>KK115350.1:35631-92077 GCA_000611955.2 Stegodyphus mimosarum
TTGTCATGGAGCAAGCGGAGGTCAAGTGAAAAATGAAGGAACTTAAACGTAAACGTAAAACATTAATATAGCCGATATTTCTATTATTGAACACATCACTCTTATTTCTCACATGAAATGAGTTCCCAACCCTTTCTCAGATAAATATATTACGCAATACGGTGCGCAATGAGACTCCGCGCAGCAACTGCAGGAGCTGATTTCAGTGAGGTACGCGTCTTCATTTTTGTATGGTTTAGGTCGTCCGTACTTATTCGGGGAAAAAAAAAGTATTTTTTACTGTTTGTACATTCAAAGCATAATAATATACCCCCGCAGCTACTCAGAATAATTTGTATTATTTATTCTCTAAACCCATAATCCCTTCGATTATCATCATCCTTTCAGCATCTGAAGTGGATTAGTAGCAAAATGATTTACGAAATAACTATTATCCCAAATGATGAAGAAAGACTTTGTAACAACTAACTGAGCGCTGATAACAATTGCTAGTAATCATCATTAATTAAGTTTTTTTTAGGGCATTGTAATTTATTATCGCTGGGTGAAGAGAAACAACCTGGAACTTAAACTCTCAGATGTTGCCATAAATTATATATCCTATACACCCTCATTAGCCTGAAAATAAATTCTTAAAATGCATGAAGGTGTTGGCGTAATTAATTAGGTCACCTTATTATAGATTAAATAAGTTATATATATATATATATATATAGAGAGAGAGAGAGAGAGAAATTTAGAACCAATTTATCACAAAGACCAAAAATTGAAATTAAAGTAAATAATTTTTTTTAAAAAAACTTATGAATGTAGAATTAGAACTCTGAAAATGTAAAAAGAAAAATAAACCAATACAAGAAAAGCCAAAAGTAAATAATATAAAAAAGAACATGAAAGAAGAGGAATCCAATCAACATCTACATAATGTCTTAAAGAAGGAGGATACACCGAAATAGATGACAATTCCTCTTCCATTAGAAAATCCTTACTTTCCTATATCCAGAATTAGCTGATGAGCAATTCCAATATATATATTTTTTTAATCTTAACAGTTTCCCCGAAAACTCAGAGTTTTAGTTAATATCGACTAGCATAATAGATGGAAATATTTGTTTTTAGAGAAAGCTGTGGACCTTCCTGTTTTGTGTAATATCAGATAATTAGAAATGCAGTAATAACAGTAAAAACCTTACTTTCAGTAATACTATTTTGTTAACTTTGTAATTATGCAGATGTGATTGATCCGAAGCAGCATAAGGATTTTTGGATGTAATTTTTTTTAGCGTAATCCATTTGTTGGCCCAGACTGGTACATCTCATACCGACATGATATCACATTAAAATTGCCTGATATGAATTGCTTTGTATACCTGTCTATTGTCTTCAAATCAGTTATTTTTCCTGAAGCAGTATGTATTTGTTCACATATTTCGATACATCGATCTGAATATTATAAAAGAGGGTACATTGTTGGGTTTAAACAAGCACGGGAAACTATCATACACAAGTATATTTTTTATTTTATTTTTTAATCTACAAGCTTATAGAGTCTTTTAGAATTTTCGAATTCAGGAAACTGAAGAAATCCGCAGTGCCCTAACCGGGATTTGAACTCCGGACCTCCCGAATGCGCGTCGAGCGTTCTCCTTTCCGCATGCCTTCATGGCGTAACTGGAAATACACTGGACGCATATTCAGGAGGTTCAGAGTTCGAATCCAGGCGAGGGTATTGCGGATTTCTTCAGTTTCCTGGCATAGAAAAATTCTAATAAATAAGTAAATAAATAATAACAAAAAAAGACTCTCACACGACTGCAGCTGTTTTCCAAAATTGTTTACAGCATAATATTCCACTTTTAAATCCATATATAACTTAGGATCTCAACCAATTAATGACGCGATTGATGATAAACATAACATTTATTAATTATTAGAATGTATTATAATGAGTTATGCAGCAGTACTGAATAGTTTAACGCTGCAAAAATTATCAATAACCACTCTGAAAGCTGGTGCTGCTAAAGAGTTAAAAATAGAATAAACCCAAGTTAGGATAATTCATTTATTGACAATCAATAACGAAAGTTAACGCATTTGAATGCTCTGACACCTGCTGGAATCTTTCTGGAATGAACAGCTAGAGAAACATCTAATCTGTTTCTGTAATCGAGTTTCTTCATGATGATGAGACATGTATGATGATGAAGCATTGATGATCATGCAGTATTTTAGGATTTAATTAGTATACATGAAAAAGTACTATAAAAATAATATAATAAATTATATATTGGGGCAAAATATTTAGTTAAATCAATTGCAGGTGTATGACATATAAATTGGCCTATAATGCTCGTTTTTGCTTGCATAATTAATTTTAATTATTCATATCAATAATGTTATAACTTATTTCTTCTGCCTTCTTCACATGCCTTCGTGGTGTAGTGGTCAGCACACTGGGTGCGTATTCCAGAGGTTCATGGCTTGCGTCGGCTCAGGCTCAACTCGAGGTCTCGCTTGTTATGTGCTCCCACGTGTTATCGCAATCCCAGAATAACAAATTTCCGATTTTCGATCTTGATTTTCGATTTCTTCCGATTTTCGATTTTCGCATTCGAAACTTGAAGTTTCGAATGCGTTGTTAAAGGTTGCTAATTTCTGCAGAGCGGAGGTATCCAGGATGTTATTGGCATAGTAGATTGCTTGGGAGAGTACAAAATTTACGAACCGATGAGAAACTACCCGCAGCTGTTCCGCCCGAAGGCGAAGTTAAGTGCGCAAAGAAATGCCAGTGAGTGCCAAAACGTGTCCGGTGAAGGCAATGCTCATTTCTTCACTTTCCTGCTTTAAAATCATCTAATGACTCAACAAAGTAATAACGGTTTAGTTTAATTTTAATTGAAATAAAATAGGTTTCCTTTTTATACGTCTTTTGGTTTATTTTCGTAAAAATAAAAAAACAAGATTATGTGTTTATAGGTCTACACATGTTAAAATTTCGTTAGTTTTTATTTAAGATTATGTGTTTATTGTTTGCTTAGAAAAATGGAAAATAATTTCACGTTTTGCCGAAAAAAGGGATACTTTGTATTTTATTGAAGGAAAAAAAACTTATTTTTCAATTGCATTATCTTCATTGAAATAAAATATGTTAGTCGAACAAAAATAAATTTCCCATTTGCATTGCAGTTAATATGCGTTTTACTGATACAAAGAAGGCAATCTAATTATTTGGAGCTTTCGAATAGCCGCATAGGCTGCAGTCGCAGTTAATCCGGATATTTGGAATTATATTTTCTGTGTGGTATATATTTTACAAATGCCAAACATTAGCGCTTAAGCCATTAGTTCACGGGCTCTCCAGTACTTTTTATGTGTGGTGTATATATATAGATTAGCAATAAATACAAAGTAGAAAAGCAATTCAAAACCTAATCCAATTGCGTACTGACAACAGCAATAAATGGTAGTAATAATGCAAAATAAAATAAAATATACGTTAGGAAATTCATCGCATATTCAATTCGGAATTATCAAGTCCAAAAAACCAACAATGGCAAACTGAAAGAAAGGGATGGGGTGCAAAATATGCTGAAACCAAAAATGAAACATGAAACTTACATCTTTCTTTGCATCTTCATCAGGGGGCTGGTGCAACGAAAGAAGTAAATAAATAAGACAGTCTATTTCCAAACCGAAAAGGCCACAAATTAAAATTTAAAATTTAAATATAATTTTATCAGTCCAACCCCTACAGGCTGAAGGAAGCAGTCAAAAAATTGCAAAATCGTAGCATCAAATATATAATTTATTAGCCGTCAGCGTTATAGTATTAGTTATTCTGATATTTCCAATGCACTTTCAAAGTTGTAGGATTTTATGTTAATTAACCAATTATTATGAGTTAAACCTTTACTTTACCTTCTTCTTTCCGTAGTCCTCACCAGAATTCAAATTAGTTGTTATATATATAAGCCCAGGATTGGAATATTTCAGAGTTTGAGCTTCTGGAAGCCTCGCATTGCAATTGTGTATTATTAGTCGACTCTGCCAAAGTTATTCCTACTTTAGCATCTTGCTAGCTGATGTTTAAATACACCCTGTTAATTATCTTAAGCAACATTAAGTAAACTATTGTGTGTGTAGTGTCAAACTACGTTACCTACATTTGAATTTAAATTTATCTTATGTTAATTTAAATAGCCGCAAGTAGCGAAGCTTCGTCTTTCGCACAAATAGTGCCTTATTAAGAGTCGCATTTAAGAGTTATATAAAAAAAGAATTATTTTAACCTTCTTAAACTTAATTATTTTCTTCAGACTAAAGTGATAAATCGCTTCGCAGTCTAGTATTGTCTGCAGGACATTAAGAATAAGCTCTAGAAATAGCACAACTCTGCAAAGTGTTGTACGCATTTATGTGAAGCTTTCTTGTTAAGAGCTTGTTTTTCATTTCACAAGGCTAAGATATGCAAGATCTTAAAAACTTGGTAAATTGTCAATTACTTCAGAAGAGAAGCTACGGAAGTCTTTACTAATTATAGCACTAAGAAGCAAAAGCTGGATATAAGAACATGTACAACAGCAGCAGGTATATGTATCTAAAAAATGTTGCATAGAATCACCAGAATGTAAATCATTATTCTTTTTATTTAAATTAAAGGACGATAACAGGGAACAATATGAAAAAACAGGAAATCATTAGTCATAACATTAAAACTGCTCATTAGTCGTTCATCAGTTCAATATTTTGAATTAAATTTCATGAGAATTCAAAGAAGGCATCCGAAAATAAATGTTTGATATAAAATTTAACGGTCACTTTGTAAAGTTTTAGTTAAACTAACAAAGTTTTATTTTAATTTAAATCTTTCTATCTCTTCTCTGTTTCAACTTCCCGTCAGAAGAAGCTCGCGTTTTCAGCTTATGCTAATTTGAAGTAGAGCCAAGTACTATTTAAACCAGAGGTAGAAACCTCTCAGTGTGAGAGAGCTTTTAGTCTCAGATCACGGTCATTCTGTTCGACGTTCGGCTGACCAGCTAGCAGCTAAAATTATAAGCCACAGTGCTTACTACGTGATTGCTTATTGAAATAAATTGAAGTGCGCTAGTATTAGTATTTCTTGCTACGCACCATTTAGTTAGAGGCCAACTCCGCGATTTAGCTCTGTGAGCAAGGTTTAATTAAATTTATATTTAGCTTAGTTTAAATTTATCTGATTGTTCATTTAGACCTAAGTGTGGTCCTTTTACTTTCTGTATCCCTCCCGAGTTGGGAAGTGTGTCAATAATATTGATTTAATAAAAGAGGATTTTAAATCCCTTTCAAGTGCAGTTATTCTTCAGCACAGTATCTACACCAGAACATAGCTGATTTCAGCTCCCTGTTCCAGATCAGGACTTTAGGACTTTTAGGAGTTACTTCAAAATGTTTGCCAAAGCTACGCACAGAACACTCAGTCCTGACAACTGGACTACCTAACCTATGAAATTTTTACGAAGTGGCAACCAAAAATTTTCTTTGCTGGTTCGTACAAATACAGAATATTTGAACACTAGGGAGATAATTTTATTTTTCTTATACTCCATTTTATCTTACCAAAGTTATAAACTTATAAAATATATTTATTTCTGCAAAACAAAATTAAAATTACACGTTTTTCGACGGAGTTTAACATTGAAGTTATTTTACACCTGTGTGAACATACAACCTACATCTATTTCAGTATAAGTACAGCAATGAAATTTATTTTTATATGCGTAAACCCTAAATCTAAGTATGAAGCTTTGTATATATTTTTTCTATACTGAAATATCTTTCTGAGATAAGAAAAACTGTTTTTTTATCCGTGAAAAATAAAATGCATAAGCTATTTTTATTTAACTGAGCTTAAAATTAAGATATTATTTATTTTTATTTTTTAAATGGCGCAAAATAATAAAAAAAAATTAAATATATAATACACATTTTTTCATTTATTTTGACTAAAAAATGACAGGCGATGTAAAAAAAACGCAGTAGAACAATACATAATTGCTTTACGATTAATATTATAGGCGATACATTTGCTCAACATTGTAGCCGGTTCATCTAAATTAATTCAATAGTTTTTTAAAGCAATAGATGCTGAACTTTATTATCTTTTATGCTATGTAAATCAAGGAAAAATTTGAGAACAAAAAAATAAATGAACAAATTTAATTTTATTCGGTTTAGAAAAATGAACAAACGGTCCACATATTTTGAATCCCGAATACCTGAAATCTAGATAATCGGAATTCAGTTGTACTAATCGATACCTGATTTTATTTAAAATATTCAAACTAATGAAAAACTAATGAACTCACTAATATCCAGAGTTAGAATAAAAAATTTTCATGCGGGAAATACTGATAACTTAAGAATTAATTGCTTGAATGTTTCTGATTGAAATTCAGTTTTCCTACACTGCGAAAAAGGTTTATGTATATTTATTATTTGGAATGAAGGTATCTGAAGTGTGACAGGCAGTTACTCTAAAATTAGCCAACATAGGATATAAAGTATTTCTCCCGCCTTCTTGGCATGCCTTCGTGGTGTAGTGGTCAGCAGGCTCGGCGCGGCCGACCAGCGGCCGAGCGGTAAAGACGCTGAACACTGGTAATTCGGTCCGAGGTTCGAATCCCGCGAACGGGCTGGCTGCATGGGCGTTTTCGTGGTTTTCCCCATGTGTAACGTGTATACGAGCCAGTTTCCCTCAGAAAGTCCTCCACGAAGGCATCCCTCCCTTTAGGCAGATAGCCCTCGTGTGCTTTGCCATAATTGAATAACCTAACCTAACCTAACAGGCTCGGCGCGTATTCGAGAGGTCCACGATTCGAGTCCCGGCGAAGGTATTGCTCATTTTTCATCTTTCCTGCTTTCAAAAAAATACCTAATGTCCCTACAAGAATAAATGAGTGTAGTAGGTATTTGGGAAAGCTGATGCTTTGTTATATGGAATTTAAGTATATATAATTTAGTTTATATAGAATTAACATTCTAATTTAATTTATAATAATTTATTTAATTAGTTATTCTATATAACAAAGCTGATGCTTTGTATTAACAGTGACTGTTTCCTGTGACATAAACGAATATAACTGAAATATTAAGCTTAGAACTTTTCAGATTCTGCACAGTCAGTAACATTTTTTTTTATTGCTGTTGTTACCAATCTTACTTGTCTGACAAAGGTTGCAGAGTCATTATGTTATTTAGAAGCAGGAGATGTGAAAAATGAGCAGTGCCCTCGCCAGGAACCGAACCACGAACCTCTCGGTTACGCGTAAAGCGTGCTGACCACTACACCACGAAGGCATACGAAGAAGGCGGGAGAGATACCTTATAAAGTCAGCACAGGAGTCAAATGTGCCTTTCGTTGGCGAGAGCCTTGATCACCATGTAGGTGACAGCTCGATTTTAGCTCAGTCCCGTCGCCAATTTGGAGAGAGAGCATTCCGGTAGTACGGGCTTGAGGATCTCCCACCCTTTTTTCCCCTTCCACCAACCTCTTGAGAGGGTTTCGACTCCTTACTTATATAGAGTGTCCCCATGGCGCACAGACACTATACGTTTACAAACATCCATGCTTTCTGAAGGATTCGAAACCTGGCCCTTCGGTACGATAGTCATAGTCGCTAACCACTATCCGGATTAGTTGTCATAACTATTCTACAGTTTTAAACGAAACGTTTGCGATTCTGAAGACATTTAGACTTTAGTGAAAGAAAATGCTTATGTCTTATACATCTACAAAAAGTCTCCCCAATAAAACATAAGTCTTTCTTTTAAGATATGATCTAAAATTTTCGCGATTGATCAACTTATTAATTTATTAATAATAACTTTTTTTCAACCATATTACATAAATGATATGCTAAGTAAGGTTATCTGGACTTAGCATTCTGTGTGTATTCTTTGAGAACATGGTAAATTCTGTGATAGGGTTCTTATCCTTACGTTCTAAGTCCTGAACTGGAACAGGGAGCGGAAGATACGCTATGTTCTGATGTAACTGCTGGGCTGGAGAATAACTGCACGTGAAGGGATTTGAAATCCTCTTTTATTCACTCACTATTAAATACAAACCTCCCAATTCGGGAGAGATACAGAACGTAACAGACCACACTTTGGTCGAACTTAACAATCAAATAAATTTAAATAAATTAAAATGGAACTTAAATTAAACTTTGCTTCGCAGAGCAATTCGCGGAAGTTGGCCTCTATCTAAAAGGGTGCGTAGCAAGATATACTAAATACTACCGCACTTTAATTTATTTTACAATGCAATCACGTAGTAAGCACTATGGCTTATAAATTTAAACTGCTAGCTGGTCAGGCGAACGTTGAGCAGCGTGACCGTGATCTGAGGCAAAGCTCTCACACACCGAGAGGTTTCTACCTCTGGCTTAAATAGTGCTTGGCTGAACTTCAAAAATTAGCATAAGCTAAAAACGCGCGCTTCTTCTGACAGGAAGTTGAAGCAGAGAGGAGATAGAAAAGATTTAAATTAAAATAAACTTGGTTAGTTTAACTAAAACCTTACAAACTTCCCGCCAGAATTGCGATAGTTAAACTACTTTGGTCCAAACGGACCATGTTGAAAACTAGCAATTCTAAATAGTCGAAAATTTCACTGTTCTAAACTTAGGCCAACTCTTACAAGGCAATATATGTTTGTGTAAAATACAGACGAAATTTTCTGGAACAACAATCTTCAACATTTTTTTTTTCAAGTCTTATTCTTCAAACAGTCTTACTCCTTCCAGCAAAATCTGGAAGGAAAACAACTTTAGTATGACATAATAACAGAATAATTCTAAGTGGTACAAATCCTTATTTTTTTTTTTTTTGTAATTTTGCACACACACATTATCATTCAAGCACAATTAAATTCTTCCCCCGTATGCTCTCTCACCGGTGTTGGATGTAAAGCAAACCGCCATTGCGGGTTTTTATGTGTTCGGGGGTGTTCAACTCTTCCACCTACAATCGACTAACATTAGTTAGAACTTGACATACGAGACCTGAAAAAAACGCCCTATAACCAGCTAATCCTAAGGTTCTCACTAGCTTTATGTCTAACACTTTAAGTGTATTTGGTGGAGAGCCTAATTAACACTTGCATTCTAAAATAGTCAATCTTTAACTTTTCATGCATACAAATTCGCAGTTTGCACACAACATTCACATTAATATTGCACTTAACGTGCATTGCTAGCATAATATTATTTGTTACATTTCATAACACATTAACAATTTCATAGCAATCCTGAAATGCAAATAGAGGTTAAATTTCTAAGCTTACAGAAATATAGGTTAAATTTCTAAGCTTACAGCAAGTGCTTCCTATTCCTTTCTCAAGGTACTTTCTTGAAATATCAAATTACATTGAATTAATAGTCTACAGACTAAATCGTGTTTTTCAATTTTCCGAATTTTCATTCTAGACATTTTACAAGTCTTTAGACAAAGCGTCATACAAAATCATTTAGTTAACATATTCTTTTCAGCAATTCATTGCTTTTACAGAATTAATCTATTTACAAAATTAAGTAATTTTAAATCTTTAAGAATTACAATTTCTTTTAACAAAACATTTTACTTTCCATATGAGAACTTATCGCTCACTTGGCGTAAAAGTCAACCTCGCTTGAGGTAAAATCAGTCCTGCAACTTGCAGTATACTCAAAAATTAACTAAACTTTTGAATACGAAATTGTACTTATCTTATTATGATCGTCCATCCTTTTCTTGGCCCAATCTTTAAAACTTGAGTAAGTTGTGGCCTGGTTCAGTTTCCTCGTTTTTCGTTGTTCTTTCGGAGCCTGCTCGTCTCTTTTTCTTTTGAAATTCCGTCGTTGTATCCTCGGCAATTTCCTTTGTAGAGGAGGTTGCTCCGCTGGACGTTTGGTGGACTGGGCCCTTCTCTCCTGGGCCCTTGCTCGTTGCTTGTCCTGGTTCCTGCTGTATTCGGGAAGTTGATTCTCAGGCTGCAATCGACGTTTCTTGCTTCTCAGGCACCTGTCCGATGATTCCACAGTTCTTTTGGATACATTGGGCTTCCCTTGCCCATTCTGCTTTCTTCTCTTGGTGCGCTCGTAATTCCGTTCGTAGATTTGTTCACCTGCATCGTGAGACTTTCTTTTGAAACCACCTTTTTGGTTCTTATTTCTTTGTTGGGGGGGAGCTTTCTTCTTCTGACATTTCGATGCCGTTGTAGCTGGTTCCTGCTGTTTTTGCTGACGTATATCTTCCTGGCTAGTCGATTGCCTCGGATCCTGAAACGAATCTTTAAATACAGCCATTTTGCTGCGATTATAGAACGGTTTTATTTGGTCCACATTCGCTTTGAGCGTTTGACCATCATTTCTTTTTAATATAACCACTGCCCCCGTAATTTGTTCAATTGTGAACGGGCCTTCAAAACGCGGAAAAAATTTCCCCACCTTTTCCTCTGGGGCATTTGACAAGTTGTGTTTAATCTTCAACACTTCATCTCCCACATTGTACTTGACCTCTCTTCTTTTTAGGTCATAGTACAATTTCTGTTTTCTTTGGGCCATTTCTATATTTTCCGTCGCTTCCCGTATTAACTTTTGTATATCACTCATTTTAAATTCTTCTGCCCTTTCCTGTACAAAGAACAGTTTATCTAGGGGGGTCAAGATCTTTCTTCCTAAGAAGAGTTCAGCGGGTGTTTTTTGTGTAGTATCGTGTTTGGCGGTCCTAAGTGCAAATGCAAATTCATTTATATGGCTATCCCAGGTAGAGTGATAGTTTTTCACATAACTACGAATTATTTTCACTACATTTCTATTCACCCGTTCCGCTATGTTTGACTGCGGACGATACGGGACCATCTTTAGATGACGTATGCCCAGTTTTGCACACATTTCCTCAAACATTTTACTAACAAACTGAGGACCATTGTCTGAAATAACTTTTAGGGGCGCCCCGTATTTTAAAATATACTTATTTAGAATTGAATCTACTACAATTTTTGCAGACGCGCGTTTTAACGGAATTAACTCTAACCATTTGCTAAAATGATCCACTATAACTAAAAGATATCGGCTTTTATTAACTTTACTTCGAGGGTAAGGTCCAAGTAAATCGATGCCTATTATTTGATTTGGGAATTCTGATTTAATACTATTTAGGAACCCGGCCGGGCGGAAATTAACATAATTATTTAATTGACATGTTGGGCACGACTGGACATACGCCCTAGTAAACTTTTGCAGTTCTGGAAAGAAAACTGCCTCGCGAACTCTCTGAACAGTTTTTCTTATACCTAAATGAGCCGAAATGGCACAATCATGCAACTCTTCTAATACATTCAACCTCATGCTAGCTGGGATAACCGGTCTATATTCATGATTCTCATTAGTAGCTTTCGTATAGAATAACAGTCCGTCAATTAATTCGTAATTTTCGGCCCTATTTCTTATCGGCACAATATCCGGATGATTGAAATTCTCAGGGTCGGCCAAATAATTGTATATATTTTTGAACTCCGGATCTTTTTTGAGTTCGGCTATTACTGTTTCACGAGAATCTAATACTTTGGATGTTAACATGGCTATCTTAATTACACTTCCATTTTCATCTAAGTTAATTCTGCTTAAAGCATCTGCCACAACATTTTCCTTTCCCGGCGTATGTTTAATTATTAGGTTATATTCCTGTAATTTGAGAGCCCACCTTATTAATCTGGGTGATAAATTTTTTCCAGAATAGAGTCTAGTGACCGCCGCGTGGTCGGTATATACAGTTACTGGAGAACTTCCAAAGAACACACGAAATTTCTGTACTGATGCTAACACTGCGAGAGTTTCTCTCTCTGTTGCGGAATAGTTTCTTTGGGTTTCATTTAATGTTCGGCTGAAAAAAGCCACGGGCTGACCATTTTGGGAAAGCACTGCACCAATCGCGAAATCTGAAGCGTCCGCTGAAATCTCTAATCCTTTATCCCCTTCTGGAAATTTTAAGACGGGAGCTTGAGTCAATGCGTCTTTCAATTTTTGAAACGCCAAGTTGGCTTCTGCTGACCACGAAAACCTAGCTTTTTTTCTTTTCAACTTTAGCAGTGGCTCAGCTATTTTTGCAAAGTCTTTAATGAAAGCCCGGTAATATGAACACATCCCGAGAAACGACGATAATTTCTTCGCTGTTTTAGGAACAGGATAATTTCTAATGGCTACTATTTTTGACTGATCCGTTTCGATTCCCTTTTGGGAAATTTTAAATCCTAAATAACGTAACTCTTTTGCGGCAAATTTACATTTAGACGCATTTATCTTTAAACCAGCTTCGTTTAACAATGAAAATACTTTTCTTAAATCTTGTAAGTGTTGTTCTAGAGTACTACTCGTAATTATAATATCGTCTAAATATATGAAAGTGCTTTTACCAAGGACTGGTCTTAAGACGATGTCCATACATCTTTGGAACGTTGCCGGCGCGCCGGATAATCCGAACGGCATTCTAAGAAATGCGTACGTACCAGATTTCGTTATGAACGCGGTTTTGTGTACGTCCTCGGGTTTTACCCCAATCTGAAAATAGCCACTCGTGAGATCTAATGTAGTCATGTATTTTGTAGACGAAATATTTCGAATAATTTCTTCAATTATCGGCAACGGATATACAGGATATTTTGTAACTGAATTTAACTTGCGATAATCTATAGCAAAACGCCACCGCTTCGGGTGCGTAATCGGGTAATCATTATTTTTCTTACACAGGACAACGGGGCTAGCATAACTGCTAGAAATTGGCGTGATGATTTTATTCTTTAACATCTCTTTAATATGATGTTCAATTATTTCTTCTTTTGTCCTATCATATCTATATGGCTTTTGCCTAACTGGCTGAGCGTCCCCCGTGTCAATGTCGTGGTTCACCACCTGCGTAAAGCCTGGTACATCACTAAATAAATTCGCAAAGTGACTTACCAGACCTTGGATTTTCTCTTTTTCCTCTGCTTGTAAATGTTCCAAGTCCAGCTGCGGGGGCTTATCATTCTTCGCTTCAATTGGCTTCATATTTAATGTTAGTTCTCCCCCCTTGAAATCAATTTTTGCTTCTGCCAAACTAAAAAAGTCCACACCTAGAATAATACAAGTCTGCAGGTTACGCACAATATAAAACAGGATTCTTACCTGTTCGTTGTTGATACGCACGAACAATGGTACTTTTCCTAAACAGCTACATTTTTCTCCTTGGGCCGCTATGACATCCGTGTCTCTTGCACTAAAAATTCTGTAACGTCGAAAGTGCTTCTTAAAGAATCTTTCCGATACGAAGCTGCTTTGGGCTCCTGTATCCAAGAGGGCTGTCGCCGGTATGTTGTTGATTAGAACTTCAATCTTCGGCAAACTCAAATTCTTAACGACCACGGTGTTTAAATTGATTTTGGAAGGGTTTTGCGCTGCTTCGGACTTCTTCACCTTCCTCGAAGAAATCCCTCTTAGTTTAAATTCTTTTTCTTCTGGTTGCCCTCGGAATCTTTGCTTGTTCTTCTATTAAATTCCCTTCGTTCGCCGCTCGCTTT
This sequence comes from Stegodyphus mimosarum, assembly GCA_000611955.2. Lineage (NCBI taxonomy): Eukaryota > Metazoa > Arthropoda > Arachnida > Araneae > Eresidae > Stegodyphus > Stegodyphus mimosarum. The sequence continues at coordinate 49,208 of KK115350.1, forward strand.
AGGAGACACATCTTTCTTCGGCCATTGCTTCGCCTTATTCCCGTAACTTTGATTTTGCTTTTGCTGCGGTCTTGGCGAACTCCACTGACTTCTTCGCTCAAATTGGCGTCGTCGTTCGTTGTCGGCTGTTCTTCGGCTTTCAAATTGTACCGCGAGCTCAAATAATCTGTCTAATGTTGTTGGATTTCTTAGTTCGATGAAATCTTGAACTTGGGGCAGTAGCCTAGGAAGTATAACTTGAATAATTTCAGGATCCGGGCGACTTCCATACAAAAGCTTGAAAACTTGAATTTTCCTCAAAATAAAATTAGACAAATCTTCTATTCTTTCTTGGTATCGGCTAAACAGTTCAGCTTCCAATCTGGCTCGATCTCGCACCACGGGAAATGCTTTCACTAGAGAATTCTTGAAATTTTCATACGTGTATGTGGGGCTTCCTGGTTCCCCCAAGAGATTCTTTCCGATGCACTTGAACCAACTTAGCGCTTGGCCCTTCAAAGCGCTGGTAGCAAGAGCGACTTTCTGAAATTCGTGGACTGGATATAGCATGAAGTGGGAGTCTAGCTTTTCCAGGAAATTGATTACGGCTGTCTTGCCGTCAAAACTTGCCGCTGGCTTCATGGCTGCTCGCATGGTTTGTACGATGTAGCCGAATCCTTCTATGCCAGGAGGTGCTATCTCAGGATTCTGGACAGGTACAGCAGGTGTCTCAGGTTCGTCTTCTTGTTGTTGAGGCCATCCTCTTCTTTTTGTGCGGGCGCCACTATCAGGACTTAGCATTCTGTGTGTATTCTTTGAGAACATGGTAAATTCTGTAAAGGGTTCTTATCCTTACGTTCTAAGTCCTGAACTGGAACAGGGAGCGGAAGGTACGCTATGTTCTGATGTAACTGCTGGGCTGGAGAATAACTGCACGTGAAGGGATTTGAAATCCTCTTTTATTCAATCACTATTAAATACAAACCTCCCAATTCGGGAGAGATACAGAACGTAACAGACCACACTTTGGTCGAACTTAACAATCAAATAAATTTAAATAAATTAAAATAGAACTTAAATTAAACTTTGCTTCGCAGAGCAATTCGCGGAAGTTGGCCTCTATCTAAAAGGGTGCGTAGCAAGATATACTAAATACTACCGCACTTTAATTTATTTTACAATGCAATCACGTAGTAAGCACTATGGCTTATAAATTTAAACTGCTAGCTGGTCAGGCGAACGTTGAGCAGCGTGACCGTGATCTGAGGCAAAGCTCTCACACACCGAGAGGTTTCCACCTCTGGTTTAAATAGTGCATGGCTGAACTTCAAAAATTAGCATAAGCTAAAAACGCGCGCTTCTTCTGACAGGAAGTTGAAGCAGAGAGGAGATAGAAAAGATTTAAATTAAAATAAACTTGGTTAGTTTAACTAAAACCTTACAAGGTCAGTTTATGAAGGATAAAAACAGATGACTGCATTCGTTGGGAAGAGGAGGATTTTTGCCGAGGATATGTGAAGGGAAAACTGTTTCGCGTATGTTCTATATAAAATGTCTTATTATTAATGTTGAGAATTGTAGTTATTCTTCGTTAACTACACTTCTGGTACTTTTGTATAGTAATGCTAAAAATAATTAATAAATTTGTTACATTTAATAATAAAAAGTTAGCGCTTGTAAATTATATAAATCATATTATAAATCTTCCTGTTATGTTTACCACCTACTCTTTAAAACGGATCTCATTTTGAGTCTGGCGATGACATATTCGAAATCTGCCATGATGCTATGCTATTTTTATCACAGATTCTTGGAGGTAGGGAGGAGACGATAACTCTTGGAATGGTAAGATTTTTCGAGCTACTAATTATTCCGAAGTCATTAATATTTTTCAAAATAGTTATTTAAATAGATGCACTATTATTGTCGATAAAGCGAAGTCAGTTATTAAAACATTCTTGCTAAATGTACTGGAACATTTTATTACATTTATTTTATTTGCATAGAATTGAGTAGATATTTCTCACATCCTTGGAAGTGAAATTAAGGAAGGGGGTGCGCCTTGGAATGGAAGAAATACGGTAAATCGCTTTGTGCACTAAAACTGATTTACTTTCTCAACACTAAAACAACCCGACAACGGTATTGCAAAACTGTTTTCGAGTTTTCTGAACTCCGTGGGAAAAAAAAAAAAAAAAGATGAAACAAGAGCTACATCGAGAGGACTTAATTCCTGTTCCCCCTGAAAGGGTATGTCCGTGAAATAGATTCAGGTCAGGGCCTAGCGGTCAAGGCAGGAAGAAAGAGCTGAAACGCGCGGAAGCACTCCGAGCATTTAGGTCTACGAGAAGTACAGAGTTTGATGTAGTTTCACACATTCCCAGCGAAGGTGAGTCTGGGTCACTTTAGTTGTTGATCTGGGTCCGGAGGGAAAGGTTAAAACTGACAACGCGGAGCTAAGTTCTTGCTACAATTTTCGTTATGAAAGCAGATAAAAGTCAAACGCGTAACTCCTCTGTTTTTCCCGAATCCTACTTTTACAGCTTATAAAAGCGCTCATATGATTCCAAAAACGACATCATTTTGTACTGTGACCTCAGTTTTTTGTGATGATTTTGTAGCAGATAATAGCTATTTAGTTTTCACTGTAACCTCAAACTGCTAAAATAGGCCAACCATCAGCAAACTAATAGAAAACTAAAAAATGACCCTCAAAGCGACGTTCGCTGTTAATCACTAATTATTCCCGAGAGCTTGATTTAGTGGAGAGAAAAACTGTAGTGTTTTTTTTATGGGATTGTTTGTTATATTGATTTAGACATATTATATTTCAAATAAATAAAACAATTCTTTAAGCTATGTTTTTCACAGAAATCACAAAGCCATCGAGATGTACGGTCATTTCTTCTGGCTTTCTGCTTCAAATTCGTATGTGAGTATCATTACAATCTTTGGATATTAAAAACAGTGAAAAGCATCAGTAATGTAATAATCGTAAAATGTGTAATGTAAATGTGTAATCAGTAATGTAAAAATCGTAAAAAAATCTTTCTTACTTCAGTGGTTAATGAAAGTAAAATTACACCAGCAAAAGGAGTAAAGAATATTTTAAAAAGGGATTTTGTTTGGTTTTGGTCAATTGTAGAAACCAACCGAAATCAACCTGTCTAATGTGAAGCATACCTTCGTGTGTGAGAGGGTAATTTTTGCAAGAGAAACTGACTCACATTCACGTTAAACAGTAAAAAAGAAAAAAAAAAAAAAAAAAAAAACATTAAAAAGAAAAAAAAAAAAAAAAAAAAAAAAAAAAACCACTAGTAAAATCTTACGCACATAGGCCCTTCTATCGGTGGAGAAACACCCTGGATGAACAACCTGCGACTTCAACCATTCGGTCGCGGGTTCGCCTTAAACTAGAGTTTTATTCAAACAAAATTCTTAACGTGGCAGCAGCTAAATAGACCTTTTTTCATATACACCAATCCATTTGTATTCTCGATCATGGACGCACTTATATGTTTTAGTTCTTCTTATTATTATTTACTGCTCAGTTAGTTACTGCTATTATTTGTTAAGAACCTAATGTAGGTTCAAAACTCGACTGGCTTAAGCAACATTTTACTTTTAATCCAACAATACCTGTTGGATTAAAAGTAAATTTTAAAAGCCAATGCAGAGTACCTATTTCATTGAGACTTATGGTCAAATTTATCAGTTAAGTATTCAACCGTCTTATCATACAGAATATTGCTCATGATGTACTGCAGACAGTGACTAATATTACGTTTTCAAATAAGTAGGAAAAAAAATTAGCTCTGACACGATAAACAAACCCACGTCGCCTTAAAATCGCTGAACACTGGTATTTCGGTCCGGGGTTTGAATAGCAGGAACGGGCTGGCTGCATCGTCGTTTTCGCGGTTTTCCCCATGTGCAACGAGTATATGAGCCAGTTTCCCTTAAAAAGTCCTCCACGAAGGCATCTCTTCCGTTAGGCAGGTAGCCCTCGAGTACTTTTCCATTATTAAATAAACCAAACCAACAAACCTACGTCTGTCGTTCCCAATTGGTAATGGAGCGACTTTCTGCAACCCTCCGTGTAACACCCGCTGAAGCCATTCCTCAAGTACACTTTCCTTCGCCGCTCGTTTTTATCGGCGCGGTGAGATTGCTAATTACATGTAACTATTCATTTTCACATTGTTTTACACATGCTTAGAAAAACACCGCTTTGCAGTGTTAAACTAAAAATTTTTGTTCACTTTATGAAAATCAGTGGAATAAAGAAATGGAATTTCGTCTGTAAATATCGGACGTAAACTTTCTCTTGCTAGTATGTTCAATTGATTTTAACATTTTTTTCCCCATTCTTCTTATGTTTAATTTCCCCTGATAAGAGAATCCTGCGATAATCATAAACCCATACTGAAAATATTCTTGACTTTGGTGGAACCAGGTTTGTACATTTTTTCTCTTCGTTTTCGATTATAAGTAGACCTTTTTCAAAAGTCATTTAGGTAAATCCAAGTTTGATCAAGGGTCATAATGTTTTTTCATTTATCTCCTGCTAAACAGTTCTCGTACAGAATTCTACAAACTGCTTTGTGTTGAGTCACACGCCTCAGTAAAAGCTGGTAAACGTTATGTTTTTTAGCTTTTTTTAAGCTGTAAATCTTGGTTTATTATTTCATTTATTGTTGCTACAGATGTATTTAAAAACTTTGCAACTGAACTCTGCGTCAGCAGGCTTTCTCTTGTTACCAACGATTTATATTTAGAAAAATTACGTACCTCTGGAGTCTTCTTTCGATGTAGAAGTAATGCTTGACGGTTTTTCCCTTTCCGATTAATAATGTTCCTTATCCTTCACTTGAAATTTTAATACCTTGTATTTCACAATGTTTTTTAATTATGGGATAAGGATATTTCTCTTCGGGAACGCAAAAAAACATTTACTTCAGGCCACAGCTAGTTTGCATGCGACATTTTGAAAGAAAAGTAAATTTAAAAGTAGGAAACGATATTTCTCATTTCAAATAATAAGCTGTTTCCAGAAATTTTATTTCCAAAACATTTGGTTTCTTAAATTTTTTTATCGAATTCTTTCTAAAAATATGTCAACAGCCTCTGTTGCAAAGTACAGAAATTCCGTACTGACTCAGAAAAGCAAAGAAACTCAGTACTGAGCATGACTGTAGCATGAACGACACTTCGCTGTCTTCTTTAATTCATCATCACTGCATATGGCAAAACCATTCGAATTTACTTCTTCCCCATGTAATGTAACTACATTATTTCCGCTTCTTCCCACTCTACTCCGAAATGTAAAAGCATTCACCCTTTTAGTTATTACATTTTTAATCAACTTCCGATGCACAGTAAATCCAATGCCGTAGTAGTCCGACATTTTGCGAGACTTCATTTATTCATTCACTAATTCGTTTCTTCTAAATCGGGCAGAGCATCGCTCTTACGAAATATCTTCGGCGAGAATTATAGAAACTAATGTCACAAAGAACAATAACAAGGAAATATGACGATAAATGATGTCTTTTATCTCTGAAAGCATTTTTATCGGTTTGTTGAAAGCTCTCTTGAGTCAAGACATCGGCATTTTAAGCGAGCAAAGATTGTGCAAGTCAACTTCATCATATATGGCTGAGCTAACAGCAAACTACATCAATTATTTATTAACAACGATGTAGAACAGTTGAAGTAAAATTCAGTGGGACTGATATATGCGTGCTGGTAACGCTCTATAAAATTCTATCGGCGTGCTAGCAACGCTCTGTAAAATTCAATCAGTGAAATTTACATTTAGTACAGTTCATGGTATACCTGCTCGAAGCAGATACATTCATAATTATGCCTTTCAATTTTTTTTATATAATAAATGATAATCTGTATCGCTAACTGTTTTAAAATACAGGGTGTTTATAAAGTCCCGGACTCATTTTGATGTTTAATAACTCATAAAATAACAAAGATAGACTAAAATTAATAACATAAATGGTTAGATAGACTCAAAAAAATTTCATGACCCTTGTCAATGAACTTCCACGTGTGCCCCCTTCGTCGCACGGAGAATATCAAGTCGATATCAATTTCACGCCAGGTACCGGCAAGCATGTCGGCATTCACAGAAGCTATTGCGGTTGTAATTCTGGCTTATAAGTCATCAATGTTCGACACTCTCCTCCTGTAAACGTTGTCCTTTACAAATTTCCAAAGGAAAAAGTCCAGCGGCGTTATATCAGGTGATCTGGGTGGCCAAGGAATTGGACCTCCTCGCCCAATCCATCTTCCTGTAAAATGGTCATTCAAAGAACTACGAACGATAGTACCCCAATGAGGTGGGGCACCATCCTGTTTTAAAAAGACATGTGGCTGAAGCTCTTCTAGTTGTGGAAATACGAAGTTTTCCAACATGTCTAAGTATACGACTGATGAGACCGTCTTTTCTGTAAAAAAGAAAGGCTCAATGAGTCGGTCGTGTATTAGTCCACACCACACATTAACCTTTAGGGAATCCCTTTGTGCCTCACGGTATTCATGTGGATTTTCAGATCCCCATATGCGCACATTATGGCGACTAACAATGCCAGAAAGATGAAAGGATGCTTCGTCGGAGAACAACATTATGCACTTCCGAAATTCAGCATCATCTTCTATCCTCCTTAGCATATCTGTTGCAAAGGCCATCCTCCTAGGCCTATAATAATAGGCAATAGTTGCCAAAAACAAAAGAGAGAAAAATGCAATTAATACGCAGACGATATTTAGAAAAGTACAGATATTTGGACTGGAAAATGAAATTATCTGAAAGCAACCACACGCGCAGACGATTTTTACACGAGTAAAGATATTCAAACCTGAAAAGGAAAATATATAAGTTATTCCATCAATAAATACCATAAGTTTGTTTATATCTTCATTATTTTATGAGTTATTAAACAGCAAAATGGGTCCGGGACTTTATAAACACTCTGTATTTAAACATTCCTAATTCTTACAAGTTATTACTAAAATGCAATGAAAAACTTTAAAACCTAATACGATTCAGAACTTTTACTGAAAGATTTAAGTCGGATTAGGTTTTAAAAATTTTACTGAAAGAAATACAATTCTGTATCGATGCCATCTTATATCAATTAACATCTATCCTAACTTTTAAAACTGCATCTGAGTTTACTTTTCTAAGAATGATTTATCGCATAGGGGCTCTTCGAGAAAAACCTTAACCAGCTAACGCACATAGGTTTGTCATTCTTTTCTGCCGCGTGCAATGTATTAAAATAGAAGGCATTGGGAAGGAAATGCTTACATTTAAGTCTTTTATTGTTAAGCAAATTAGCCTCATTTTAAAACTTTATAAATTAGATTGTTCAATTTGTTATGGATGGAGAAGCATGCAAGGGCTCTCTACTATCCATCTTAAGAGACATTCCTTCGTGAAGGACTTTACAAGCAAAACTGACTCACGAGGAAAACTGCGAATGCCCCATACAGGTAGCTTATTCAATTATCAGCAACCGAAGGTGGGACAAACTGCCAGATTTTAGTAGTCCTGCTAATCTGGTACCGGCTTATTAGTAAAAAGATTATTTCAGAATAGAAAATAATTCGCAAAGATAATTTTGAATTAATTCTACATATTATATTCTAATCGACTAACAAGAAAAAATTAAGGGAAAAACTATAAAAACTTTATGTTAATTCTACTAAGTGAAATCCAATGAAAGGTAGTTGATTGGTAGCTTAGGGTCAACGTTATCCATCCAATTGAATTCACCTTCTCTACCAAGAAATAAGGCTCTGTTTTTTCGACACGTGTGGTAAGAGATGCAAGGAGTGCTTATTCAAATTCTTATTTCAAGAATTGTATGAGTAGTTGGATAGTATTGCATATCACTGAGGCTCCATTGATAAAAGATTATATATTTTTAAATATGCTTTTCTCCAAAAACAGATTATTATTAATACTTATTTCTTAAGTACTGTTTTCGAAATTGTATGCATTACACAATGTATGTGTTTACATATACCAACCTGATAATTAAGGACGTCTAGGAAGTCAAAAGAAAACTTAAAATAAACAGGTATGTAACCATGGCTTTAAAGATATCTTTTAGTAATTGTAATAACGCATTTTAATTTATGTCAGTTAGCTACTATATAATAAATGCATTATAAAATGTAAAATAAATGTTAAATTGTTAAGAAATGTGTTTATTGCTTTTAAATCGCTCAGTTTATTTAAACAGTTACAGACTGATTAAATTCGAAAAGTGAATTAAAATTCTTACATATTGCCAAGTGATTTGGCTATGTGTGACTCGTACAGAAAATAAATTTTAAATACCTTATGTTTTTGTGCAAGAGAAATATTTGTGAATGGATGGTATGTCCATGGTGACGTAACATAAAGTAACTTAACGGCCCAAAATTTTTTGGAAAGACGGTTCTAACGCAAGCAGGGAAGTGCGTTATAGTCATGCGTAAAGAAGTAATACGTAAATTAGAATCTTCAACCAACAGGGGAAAGAAAAAGAATATTCATTAATTAGTAATTAGTGTAAAAATAGTGAAACATAGTACTTTAAGTCTAGTGTCGAACCCAGTACTGAAACATTTTTGTATTCTGTGCTTAAGAAAGACTAAAAGCGTACCTGTGATTGCTTAAAATGGAACGAAGGACAGAAACATTATTTTTATGCAACATTGTGCGTTATTATAAAGCATTTGTTTTGCATTTTTAATCCTGTAATAATAAAACAAATTATATGCAGTCACAAACGAACGAAAGCCTCTTTTCTCTGTGCTTTTCCTAGAAACCATTGCTTCTCAACTTATGTAGGGGTAAGTCTCTCGCTTATGTAAATCGATAAAAGTAACTCGCTCTGTTGAAGTTTGTCCAAATCGAATCCTAAGTGAGAAAATCCCTAAATGTGAGAAAATCATCTCCCCTAAATATTATTGGAGTAAAGAAGAAATTTCGGAAATTAGAGAAATATCACTGTTTATTAGATGTGCTTTAAATCACCCGCAAAACTAACGAAATTAAGCTTTGAAAATATATACTAGTAAATTATAAAGACAAATTCCCGTCCATAAGAAATGCGAAATATGCACTGTACTGTTGATGCCAGTGTTATGAAGAACGAACAGCGAATTTAATCGGAATTGATTACAAGTATCGGCAAAATTATTAGTTGAGATGGCGCCTACTTTAGTAAATAATAAATTCTGAAGAGTATTTGAAACAGAATTAATTACGGTAAAAATTCGATAAATTCTACACATGCATTAACGGAACGTTTAATTTATGGAGGCACGTCAACTACGTAATACTCTTACATTAATCGGATCTTTCACTCATTTCCTTTGTAAATATTCTTAGACTGTGGTCCGCGAAGGTATTAGTGAGTATTAGGGATGATTTGGAGACCTTTTAGAGGAAGAAAATAAAGCTATCATAACATGGAATAAAGCTCTCTTTTCGTTGCGTTTTACTGCTACTCAATATAACAGTTAAATAATGTCACTGTAGGAGAGTTAAATAAAGAACCGTTATAAAAAATGGGGGGGGGGAATGGAAAATGGATATAAAAAATGGGGCAGAGTGAAAAAAACTGCGTATTAGAAAATGCGTATTAGATGACAGTTCTATTTGAAATGCTTCAGGCTGAAATAAATAAATAATAAAAGGGGGCGGCGAAACTTCCAAATTGTACTTACTCCAGTGCAAAACAGATGATAGAAAAAATTAGGTTTGAAAATCGAATTCTGGAATTGTACTCCATTTAAGTCAAACATCATTATATATCCCATCCAAATTACCTTATTCTGAGTTTTGTGCATTTTATCAGCGTATAACATACGCTTCATGTTTTCTTATGAATCTGTTAATGTTGATTAAAAAATTATCTCCTTGGATTTTTCGACTGATTTTAGATGGTTCTATTATTCTATCTGAAAGCCAAACAAAAGTGATTTTGGATGTGAAGTAATATAAATAAATAATTTTGTTTCTGTCAATAAAGAATAACGCTGGAATAAAATGATGTGGTATTTCTCCCGCCCTTCTTCGCATGCCTTCGTGGTCAGCACGCTCGACGCGTATTCGAGAGGTCCGTGGTTCAAGTCCCGGCGAGGGCATTCCTAGTTTTTCATCTTTCCTGCTTCGGACATGAAAAATGAGCAGGAGACATGAAAAATGACCAACGCCTTAGCCGGGAATCGAACCACGGACCTCTCGGTTATGCGTCGAGCATGCAGACCACTACACCACGAAGGCATGCGAAGAAGGTGGGAGAAATACCTTATATATTATGCTATCAAATGTTTTAAAGTCAAAATTAACGTAATACAATAAATGCGAGTTAAAGCCTTTTGGATGAAAGCGTAGCTTTTTATCATACCCAGGTTTCCATAGTTTACTTATTTCCACAGTTAAGTATACAGTATTTCTTCAAGGGATTCATATTAGATCTATTAAGATTAAAAGATCTGATAGTTATGAAAACAAATAAAACTATATTTGGTCAATATTTTGGCAAGTTAATGTCCGAAGAGGCGAAGAATGGAAAGCTTTGAGATCTCGATCCTGAGACTGAAGTTTTACGATAATGGCAATCAAATATGTAATCTTTCCACTTTTCCCATAGCGAATAAACTGTAAAAAATAACGCCAGGCCACGTTATCTTTTAAATTATCTTTTGTAGTAATAAACGGATTGTATTCGATTCATCAATCTATTTTAACTGCATTTTAAAATATTTTGTTAATAGGAGGTAAAGACACGTCCAAACTATCTCTTTCTATGCAATTAAAAAATGAGCAAATCATCTTTTAATTAGTAGGAAAAAAACTGTCATAATTAACCAGGGTCAACAAGGTTAAAAACCGAAGTTAACAAACGTGGAATATAAATCAAGTTTCTTTAATCAACAACATCCAAAATCTGGTCAAGGTTGCACCTGCAGCATGAAAATCGTTATTCGAAGTTATTTCGCAGTTTTTAAATGATTAACTCATATACGTATTCTTATAGTGCCATATAGATTTAAAGAGGAAAAGAGGCGTTATAAATTCTTAAAGTTTCTTTAGTCTTTTCACAGAAACGTATAATATAATTAAGCATTAAATATTTCACGTGTTTCATAGTTTCATTTTCATCTTTTAGTTCTTCCTTCACTTGAAGACTGCGTAAGTGAGGTCATTTGAAGGAAATTTCAGTGTCCTTTAGAAGATTTGATATAAAGGATAATGGTCTTTACCCAACAGTTCAGTTCAGCAACCTTTTCAATGCTGCGAATGGCAGTTCAGATAAAAACGCATTATATTTCATACATAATAGTTACTAACAGATGGAATTTTCCTTATTTCTTTTCTCCATAAAAAAACGATGCACGATAATTCTTATATAGTATATTAATTATTTTTAAATACTTTAATGTTTTGTAGCAATATGCTTTAATATAAGCAATAATTAATGTGGAAATGACAAAAAGTTTGTCAGAAAGAATTGTATAATTCTCTTTATACATTATCTATAGTATGTATGTTCTATAATATTATATCTATAACTGCACTATATATTTCGTTATCTATGCTAAAAAGAAGAAACACATGTCTTAGTACTGGAGTATTAAAACGATCTTCTGGTTACAGAAAACTAATAACACTCTATAAATATTTCCAGTATGCATACGGCTGTGTACATATGAGAATAAAATTACATCGATACTTAATGTTATGAATAATCAGTCTCATATTTGGCTCGACATTATATTGTATTATTAATATATTGCTTTCGCTTTTGGGTTTTTTCCACTTCACAAAGTTTAAATATGACAAGTAGCGAGATATTTTCAATTTAATTTGACATCCTGAAATATCAATTCATTAGAAGGATAACTTAGGTCGAGAACTCAAAAGAGTAAATTCATCTAATTAATTTACAAAATAAACAAAACTCCTTGACACATGGTGCATCAGCATTTGAATGCTCCTGAATGCTGGAATCGCTTGTCCTCATTTACAAAGATTGTTTAACTTCAAACAATATGCTTCATTCAAACGGAAAATATAATTGCGAATTTGCAAATTAAAAATGATTATCAGTGCGTAAATTTTTGGAGCTAAAAAAAAAAGATAGTCTAAATTCGTTGCATCAAATATTATTTAGAAATACTACTTGCTTATAGAGCGGTAAGGCAATCGTGTATGGTGGTTTTTCTTGGACGATCAGACTGACTTGTCGCTTCAGTGCTTTTAACCTTCCTCAATTGTTACGTTACTTAGCAACAAAAAGTAAGTCTCTGATGTGAAGCGAGGTGTTTTAGCTAGTGAAAGAATAATTCTGTTTAAATTACGGGTTCATTCTCTCACGTTGCTCGTTCTCTGTTTGAAATTTAAGGCGAATAATTTTGATGTCCTTAATTTGAAGGAGCTTTCAACAAACAAGTCGATTTCATCAATTCTCGGAAATTTTTTTATAGACAAGTCAAAGTATGAATGCCATGCATCAATAATTTTTCTTATATTAGTTAAGAGGAAGTATTTAAGTAAAAATACAAAATTTTATAGAGGATTTCGTTAAGCATATGAAAAACAAAAGTACCAGTAAACCTACTCGTGATTTGATTACAGGAAAGCATATGAGGGCTACCTGTTTAAGGAAAGGGGTTTCTTCGTGGAGAACTTTCTAAGGGAAACTGCCTCGTATGCATGTTATACCGGGGAAAACCACGAAAACACCCACACAGCCTACCTCTTTGCCGGTATTCGAACCTCGGACGGAATTAGCAGTGTTCAGCGACTTTTACCGCTCTTTCGCCGTTGTGCTAAAGCTACTCATGATCAATCACTGTTTGTGTACTGCTGCAAGCGGGATTCTTAGCAGATTAAGATTTAAAAAATAATTAAAAATAGAAAAGAAAAATTTGAAAGGTTTCAGATTTTAAATTACATCCAAAGGGGCATTTTTTGAACATTTTTGTGTGTTACACTTATTTATTAAATATCATGTTCTTCGCAATTAAGCCATAAAATTCAGTTCAAGAGCAATATCGCAAAATAATTTTAAAATGAGCATATCTTTAGAATTTCTGATACACAGTCTCACGAGCTGGAGATAAAAATGTTTTTTCTGTATAACGTTGCCATTGCTCGCTTTGAAATCCTTGAGTTTGTTAATCAAAAATTCGTTAAGGTCTTACAAAATATGAAATCCAAATTTCAAATTTGGGCTTCCAGATGCCCATATTCGAGTGGAGACGTTCAATATTCAAAATTTGATGGCTCTAGGTACCGCTGTTTTATCACAATGCGAGAAGCAGACATACATACATTTCTGCAGATTCTTCATTATTTAATTTTTTTAAATATAATACAGGGTAATAATATTTGGTGGCAACAATTTGAAAAGTGAAACAACGCTTTTATGAATTAACACAAAATGCCAAAACGAAATTAATAATCCTTCTGGGCAAATTACCCCTTTGGACTAAAAACTAATTAAGTCTTCCTTCTGATGAAATTAAAAGCAATTTCGGTTTAAACGAATTCTCAAGTAAACGCATGTTATGCTTACATTATAATTTTTTTTTTGCATAAATAATGAGAATGGAATTAATTTCAAGAGATATAAATTTAAATACACTTTACTTTTTAATAAAGATTGTTTTGTGCTAAATCATTTAAGGCTAATTGCAAGTTAATTCACTAAAGATTGATTATATACTAACTCACTAAAGATTAATTGGTGTGGAATATGGAAAGGTATATAGATTTTACTTCAAATGATAAAAAATTCTTTCTCAGAATCCACACCACATTAGCCTCTCGTAGGTTGGCTTTTCAAGCCCTCGAAATTCATACAGAAAAAGCAGCAATTGAAGCCTTCTCTATTTTGTATTAAATATACTTCTGCGAGGGTTCCAAGAAACCTGATAACTATTTCATGGGGGAGTTCCAAAGCGAGCGGGGAGAGGAAAAGGTTGGGAAAAGCTGATCTATTCTGATAAGGTAAACACCGACGCACTTGGATAATGCAATGAAGTTACAATTTATTTGTTAATGAGGAAGCTTCAGATGACAGTGCGGAGGAAGAAGACCAAAAACAAATTAGGATAATGGTTTCGCCAACGCTCACCGGAAAGTAATATCAGATATACATCTCCTTACGAAACTACATAAAGCGTTAATATCGCTTAATGAAGGTTCAAGAATCGTATAACATTGCTTATATTGTTCTAAAAAATTCATCTAAAAAGTCTCTAGGCTCACTTGCACACATCATTAGTATTGCTTAAACGAAGGTTCCAGAACCGTATAATATTACTTGCATTATTCTAAAAAATTATCCAGAATTTCTGAGACCAAAATTGTTTTCTGGGCACATGCCTGCTGGTTTCAGTTTTACAATCCAATTAAATTAACAAAGCTAGTTATCACTTTCTTCGAATCTTGTAATTACACAGAACTGCAGAAAAATAAATTTGTTTTCCTGATTCTTTGGTCATGAAAATTACGATCATGTTCAAGAAACGAAAAACCTTTTGTGGTGGGCGTTTGAAAAGGACATCGCACTATCTCGTCCCGCCATTTAAACCCATACAGTTGCGAAATTCAAAATGATCAAATTCACCTTATCAAGTCCTTTACCTTACATTAATCTTTTTCAATGAGCTGAAGCAGTTTGCCTTCAGTTGGACATAGCATCTTTTCGTCTTTGGTCTTACATTTTCCGCTTTTTATTTCACGACATTGCAAAAATTGAAGAAACGAAGATTCGTTTCTTCAAATTTTGCAATAAATTAATTTAAAATTAGGCCCTGAAGAATTTTGGTGGCATTGCTACTATGCCACCAGAACTGCCTTCAGCGCCTAATTTTAATTTGCAAATCATGCTATTCTGAAATTATATGACAAAATTAAATTGAGCAAAAACTGTTGGGAAAAGGGAAGAGATTATTTTAAAGAATACCAAGTGAACATTTATAGAAGCTTTAATTAATATAAAAGCTGAAACCTACTAGAATCACTAATTAAGTTTTGCTCCTTTAGGGAAAATTCTTATTATGCGTAAAAAGCAATCACTAACTGCAGTATTAAGAAATTATTATTAACGACACAGAACATGAAAAATTGATTTGGGGAAATATTTTAGATATTAATAAAACTGCAGATATTTTATCAAAATTATGAAAAATCTTCGAGGATTATTACCATATTCTACCACCGCTCAAATGGTATAGTGGTTAATGATGCTGACTGTCGTAGCAAGGGCTCGAATCGTGAGAAGGCATGAAGCAGACCTGAATTGTTAGTGTATCGTGTCTGTACGGCAAGCTGGCGCTCAAAATACACAGCGAGTCAAAAGTCCTCTCCAGAGCTGGTAGGGAAAATGGGCGAAAGACCCACGGGCTACCTACTTCCTTCGGGGTGTTTTCCCTGGAAATTGCAGCGGAACTGCAGTGTTACTGCGGCGGGATTTTACTGTACACAAGGCCCTTGCAACCGGTGCGGCAAAATTTAGGAGCAGTAAAATTTTTAGAATTTGGAGAAACACCGAGCAGCAAAATTTAAGATGGCAAAATTTTTAAAATTTAAGAAGGGCACTTTGCAGCAGAATCTGGAGACGACACAATTTTAAGAATTTACGGAGGCGTCAGTCAGCAGAACTTCAGACACACAGAAAATTCTAATTAATTATGCGACTAACACCGAATCAGTATTTAATACTTACCACGTATTAACAAGGGGAGTGTGCAACCTTGGTCTACCGATTTCGATCAAATTCTGCATCATTTATAGAGGACATTAAAGTAAATAAATGGGCAAGAAAGAATTGGCACCTCTAAAAAATAATAGAGAAGATCTAAGCTAAAGTTAAAAGTAACATTAATATTTCTAAAATTCCCTTCTTTTCAACAACCACTGACAATCCGGACTGTATCGCTTAGAGATAAAAACAAGAAATCCTTAGCTCAGATCTAGCGTCCTTTCTTTTTCCCCCACTTTTCTCCTCGAAGTTGTAGAGACATTAGGTTATTTCGAAGCAGGAAACACGAAAAATGAGCAATGTCCTTGCCAGAACTCGAACCTCTCGAATACGCGCCGAGTGTGCTGGCCATTACACCACGAAGGCATGCCAAGAAGACGGGTGAAATACCTCATAAAGTTATTAATTATTTTAATTTTATTTTATACTGAACAGGTATTAAGAAAATCAAAAACTGCGTACTAAAAGCAACTGAATATGAAATAATTTTCTCATTTTTTCCTTTTTGTGTGTGTGGGGGGGGGGAATATTTAACGCGAATATGAGACAGCTTCACTTCCTCAAGGCATCTCTTCTGTGGCAAGTAATTCATGAGTTCTTCAATGCAGTAGATTGTCTAACTACAGAGATTACCGACAAGTATACATGAGAGGATATACATTGCGTATAAAGAAGTATAAATATTAAAAAGCACATGAAATATCATACAGCTGAGGTTTAATTTTTTTATCAGGCACCATGATCACTTACTTAATGTTACAATATCCTCTACACACGTGGTTTACATGCACATGCACAAGTAGAACATATTCGCAATGATGAGCGAATTTGGTACATTACCGATTAGTACAACGTATTTTATTTTCATTATACCATTTGCTACCTGCAAAACATTTTCCCTATTTGCGTAAATGTAACATATGTAATAATTGTCTGTTCATATTATTAAAGCCAATTTTTATTTTACATCATTTCTTATTGCGGTATTTGCTTCCTTTGTTATCAAATTCAGTTATGGGACGCTTAACAAGATGTGAAATCTGGAAAAAATGACTTAGACTGTCGTAGGTTTTAAGTAAAATTCTAACTGGAGGGCGACAAACGTATACTGTTGGCCACCGTAAATGCAACACCCTGAAGGAAGCATGCAAATAACATGAAATTTACAACATGCATTAGCGGAGGTGAGATATGCAAATGATTAGAATTTCAGCTCATACGCACATCACGCGCGCCTGTGGCGCCACTTCAAAGCGCTATTTAAGGCTTGGAGTTTTCGACGATTTCAAGTTCGGCAATTGTGTTTTTCTTGTGGTTTAAAAAAAAAACGATCAATTATGCCTCGTAGTAAACAGCGATCATCGGTTGATCAAGTATCCAAGTTTGACAGAGGAAGGATAGTAGCCTACCGAGAGTGTGGATTATCTTTCAGGGAAATCGGTAGTCGTGTTGGACGAAACCAAACAACTGTAATGCTGTAATAATGTGACCGGAGGGTAATGCCGGAGGGTACGACGGACCGACGTGTTCGATCGCATCCACCTCAGTGCACCACCTCACGTGATGACAGGAACATTGTGCGCATGACAGTGACGGATCGCTCAGTCCCATCACGAACCATAGCACAGCACATTCAGTCTGTAACACATCATCCAGTGTCTGCGCGTACCATTCGACGCCATTTACAGCAGAGTGGTCTGTCCGAAAGACGTCCATTGCTTCGTCTACCCTTGACGCAGATCCACAGATGTCTTCGCCGCCAATGGTGCGATGAAAAAGGATGTGGACGGCAGAATGGAATGAAATTGTCTTTACTGACGAGTCACGCTTCTGTCTGCAACACCACGATAGTCTGATTCGAGTCTGGAGACACCGCGGAGAGAGGATGCTGAACATCTGCGTTATGCACCGCCACACCGGTCCTGCACCGGACATTATGGTATGGCGCGGTATTGGATATCACTCTCGCACTCCTCTAGTACGCATTGCCGGTACTTTAAACAGGCAGCGCTACATCTCCGAGTAGTTGGAGTCAGTTGCCCTTCCTTACCTTCAGGGCTTGCCCACAGTCATATTTCAACAGGATAATGCGCGACCACACGTGGCACGCATTGTCCAAGGGTTCTCCATCAATCGCCAGATTGAATTGCTTCCCTGGCCGGCTCGCTCTCCGTATCTTTCGCCGATAGAAAACATGTGGTCCATGGTTGCTGAACGATTGACCCAGATTACATCCCAAGCTGCTACACCAGATCATCTTTGGCAACCCGTGGAAGCTACTTGGTCTGCTGTACCCCAAGAACACATCCAAAGTCTCTTTGAATCGATACCGAGGCGTGTGGCAGCGGTGATTTCCAACAATGGCGGCTACTCTGGCTACTGATTCTGGAAGGAACCACACTTCACAGAAGTCTATAAATTTAATCATTTGATACTTGGTCAACATGTTATATACTAAATAAATTTTGTTGTGATAGCTCTTGTCTTTCTTGGTGTTGCAATTTGGGTGGCCAGCAGTGTAAATTCCTCGCTAGCCATCCTCGAAATCGATAGAGTTTTGTGGGAAATCTAAGGAGGAAGAATATTTTATATTGGTATATTACTCTTCCATATAAACTGTAAGATCCTTACTATACAGATAACTTACCTTAACAAATCTTTAAACTTGGGATGAACTTATAAAATAAAGCTGCAGATCTACCCTTCTTGTTTTTTATTATACTATTTTATTCCACCTGCTTATAAAAGCTAAAATTCTAGAATTCGCTAATCTAAGACTCACAAGCATTTCTTTTCTTTTTTTTTTCGGGGGGGGGGACGGAATTACAATTCTAGGTACAGGAAAGAAAAATCACACACGAAAGTGCTGAGCTCGCAGTAATGGCAAAACCAGTAACTTATGTAGTTTTCATTATTAAAATAAATAAATAAATAAAAATCTGAAAGGTTTCAGATTTTAAATTACGTCCAAAGGGGCGTTTTCTTTTTAACGTTTTGTGTGTTACTTTTATTTATTAAATATCCTGTTCTTCGCACTTAAACCATAAAATTCAGTTCAACAGCAATATCGCAAAATAATTTAAAATGAGCATATCTTTAGAATTTCCGATACACAGTTCCGCGCGCTGGAGATAAAAAGGTTTTATTTTTTTTTCTCTGTAAAGTGTTGCCGTTGCTCGCTTTTAAATCATTGAGTTTGTTTTATCAAAAATTTGTTTAAGTTTTATAAAATATGAAATAGATAATAAAACAAATTCCAAATTTGGGCTTCCAGATGCGCCTATTCGGGTGGAAACGCACGTCATTCGAAATTGGATGGCTCTAGGTACAGTTGTTTTATCACATTTGGAGAAATATATATACATTTATGCAGATTCTTCATTATTTAATTTCTTTAAATATAATACAAGGCTATAACTTTTGGTGGCAACAATTAGAAAAGTGATACAGCCGTTTATAGCGATTCAACGCAAAATCGCAAAACGAAAACAATAGTCCTTCAGGGACAAAACCCCTTTGGACTTTAAAAAAAAAAAAATGTTATCACCTATAGTATTGAGATAATTCATATTTATACTTTTTCTGGAAATCTAACTTCTATATTGTTTTAACCGTTTAAATTAAATTAATGATAAACAACCCAAGCTATTTCTTTCGTGACGTATGCTTCCAAAAAGCATTTTCTCAGGCAGAAAATCTTCCTTTTTCCGGTCATCAATTATCTTCTCCAACTTCAGGAACAGATGCTTTTCGGAGAAAACTAAATACGGAATCTAGACTGGTAAGAAGAAAGACTGAGGACAATTCTGCATTTGCATTTTAACTAGTTCATTTCCTCTTTTACTGGAAATCTGGAGGATGTACTTTTTTATTGACTTTGTCGCTGCTTAGGAGAAACGACAAGAATCGCCTAGTGGATTTTAGATTCATTTTAAAGCTGCAGAGATACATGAAAATGCAATGAACTGTTAACAGCCTGCTAGCCGAAGACTACAGTAAATTTATACAGAAACTTGATTTTACGGAGTTGACTTTAGCTATTTCAACTTAACCAGTTATTATCATAGTTCAAAAGGCACTTGAGCTACTCTTTTATACAACCAAATGAAGATTTCGTGTTTAGGACTTGAGAAAATTAAATAGATACCTAAGCTTTAAGTGCTGACTACTGAAGTAGTAAAAAGACTGACTGAGATTTCAAAAATTATCCCACTATTTCCTTTCTAAAAGGGGTGGCGTTTTACCCTTGGGAACTATGGTATAAATTCTGAGAATTAATCTTCGAGTTTTGCAGTATTTATTCACATTTTGAGAGAATAGTTAGAAAGTATTGGCGATCATAATCTGACATAAAGGTTTTCAGAAATAAATTATCTGAGATCGCATTAATTAGGTACATCTCTCTCATAGATTGTAGTATTAACTATTTCTTTTTTCCGATTAATGTTGCAATGTAGAAAATAGACATAATAACATATTAACGTGCTTCGTGTGTAACTAGAACACAGAAACACTTTTTCTGTTTGTAGATAACTCTTAGATATATGTACAGTCATGAGGTTATTTTGAAGCAGGACACGTGAAAATGGAGCAATGCTCTCACTGGGCTCGAACCTGGACCTCTTGAATATGCACAGCAGACTGTGCTACCGTTACACCGCGAAAGCATGCTGGATGAAGGGAGAAAATACCTTTTATAATCAAGCACTTAAATCTGAAGGACTGGTTTGCAGTTCTTCAGATTTCAGACTAAACGACTCGGAAAAAAGCCTAAGAATGTTTTCGAAAGTAAGTGCAACTTGAATGATTTTCATAAACCTTTTCCCTTTATATGAGTATTTCGCTTCATACAGTATCTTTTGGTTTCCTATGCGTTTCCTTTCAAGAGTTAATAATTCTTCGAAATTTGTAATTTTAAGATGAAACTAATATTATAACGTCTTGATAATTGCTAATTATCGATTTTAAAAAAATGGAATTTTTGTAAGCAGCAAAATAAGATGGTTTATTTTGACTTTCTTTTTGTTTGTTTTATATTGCTTTTGTTTTGTACCATCTCGCTCATTACAGATGCATGACATCAGTGACATGCATTGAATTAATTGCTTAAAATCTTTTCCGGCACACGTCAGTTTCTTGCCCAACGGTAAAGGCAGCATTTTCCAGAAAGCCTAGTCAGGTCTTTTTCAATGCTACAAAATGCACGAACCAGTTAGTTTTAATTTGTTGAATGCTACAAATTACTTCAAGCATTAAAAAGTTCAAAAAAGGAGGTCAATTGCTATTTTTCGAAATGCATTAGTAGAAAAATACGTTATATTAAATGAACACATTAAATGAAATTGAAAAACTATAGAATAGATTCCGTAGCAAGTTTTTCGACGGACAGCTTAGTTAACTCCTGAAAACAAGTGCACTGAATATGTTGATACATTTTTGCCGCAAAATTCGGAACTTCTCTTATAGACTCTGAATGCTTTAAATTATTTTATATTCTTTTTCTTCTAAGAAACTGAATTTTTAAACAGAAGTTTGGTAAGATTACAACATGCTTACCTCTGCATAATTTTGCTAAGAACAAAATATTAGCATGTGACACGACTGTACTGGCATCAGCAAAACTGAGATTTCAGTTCGCCTGTTTGTTAGAGAGAGTACTATCATAAAATTATGGAAACATATGTAAATATTTTTCTGCAGTTTTTAAAGCAGTTTTTGTGCGTTTTACCCGTACCATCGTTCATCGGTTATGAATCGAAAAATCCAGTTCGATTAGGATAAAAAAATGATTGAATGCTAAATAAGGAATACCAATATGTCCGTTTCATTCGAAAAGTATACTGTAAAAAAGTTTGGGTTTTCTATTTCTGAAACTGAATATGTTATAGTCAAAGAAAGGTTTTAAATTCAAAAATCGTGTTAGGAAACTGTAAAATTGAAACGAAGACTATTTACAAACATCAGAATATATCAGCTTCCTTAATTCTCTTACATACCTGTGCATTTAATGGACGATAATTCAGAGATAAAATGTCAGGATCTTCTTGTTCACACGCAAGGTGAATGTTACAAATCCCACCCACTAAGGTTGCGTGATCAACTGTCATAAACTCTTTAGTGAAATATGAAAGATTAAAAATTAGCGAGAGTAGGACATTATGAAGGCGATATGGGGCTGTTGACACTATGCTAATGGAAACCATAGTCAAGGCACAATTGATACTTACACGAAAAATAATTAAACGGAGTAACATACAATGCAAAACGATCAACTCTCGGTTGGACTTAAACGAATATCAGAAGGTTAAAACATCAATTTATGCAAAGTCTGTTTAAAATTGTAACAGCGGGTAATATATTTTTCTGTTTAAAACCCTCTGACCGGCCAGGGTTTTCGCTAAGAAAGCACAAATTTCCCAAAACTACTACCAGAAAAATTTATTTTCTTGATTTAATGTAAAACATTTCCTGGCATTTTTCACCTGGATTTATATACTTTTAATATATTGCCTTAATTTCTTTGACATATTTTAATCATGCGTGTATATATCATGCGTGTATATATACGTTCGTACAGATATTACAAAAAAAATATTCTAGGCAGTATATATACGGCCTTGCCGGTTAGAGGGTTAAACGTTTCACCACACATCTGTTCACAGACTTCACTGTAGTAGTTGTGCGTTTATTATAATTAAATTTGTATTGCCTCCAGTGTTACAGAAAGAATCTGTGATCATTTTTTTAATTCAGCTATATATTTCCATCTTACTTATAGATTTGGTCTTCTTATGAAGCATAAACTAGACGAAACTTCTGAAAGACAAATAGCGAACTTTCGCTATGTTTTATAAATACCACACAGATAGAGAAAGGTTGTAAAGGACCCTTTTATTAATCCAAATAAAGTTTAACAGATGGCACAAATTCGTGCTTATAGAAGCCAACACTTTTGGCTTTAAATCAAAGCTAATGGATAAACTAAAGTTAATGAAATTGGAGTCTCACCTAATGGCTTCACGGTTTAATTAGAGCGCTAGTTGGCTCTGACCGAAATCGGCGTAAACAAGAATAACTCAACACCGTAGAATTCTAATCGCTAGAGAATCGAAGTAAGCAACGTGGCCTTCAAGCAGGCAGAACATGCCTGATTTCACCTTCCAAAACCTTCCTCTTTCTTTCTACCTAATTTGAATATCGAGGGCGCTGGAAATTTGTATTCTATCAGGGAAATGAAACGAGGCTTTTTAGGAAACGGAATTAACATAAAATAACGGGTTATAAAATTAAAATGAACCTCACATACTTTAGAATATTTTACGCTGTTTTCATGTTTAATTAAGAATAATGAAAGTTAATTTTATAAATGACAAATGTTTAGTGAGAAATTTACGCGCCTGGAAAATTAAGATATCCCTATTAGGAAGAGAATAGCAACGAAAACGCCTTCATGAATGGCTGATGAGCGACTGAAAGAAAAATAAGAAAGACGATTGAAAGAAAAATATATCGTAAGTTAAGCGTCAGAAAGAAATTGATATACAACTTTTTACGTCATTATCGTAGATATGTCAAATACAAGAATGGATATAAATTTTTCCTTGACAAGTTAAACAGCGAAAGCTTTTCCCAGGCTTGATAATACAAACCCCGATATGAAATGACTTTCGTAGCCATTTATCTAGGAATAAAACTGCTCGAGCAACCCTGAAAATAAAATCATTTAAACCGTTCCTTTTATTTTTTCGGAGCAAAATAAGAGTATTCGCGTATGCTTTCTTTCATTATACGTTTATGAAAATCTTAAGTGTTTTTAGCTATACGATTTAGCCTATCTTGCACGTAGTTACATTTTTTCATAACATGAATCAGCATATCCTACTTAAGCACAGTAAAATATCTCAGTAACATATGAAGTCCTTTTATTTTCCAGTATGAATTGCTTCTGTTATATCTTACCACTTCTTAATCGTGTTGCCTCCGAACTGAATTCACTGAAAATAAAACTTATATAATCCAACAATACTGAAACGAGACCGCCCCCGCCCCCCCCCCAAAAATCTGAAAGGTTTCGGATTTTAAATTGCTTCCAAAGGGGCGTTTTTTAACGTTTTATGTGTTACTTTTATTTCTTAAATATCATGCTCTTCGCACTTAAACCATAAAATTCAGTTCAACAGCAATATCGCAAAATAATTTTAAAATGAGTATATCTTTATAATTTTCGATACACAGTTCCGCGCGCTTTAGATAATTTTTTTTTTTTTTTTGCTCCGTAGAGTGTTGCCATTGCTAGCTTTAAAATCGTTTGAGTTTGTTCATCAAAAATTCGTTAAAGTTTTACAAAATATGAAATAGATAATAAAACAAATTCCAAATTCGGGCTTCCAGATGCGCATATTCGGGTAGAAACGTACATCATTCAAAATTGGATGGCTCTAGGTACCGTTGTTTTATCACATTTTGAGAAATATGCATGCATTTATGCAGATTCTTCATTATTTCATTTCT
This sequence comes from Stegodyphus mimosarum, assembly GCA_000611955.2. Classification (NCBI taxonomy): domain Eukaryota; kingdom Metazoa; phylum Arthropoda; class Arachnida; order Araneae; family Eresidae; genus Stegodyphus; species Stegodyphus mimosarum. The sequence continues at coordinate 73,489 of KK115350.1, forward strand.
TTAAATGTAATACAGGGCTGCAATATTTTGTGGCAACAGTTTGAAAACTGATTCATACTTTTAATGTTTCCGACGCAAAATCGCAAAACGAACAAAATAGTCCTTCAGAGACAAAGCCCCTTTGGACTAAAAATAATATATAAATATTTTTTTACTTTCCCCTCCTTACAATTTAAATTCACAGCTAAATTCCCTTGGCACGTGAGACATTTTTCTTATGTGAATTCAGTAAACACTTGATAAATGTGTTGATCATATTTCTCTTCCAGTATATTTTAGTCTGACAGCAAATTTTCTGTTTTTTTTTAATTCGAAACAATTGTTTTTAGATGATGCCGAAAGTTACTTGTTTCAGTATGAAAGCATCATTTCAACACTGAAGAAGTATGAAAATATTTGATGCCAATCTAAAAATTTCTCAAAGCGCAAATATTATTGATGTTATGTATACGAATATAACTCGAAGATTCAGTTCTAACGGCAGACTAGTTTTAAATTTAATTTCTTTTAGTATGAATATTTAACAAGCATAACAAAATAAAATTCTAACAGATACCGATAGTCATTACTTCCCATAAAAAATTGAGAAATTTTCTGTAACTATTTTTAACATGTTATTCGTTTTAAAGGTATTGAAGTACAATCTATACGAATGAAACATGCCCAGAATTAATTCTAAAACATTCCTCATCTAAAATATTTACGTCGGTGGTTATATAAAAAATTTACTTTTCTTCATAATTTTAGTTTCTTCTTTCTTTCAGTCCATCAGATGAATAATATTTTTCACCACAGTCACACTAGAAAGGTTTTCATTTTATTGTTAGTATACAATATTAGCGGCAATGAGAACGAATATTACACGTTGAGTTTATAATAATAAATTTTTCGTGTATTGATAATACAGTTACATAATATTTGGTTTGCAATAAATTTTTCCATTAGCCGATTATTGAAATATCATAAATAAATGTTTTTAGCAGCATAATTTCTCTTTGCACTAAAAATGCATAAAACTTGATGCCAATGCCCATTCCTTCCCAAAAAATTATAATTTAAGCATATTTGCAGACGAAATATTCTTATTTCGCTTGATAAAATTTTGCTTATTTACACCTAAGGGCGAAAGAACAGATATAAATGTGTGAAAAATAGTAACTATTATCCAATTAACTGTGAAAATAATTCTAACATAATCCTAAGTTGGTTAAACTGCCTTAACAGTTCTGTAAAGAGATTATCTTATGAGTCGTGGAGAAGCAACACAAAAGAACACTAATATTTCGTCCCAAATTTGCATCCAAGCAGTTGAATAGAGTATTTGCATGGGATTTTCACATGTATAACGTAATATCAATTTCCAGTAGAAAGTCCTCCACTGAGAAATCCTTCGTAAGAGAGTTCTTCCTTCCTAATCGAGCGCAGTGCTATGATGTATTAATCTTTTGAGCAAACAGACAACTACAAAATAAAAGATTCTTCATCATTTAAGCTTTAGAAATCCATCAACTTGGAAAACGAAATCGTCTGTGTGAAACGACCCTCTTGATTTTTGTATGCAGTCTTTCTCATGAAGTCCTGTTTCCAGAAAGTAAGTCGCTCGTCATTTTTTTGCCCGTTTTAAGAAGATTGTATGCATAAACTGCGCAACCTCAAGTTCATGGGTCTGACCAGGTGCATAACGCTGTTTCCAATGTAATGATTGTTTTCAATGTAATTCGCTTACCGTGGGGAAGAGATCAGTAGAGTGTTTCAGTTACTTGCTCTTCCCATGTGTAAAGTGAATTTATTTTTCATATATTACTCGTTTTAGCCCCGCAAGTGGACAATACCAGAAACATCAGCTGTTTTTTTAGTTGATTATGGCACAGCACTCGAAGGCTATCTGTCTAAGACGCGGGAGGCCTTTCCAGAATATTTGCTAAGGGCAGGTGACTCATATTCGCTTTACACATGAGAAGACCACCGAGTTCACCCTTGCCGCCAACTGGTTCGTTGGAACTTCGAGCTTTGAGCTTGTTTATTCGAGTCAAAGTTCAGCGCTTACTTACTCGGTCACTTGTGGGGCCTAAAAGAAATTGCACTTTATGCACACTTCAATCAGTTAGATATCAGGATTTCTCTAATCACTTAAATTTTGATGACCTATACAAAATAGTTCAGAGAATGTCTGTAACCCTTTTGCATGTTCGTTCACGTATTTTTCTCTGTTTTATGAGCGTAGATGGTAAAGCGAATGCATTCTTCGCAAGTTTTAAATTTGTTTGGTATGGTTTATTTGATTATGGCAAAGCACACGAGGGTTATTTGCCTAAAGGATGCCTTGGTGGAGGACTTTCTAAGGGAAACTGGCTCTTATACACGTTACATATGGGGAAAACCATGAAAGCGCGAATGCAGCCAGCCCGTCGGCCGGGATTCGAAACGCGGACCGAAATACCAGTGTTAGCGACTTTACCACTCGGCCGCTGATCGGTTATTGCCAATTTTTAAAATGCTTTCGAAAGTGAACGCTACAGAATAACAGGCATGATAATGCTTTCAGACATTTTTTTCCTCTCCTGTTTCAGAATAAAATAGAAAATTAAATATATAAAACTAAAGCAATTTCAGATCATATATTGATCATAAATCTCCGTGGGTAACATTTGCTAATGTTTATACCCAATTTAAAGGTTTGAAGTTTGAGATAAAATACAAAGCATATTTGTAATCTGTGTCTAGAACCGATACAAAGGTGGGCCAAGTGAGGAACTTGCCTTAGCTGAATCTAGAAGGGGCGCCAAATTGGCTATGCGAATTCCAAAATTACTTTAATTATGGTTACAAATTTGTCAGTTATTATTAGGGATAACAAGCTTCGGCAAACTTAAATTAATGAAACAATAGGAAGAATTGCAAGAAAACCTGGAAATTAATGCAATGTGTATTTCAATGGTGTTTGTTATTTATCAAAACAGGATTTTTTAACATTTTCATTTGAAAGTTATAAATAATTGGCTATATTATTTTTCTGAATTTATAAAGCTACGATTATAAAATACTTTAAGAATTATGATATAATTATGCTATAAGAATTATGATATTTTGATTTAATACAGTTACTTTTGTTTAATACAGATATAGCTATTTTGATATATATATAGGGGGCATATTTACCTTTTTACTTCAGGTGAAAAATTATCTTGGCACGGCTCTGTCTGTGTCAAAAAGGAAAGTTAATTTAAAAGGATATTGATAAGTAAAACTTTTAAATGAAGGTATAATGCTTTTAGAACCTCCACGTCACGATGTTCTAAAGAAAACACGGGAAAACAATCCTTCTTTCATAAGAGTTATAATTCACGAACTATGTAATTACGCACATATTTATAACAAATGATGATTGATACACATACTGTAAGCATATTGTAAGCGGTTATACACATATAGTAAGCAGTTAGATTTTAATAAAATTTAATTTGCTTAGTTGTATGAAACAACAAAACGTGGAAAACTCTAGTACTTCTAACCCACTGCATGCAAAAGGCTATGATTAAGCAAGGCATCCTAAGCAAGGCGAGCAATTTTAAATTTACATGGTTAAACTACACGTGTCAAAATCGCATATACTCTAATAAGCAGCAACTATGTAACTAATATTTTTAATTTTCAAGCTTTTAAAATCATCCAATTGAAAAAGACAGTCGTAACTTTAACTCTTAAAATAGATGTCAGACAAAATTTTATCTAACATCACAATCGTTCATAGCTATTAAATTTTATTACAAAAGCTGTAATAAAATTAGCTGTAATAAAAGCTGACTAAACTTCATCTTGTGTAACTCAGTTTTAACGAACAGAGAAATACAGGTAGTTTCGAGAAGCTAGCAAAAGAAGAAAGGAATTATCCTGAATTTAAGTCTCGGTAATTGTGATTAAGCAGAATATAGACAAAAACAAGGAAGACCAGAAAATTAGGGGATATTTTTGTACAGTATTGATGCTTCTAAATATAATCACATTTTAAATCACCTATTCAATTCTTTGCTTTAAATGACCTCTAAACAGTGAACCGATGTCTTTTTTCAATAACATCTGAAATGACGGAAAAGTAAGTTACAAGAAAAAGGCTGAAAGCCATGTCTCTTGTCAAAGAAGATAGAATGAATGAGCGTAAAAGGACAGTGAGTTTAATGAGGTGTTACGTGTAAGGACGAAAACGCTGGGAAACCTGTAACATAAAAAACAAACAAACAAATTAATAAATAAATAATTGTCAACTTCTATCGCAACTTAGAAGGCAGAAAAAGAAGGCAATATAAAACTTAGATTTTGGAAGGTTCTAATGCCTACCGCTATGGTTTCGGAAGGTTCTATGCCTAACTCACTAGAAGCTGATCTCAATATCCTGCAGACCTACTACTCTACATCTGGGAATTGAGTTATTGCTTTAGTCTGAAGCAAATGACCAAGATGTAAGAATGTTAAAATAATCTTTTCATTTAACTCTCAAGTGACCAGAAGGCGCTGCTTGTACTACAGACGAACCTCCGCTACTTGTGGGTATTTGAAGTAACATAAGATGAAGTTAATTTCAGTGTATGTAATGTAGTTTAAGACTATACACAACATATACGCTGGCTCAAAAAAATTAATACAGTGTATTTTAAACATCGCCTAGCAAGATGCCAAAGTCACAGTAAAACTTCGGCAGAGCTTGTGATAGTACGTTTAAATCATAAAAACTGGTTGATTAACATAAAATCCTACAAGGCTTATTGTTATTAATCAAAAACAAGAGTTTTTTGCTTATGAAACTGTATTCAGTGTTTACAGTATTTCATAAAACAGTATTAAGCTTATAATTGATAACTGATTTGACATCGACTTAATGAAATTATTGTGAATTATTTCATATTTTTATAACACGAATCACTTTTCACCCATCCCCTTAATTAGAATCTGTCTCACTGAATAAGAATTCGAGCACAGAATTCTAATATTTTTTTACAGCGTGTCGCATTTCTTTTCTTAGACTGGAAATTTTTTAACATGGAAGCTTTACATTTGTTGAAAGATAATGTTACGAAAATAAGCGAAGTAATAGCAGTTCGACGTGAACTCAGTAAAGAGTAGGGGCTTTTATTAAAATTGTAACTGCAAGGTAAGTTTGAAGGCTTTAGGGCCTATTCATTTTCTGAGATGCCCTTATTTTCATTCCCTCTCTCTCTCTCTCTTTTTTTTTTTTTTTTTTTTTTTTTCACGGACCTTAATGAAAAGTTTCGAGCCAACCCAAAGCTTATTTGATGCAGCAAACACCCTATAAAAACAGAAAACAAAATCAAGGATGTTAAGAAATTCTATGCAAATAATGATGAGCCGCCCAGACGGCTCATCATTAGCGGTTAGTGACTCTGACTGCTGTACCGCAGGACTCGAGTTCGAATCCAGAAGATGACATGGGTGTTTGTAAATGTACAATGTTTGTTCAGAATGGGAATACTCAAAGTACATTACGAACTAAAAGCCCTCTCGAGTGGTTTGGAGGTAGAGGAAAAAGTTGAGAGACCCTCGGACCTGTTCCTAGGGATGCTTTCTCTCAAAACTAGGGCGGAGCTGCGTGAAGTCATGCTGTTACCTATATGGTGCCAAGGCCCATGGCAACGACAGACGCATTCATGTGTTCCGTGCCATGGTAAAACTTGTGGGCTTGCTCTGATTAGATCAGAGAAGTGAGATTAGCAGCAACAACAACAAGTAATGATGAAAGTTAAAAGACTTTTCCAGTAAAACGTATAGCTCCTTCAGTCATTCAATGATAAAGACATAGGTTGGTGATACATTGATTAGGTAACGCAAACTTAATGATCAATGTACCATAAAATATACAGATAAGTGAAAATGTTACGTCGACCTGCATGCAGTTATCTTCATTTGCGTTCGAAAGAAAATTCGCTGCAAGTGGCTGTCAACAAAGAAGTAATCGCAAGGACTTTTCAGAAAAGGAGAAAGACACGGTGAAATCAAGACGTTTCATTTGCGATCAGAAGGATGATTAGTTTATTAGTTAATTGAAATCAAACGAGAGCTATCAGCTTCATACAGAAAATTCTAAAGGTAATTGGCTGATGTTTAAGACAAAGACAACCACGAAAATCTTATGCTTTCAACTCGTTCGCCAAGAACCAAACCTGGGTTGAAATACCATTGCGATAATCAGCATACTTATCCACTTCTGGACTTGCGGTCAAGATGAAAAATTTGCAAGGAGAGATCGTCTAAAAAATTAGTCGCATATTCCTCTCTTTATTTGAAATCGGTCAAGTAATACACTCATCTTAGCACACGGAACTTTAGAGGTTGAATGAGTCAGTCTTGTTATCAGCTTCTGATAACAGTGCACTACATTTCTATTTGCGACCTTCCAGCACGTAAATCTACCCATCCCTGTTTTAAGTAAATGTATATTGACGGTTTGCCTGCAATGATAAGTCGAAATATGATTTAAACGGAGAATTAGGAGTACGTCCACTTGAACAGTTAATACGTAGCCTATTAAGGTTTATAAAATTTAACCGAATCGAAATTAAATTAATTACGGCTGCGAAGATTTTTCTGTTTGAACCTATTTTTTCTGCTTCCCTAATACAAGTCAACCAAAAAAATATAGATTTACCGAATATTTTATCTGTACTTAATAAATTCACAAACTTTTGCATTTTTTGAATTTTTAAAAGATTTTTTCCTGAAGTGAGCCAACTGAGCTCATTAGCTCTGTTTTCATGCAAATCGTATTTAACCTCGCTCCAAAAACTGGTGCACAAAAGGGGATTTTGAATCCCCTGTTTTAGTAAATTGCAGCTATAAGTCACATTTTTAATTTTGGTAAATTGCGTTCAAACCTAGCAGTAGGCCCAGTGTTGATAATAAATAGGAAACATGCCACAAATACATTCGCGGATGTTCTTCCTATTCTGCAAGGGGGGGGGGTGGAGGACTTAATGAAATAAAAAACTAGAAGATGGAATATCTAGAAACAGAGAAAAATTTATTATGAAATTTCTGCGCGAAATCTTTGAATTCAACGCAGATTTTGCGCAAAATAAATTTTAAAACAAATCAGTTTTATCCTTTGCATACCGAATGCATTTAGTTTACTTAATCTTCAGATTAAAGAAGGTACATTTTTTAATTTTCACTGCACCTTGTGTATATAATTTAGTGCTTCCTAATTTAATAAAAAAAATCTCAATTTAATGAATTTCATCTCCAGACCCTGTTCATTTGCTACATCTAGATTCGTTTACATGACGTTGCAATTAAACGGCTTCCCATCGCTTTCGTAGGTCCAAATAAGACACACGAGAAATGGATGTCTTAGTGGAGGACTTTCTAAGAAATGCTCACTCGCATTTAAGAGCTCGACTTTGATTAAAGCCCGTCAAGTATTTTTTTTTTCGGAATCATTATATAACTATGCAATTATTAAAAATTACAATTAATACAATTACAAAATTACAATTAATAAAATTATTAAAAAATAAAAAAATTGGAAAAGATTTGCAATTGCTTAAGAAACATTATTTGAAATTACAGACAAGTACTTTTCTTTTTTTTTCAAGTCAATCGTTTAAATCTAAATTTAATCCATAATTATTTTACTGTAATAGTCTGCCTCCCCCCGACATTCGTGTGCAGTTTCTTTTTTCTTTATGTATTGCAGTCAAAACATTTTGTTTATTATACGCCTTCTAAGATCGCTTTCTGCTGCCACCGACAATAGCGAGAAATTACAGACCAAAGCTATTCACCACAGTTTTAATACTTTCATTTCTCTATAAATATACACAGTCCAGTCACATTAATGTGACCACCACGTACTTTCCATGTCAGAGTTAAATAACCAATCACAGAAGGCAGGTGGCAGCACAGTGCAGTTGAGCGTATATAAAGGGTGTGTGAGGGCTTCGGAAAACATTTCAATCGTTGGCGTAATGCAGAAACGAAGCGATTTATCCGACTTCCAAAAGGGCATGATCATTGGCTTTCGGGCCAAGGGTGGAAGCATTTCCGAAACGGCTGAGTTTGTGAACTGTTCGCGTGCCGCCGTGGTAAAAGTGTACCGTGCATGGCAAAATGGGACTGTCCAAAATCAGCGACGTGGCAAATGTGGTGCACCACGGGCCATAGATGACAGAGGCGAACGACGGTTGCGGAGATGCGTTCGGGCAGATAGACGGGCTACCGTTGAGCAACTGACCACCAAAATGAACCAAGGGGCTACCAAAAGTGTCTCCCAAAGTACTATTCAGCGAACATTGCTGCGTCTGGGCCTCCGAAGCAGACGCCTGGTTCGTGCACCTATGCTGACTGCTGTTCATCGACGGCGAAGGCTAGAATTTGCACGCCAGTACAGCAGCTGGACGTCCACTGAGTGGCGACAGGTTGCGTTTTCGGATGAATCGCGTTTTATGCTCCATCGGACAGATGGACGTTGGCGTATAAGGCGTGAAACCTCTGAAAGGAACCACCCTGCAACCATTGCCGGAACGGTCCAAGCTGGAGGCGGGAGCATTATGGTCTGGGGAATGTTTTCCTGGCATTCTCTAGGTTCACTGATCATTGTGGAAGGCACAATGGATCAATACAAGTACGCATCTGTCCTTGCGGACCATGTTCACCCCTACATGCGCATTGTTTTTCCTCAGGATGATGGCATCTTCCAGCAGGACAATGCGAGGTGCCATACAGCTGCCAGTGTACGTGCGTGGTTCGAAGAGCACCAGGATGAGTTTACCGTCCTCCCCTGGCCAGCAAACTCACCTGACTTAAACCCAATCGAGCATCTGTGGGACCATCTCGATCGAGTTGTTCGCGCCATGGATCCTCAACCGCGTAATCTAGCGCAGCTGGCCACGGCATTAGAGTCGGCATGGCTCAACATCCCAGATAACACCTTCAGGGACCTATGTGACTCTCTTCCTGCACGTCTCGCAGCAGTCCGCTCTGCGAAAGGTGGTTATTCTGCTTTTGACAGATGGTCACATTAATGTGACTGGACTGTGTATATTATATATTCTCTACTTCATTTCTATAAATACTTAGAAGTACCTCAGCCAGGTGGTTGCTTCCAATTACAGTCTTGTACTGATTTCTCTATTGATGTCTTACCTGAGTAACTGTTTTCTTTTCATCATAGACAAGAAGTATAATGCTAGGTGATAAGTGATTGTTACATCATGCTATACGAATGCAAACATTATGTATTATTATTGAAGTGAGATGTTTTGCCATCGTGCCATTTGCAATGACTAACATAAAAACATTTCGCTGTTTGTCATAGTATTTTCATTTATTGTTCCCAGTTACATTCTTTCTGCAGCGATTTTAGAAAAAAAAAATTAACAATTAGGTCCAAATAGTGCTGACTATTTAATTTTTGCTTGAAAGAAAATTGTTTGTAAAAGAAATCATTAAAGCTAAAATCTAAGTATATGAATTTCCAATACTAAATCATAGCTTTTACAGAAACTTTCCTAAAGCGTATATTTTATACTTTAATAAATAAGAATTTTCTTGCGGAAAATAACAAGTACTTGAATTCAGAGTCTCGTACTTGAATTATCAGAATTATCAGTTTCAGCGCTGGCGGATAGATAAGCTGGCAGAAACATAATTATCATTTGAATTTAAAAGTTATTTTACTAACTCATTCCCTTCTGCAAAACAATTTACATCTGAACATTTTTTAATTCAAAATACGAACGTTTAAATTCAGCTTATGTCAAACAAATTCCTCATTGTTTGTTCATAAACATTCCATACACGGTTTGTTTGGGAATTGTTTTTTAGATGTTTATGCTTACAAGTGAGAATGAAAATTGTTTTCTTATATATCCTGCTCACATTCCCAGAGAAAAGACATACAAAACAGCAATACCCCTGTCCATTCCCTGCGAAAAATGATATGCTCTAGCGGTCAAGCGGGAGATCGCACCCCTTTCACAATTTCACTAGTAAAAAGAAATTATTTTCCGCCGAGAAACTGCATACTTCCCACCTAAATTTTAGAAGCGTTAATTCTCAAATGAACTTTTTTAACTGTCTGGGATTTCTCATTATTTTTTATTATTATGTTCCCTTTTTTCCACTCCCCTCCATTTTTGTTTAAATTATGCGTAATTATGAATTTCCAACGAATTTTTTCCCATGAATAAAGTTCTTTTATTATGAACTTCCGTTAAATTTAAATAAATTTGCAAAACGCATTTGCAAAAAATAATGCTCAAATTTTTATGCATATGCCGAATTTTTAGACCTTCCGAAACAACTTTCACCCTCTTTTTCTTAAAATACATCTGTGTTTCCTACGACTCCTGCCTCTTTAATTTATTTTCGTTTTTTCGATTACCTTCTTAGGTGGGCCTAGTTCTGTTCCATTTCAAAAGGTTGTAATTAAATTCACTTTCAGGACCGAATAATTTTAAATAAGTAATAATAATTTCTCGTCAATAAATTCGTTTGTGAGTTGTAGAGACATTAGGATTTTTTGACAGCAGAAGTGAGAAAAGAGCAATGCCCTCGCCGGGAATCGAACCACGGACTTCTCAAATACTCGTCGAGTGTGCTGACCACTACACCACGAAGGCATGCTAAGAGGGTGGGAGAAGTACCTTATGAACTCCCCCTTTTAAAGGGCGAAAAGGGAATTAGGGACACAGTCGCCAATTCCTGGTGGTCGAAAATCATCATCCACAACCTTTTTTAGTTCGGGCGCCACTGTAGAGACATTTAGGCTATTTCGAAGCAGGTGACATGAAAAATGACAATGACCTCGCTGGGACTCGAACCACGGACCTCTCAAGTACTCGCCGAGTGTGCTGATCAATACACCACGAAGGCATGCTAAGAAGGCGGGAGAAATACCTTTTAGAGTCAAGGGATTTGATATATGTCTATATAATTTTTATATTTCTTATTCTGAAGGTATTTTGTGAATTCTCCCCTATGATTTAAGTAATGTGATTATTAAAAATCTCACGTAACTTTTGCACTTTAATTTAATTTAAATGGGTTCCAAATTTTTTTTAATTTAGGCAGACATTGAGCCGCATAATTTACAAGCCACGGGTATGTAAGCGCTCGCCCGCTTACTGATTAAATGCGAAATCAATGCCTGTTTGCATTTAGACTATGAAACCAATGCTTACATTTCGGTAGTCAAAAATAAGAGTTATCGGGGATATGCAAAGTTTAGTGGTGCTAAAAACTGTATGAATGTTTGAAAAATCAACGAAATATGAATCGCAGTTGAAGCAATAGAAAATGCACATACATCCGATTTGATGCAGACATTAAAGGGCCATAACACTTAACTTATAACCAGAGAGTTTCCATCGAGATATTAATACATCTTCGTTGAATGAAATTTTACGACTATTTTCTATCAGTTTGCCAAAAAAAGGTAAGATTACATATAACAACGGAGATACGTTAAGTAATGATGGTGGGCGTGATACGGTTTTAATGATAATCAGCGCTATTGTATCATTGTACAGTTGCTTATTGTATCAAAGCTACACTACATTTAATCACTTCAAATTCAAGTATAATTATATTCATTTAAGTAATTTTGCGACCAGGAATGCTTCCTATCCGTTTTCGAGAAATCTGTATCCTTTCTCGTTCCTGAAGAATCCGGACAAAAATTGGTTGGGAAATCGGTAGAGTTGCTCTTTGAAGATCGTAAATCCGATTGTGATCGTTTTACGGGAGCTAAAATGCGATTACTTGTGGAAAAAAGAGTATTATTGAATACTGTGGAGTAATGTTGAATTGCTTACAACTAGTAAGATTAGCAGCTGAGGCTTTAAGCAACAGAGAAAGTAATATTTTTATAAATGAAGAAATTTTTCCTTTAAAAAAAAATCCCAATTTAGGTAAACAGAATTTTTTACTTAAAAAAAAGTCTTCTGAAAGGGAACAAAATATGACTGTGGTTAAAGGTAGAAATAAAGTTCTTGTGGCTGGCGCAAAGAATCTGAGTAGCATTGTTTGTGTTGAATGAGGCTGATGGATGAAATGATGATGAAATGGATGAAACTTTTGCCTCGTGAAGCAAGAATGAAATTCTACAGCCGGCGAAGTTGTTAGCAGAAGGACTTGTTAAAAACACATTTATAATAGAAAATTTTTAAAGAGAAGAAAAATGGATATTCATATAGAAGTTATTAGTATTAATCAGAATTTGATAGTAAGCGCGAACTGGCTAAAGCACAATCAGATTCTATTGTAGAGTCATTAGGATTTTTTTGAAACAGGAAATATTGAAAAATGAGCAATGCCCTCGCCTGGACTTGAACCACGGATCTCTCGAATATGCGCCGAACGTGCTGACCATTACACCACGGAGGCATACTAATTAAGTACCTTATATACTGCCCCTTTTAAAGGGCGACTGGGGATTAGGGAACCCAATCGCCAAATCCTGGTGGTGGAAAATCATCATCCACCACTTTTTTTTTTGTTTTGTTTGTTTGTTTGTTCTGGCGCCATTGTAGAATCATTTTAGAATTTTCGAAACAAGGAAATCGAAGAAATGAGCAATGCCCTCACCGGGACTCAAACTACCGAGACCTCTAGGATATGCGCCGAGTGTGCTGACCATTACACCACGAAGGCATGTTAAGAAGGCGGGAGAAATGCCTTATACTATATCGATACCTATAGTTATATACGAAGAGATAAAGCAAGTGAAGCAACTCAGTCAACTCTCGCGTGCGCTGTCTGAAAATTGCTGTAGGTGTTCAATTTAGTTAACGACTATGCAAGATAAAAGAAATTTGCCAGATCTTGTTCATAAGTTGCAAAGGAAAGAATCAGTCATCTAATCAGACAGTTAATGCTCTGAGTCTTTTTAAGTTATTTTTTAACCTTGCGGGGCTATTCTTAGGTATGCTTCAACGTATTTCCATTTGTTTCGCGTAAAAGTAAACTATCATGACTCAAATATTTAAATGTAGAGTTAATATGTTGAGCAAAAAATCATTGTATGTAATGTAACATGATATTCTGTACAATAAGATTTGGAAAAATAAAGCTCGTATTCGTTACATTGTTAATAATTTAAGAAACCTCAAATGTGAGAGAAATCTGACTAACGCAATTCTTTCTTCACTAATAGTTTCTATTACAGTCATTACTGCAAGTGATCTAACTACAGAAATTAAATAAAAATAAAAATCTGAAAAATTCTTGGGAAACTCGATTTCTTATTTGAAAAATTCTTGGAAAATTCGATTTCTCATTGCTGATTCCCACAGGAAATGTTGTTAGTAAAAAAAAAAAAAATGCTGTGAATTTGGAAACCTTGTTCTCACGATAAAGTTGTAAATCTGGGAGGTAAATGAGAAAGCGATCAAGAGTTTTTTGTCTAGACAAACAAAATGCTTTCACCTACGCATACACAGTAACGTAAAGAACTGTCACATAAAAAATACGTTTGGATCTGGCCATGTTTTCGTCAAGACTTTTCAGGGAATTAACCTTCTGTTACTCGTTCTAGGAAAAATACAGTGCTTTGTACTTTGGTTCACCCGCAAAGTAAAATAAAAGACTTACTAATAGCATAGTTTTGCACATCCTGAAGCTTATACTTCAATTAAAGTTGTTACCCGTGGCTTTTTGAACTGTCATCGTTAAACCTGTTACAACTTTTGCCTTTGATGATATCAATTAACAGCTTTAATTGCATTTGTTGTTATCAATTAGTGCAATGAAACTCATTCACATTAGTGAAAATAATTTTTTACCGTTGTGAGTTTATTAATCATATCTCTGGTTACTAATTCTTTTGGAGGCAGTTTAATAAATCAAACTAGTTATAATAAATTAAGCTAGATCTGGTTGCACATGGTTGTTTGAAATACTAAGATCGGTGTTATTTTCAAAGGGAAAATGATTTATGAATAGCAATATTTTCTAACTCAGTTCCAAGACGTAGTTTTTAACAATTTAAATCCTAAAACAAAATTAATGTTTAACCCTATGAAGGCAAATTGAGGAAGTTCGCCATCAACGGCTCTTCTCAGGATCTGTTTCGAAGCTTTCCAAGAAAAATAACGTAAATTCCCTGGGGCTGAGCATCAAGACGACAAGTTACATCCTTTTATTTATAAATAACAGGAAACGTGCTTCTGAGGTCAATAAAAACCTACTACGTGTCGTGAAAACCCATTTATGCTTCCTTTTATTTTGTAGGACTTTTTGGCAGGATGTAAGAAATTCTTTTCCGGTATATTATGTTACGAATTCATAGTGTGTGTCTGTGTTTTCGAATTAAGAACTTTATAGTTTTATCCTTAAAAAGCATACAGAGAACCTACTAAACCTTTAAAGCTTCACAAACGTAGGAAAACAGATTTTACTCGGAAAACAGGATATCTTAAAGCAAATTATATCTATACCTAAGAAGTCCAATATAGAACTGTTAGATAAACCCTTTTGTCATAAATATAAGTATGAAAAATTTACTGAGTTTAGCTGCTTACATTAAAGGCATTTCAAGACTAACTATCTGAATAGTTTTTCAACAAGCGTGGGACACCTTTCATTAAAAACAAGCGTCTTAATTTTAAGCAACATTTGAACAGAGATAGTATCAGTGTATCGAAAGATGTATTATCTCTAATTTTCAAAATCTGAAGAGCAGCATTACGCAAAAATTTTCTCACGTTTTGCAGTACGATAATTTTATTCCATATATATTTATCAAACTTCAAGCGAAGAGACGTTTTAATTTAATTTTAGGAAAAGCTGATAGAAATTTTGAGGAAAGTTTTGGCTCGAGGATCAGTAAATTAACATTTCATTTACAGATTTCGTTAAAATTCAGAAAGTTATGTTTAAATTAGCTTAGTTGTATTATTAAAAAATTATTTTCAAACCTTTTTCATCTGTAAATTGACTATTGACGTTAAGTATACTGTGCTAAGACTTTAATTTTACTAACGAACTTATATTTAAGATGAAAGCTATTTATTGCAGTTTATTTATTTTTGTACCTAATGAATCCATTTTCCCCCTGCCCACCCCTGGTAAAATAGTCTTCTGATAATATGAACGTTTCTCTAATAGTTTCAATTACAACGTCTTACCCCCCCAAAAAAAAGTTATTTTTCGAGCAGATATTAATTCTGATTTCTAAATTTAGATTATCATTAATGGAGTGAATATATATATTTTTTGATAAGTTACCTACTGTGCACTGTTTTCTTGAAGCTTGCATTCCACGAGCCAATATTTCTAAGCCATAGGTAGCGAATTCCTGCAAATGGTTTTGTGAGACTTTCATTTAGACCCGGAAAGGGGCGAAGAGTTCAAGGTGAAATTCCAAGGTCAGATCAGGTCCCTATGTTGGGGATTCAAATAACGACTCCTCCCATCAAAAATTCGTCGCCAAAAGGCGTTAACAATCACCAAAGGAGCAAAGAACCCAGTTTTAAGAAGTCTAGTTCCTCCACCTCATCTTGAAATTTTTCGACCACAAATGGCATGATTATTTACATACGTCATTATTTCTCGAAAATCTTCTTTTAAAATGGATTTGTAATTTTTTTTTTAATTTTTTATATTTAACTTTTCCTTCCCTTTCTTTTCTTTTTTTGGGAGGGGGTAACTTAAAGTAGATAAGAGTCAAAGTTTTTGATCAAGTCAAAGTCGAGTTTGCAACCAAACCTTATGAAGTTTTTCACAGTAGATTTACATAATTAAAATAAAAAAACCCTCATCAATATAATGCGTAATACGTTAAATATATATATATATATATATATATAATTTGAGTTCAAAGGGCAGTGGTACCCAGACGAAGAAATTACTGATTTTACCTTTCGCTTTAAGAAGAAAGTAAAACAATTTTTTAGTGAATTTTCACTACAAATCGTACAATATGCTAGTGATTCTCTATAGGTCCCTTTGAAATCCTTGTAACTATTTAGAGAAAATTAGGATAAGCCCTTTTTTATTACCTAAGGAGATAACAGATATATTTAGCGGCAAGAGCACTTTAGCATTTTTTATTCTTAATTTCATCACCACCAAATATTTTATTGTGAAAATACCTGTTAATTTTCCATTAGTTTCAAACTGTTTCTTAGAAAAGATGCTCGTTATTGATATTTCTTGCTCCTCTGGGTTTTCTTTTATGTCTTACGTAGTCTTATGTAGTATATATATGCTTTTTTTTATAAGAGTAAAAAGTAGTACTCGAACAAGAGACACCTATGCGGTCAATATTTTACATGATTTTTTTTTAATATTTTTAATTTGATTGATTTTTCTCTTCCTTTGTAGTTTTTTTTAGTTTTACACGTTTTGTATTTTTTACATTTCGTTTTTTTTCGGGTGCTTTTATAGTTTTGTATTATTTTTTAGCATGGTATAATTTTTTTTTCTCTTGAACTACAGTATCAAATGTACTTTTAAGCAATAGCTGTTTAAAACTTCCTCTTCTTTACAAATATGGTTTTTTTATTATGTACCTTCTTTATTTTTATATATGTTCTACTTTTATTTTAAAAAGTGCGCATTTTTTTTTTTAATTCAAACTGCTTTCGAGTTTTTACTATTTTGTTAATATTTGATCTGTCTTTGCCAGATTTAACACTGATTACTTTCAATTAGCAATAGTTTTTCACATCCTTTCCCAGGAGATAATCCTAATTAGAAAACTAATAATTATATTTATACATATATCTAATTGTAAAATTAATATTATTAATTATATATAATTAATAATTTATATATTATACATATTTGTAAGGAATACAAGAAAGAAAAATCTTAAAAATCAAGGAATTTCAGGATTTATTGCAAAATTTATTTAAAATATTGATTAGCAAATTTACATTCGGTTTCGTTTGATTTAGTTTATTATGACAAAGTATACTGCCTAAAAGGAAGCCTTGTGGAAGACTTTCTAAGTGAAACTGGCTCGTACACAAGTTACTCATGGGAAAAGCCATGAAAGCGCTCATGCAGCTAGCCTGTTTGTTTGTATTCGATCCAAGGGCGGAACTACCAGTGCTCAGCGATTTTACCGCTCGGCCGCTGGTTGGCCTAAATTTACATTTGGAATAGACATTCTGTTCAGAAATGCGAAAACGACGAAACGCAATCCAAATGAACTCTTGGTGACTGTTTAGAATGATTCCAGTTCCCCTTGAAAAGCCAAGATCTTTCTATGGAATCAAGAACGATTTTAATTTTATAAATACACTTTAAAATTTTTAACCGGATATGATACCTTCTAGCCAAAATGCACGCTTGACAACGGCGAGGCAAGCTGGCAATAGTGTCGTTGATCACTTGCTGTGGCAACGGCGCCCAATCCTGTAGTAATGCATGCCGGGGATAGTGGAGGGTGCCTGGCAACAGACTGCGACCTACTATCCGTCGTCCCAACATATCCCACACATGCTCTACGGAATTCAGGTCTGGTGATCTAGCAGGCCACGGCAAATGTGGAATGGTTTGACTCTCCAGATAACTCCGCACCACTCGAGCTCTATGTTGGAGGGAGTTATCATCCATAAATATCACGTTGGTATCCATTGCAGCGATAAAAGGATGCACAAGAGGGTGTAGAATTTCGTTGCGATATGGGACGGCTGTGATGGAATCACGTAGAGGTTGATGCGGTCGTCCGTTGCTATCCCAGCACATACAAGTAAGTCTCCTCCTCTGTAATGGTTTCTTAAGATAATGTCTGACAACAGATAGCGTCTCTCTGGCTCTCGCCATGTCATTGTCCTTCGGGAATCGTCTGGATGTAACATTGACTCATCCGTAAAGAGTACGTGGCTTTACTGCTCTGGTTCCAACTTCGATGTTTACGGGCTAAATTCATCCGCACTCTCACATGCGATAGGGACAAAGGAACACAAACGACAGGGCGTCGGGTGTACAGTCCAGCTTCATACAGTCGACACGACACAGTTTGGAGGGATATCGGCCGTCCTGCAGCAACAGAGCTGCGACACCAGCTGTCGTGTTGTTGGTGATACACAGCATTTTGCACATAGCAACAGGAAGCAAGCGTCTGCCTTTGTGGTAATCTTCTGGCGTCCAGATCCACGTCTTCTACAGGGCTTGTGATCTTGGTAATGATTCCACAGCCTGTTGATGACAATACGATGCACATTCAACTCTCTCATAACAGTGGATTGTCTCACCAGCTTGTAGCATCCCAACAACCCTCCAACGCATTTCATCCTGCAAATGGTGCCTTCGTCTTATTCTTTCCGCTTTGGCTATCTCGGATTACACGGAACTATCGCTGCTTGCGAACTGATGCAGGTCCGGCATGCCCCTTTTTATTTAAGGCGTTGTGGTGTGACTGCGGGTTTGCATTTTATCTCGGTGCCTATTTGCATTCGGCGATGCAACCTCTACCTAATATGTAAATTGCATGTTTTCAGTCTTCTTTTTTACATTCTTACGTTTCATTTTGCTGCTTATTTTTTGAGCTTTTTGTTGCTTATTTTTTGAGTATGAGTGTATATTCTCTATAAAATTAATATATATATATATATATATATATATAATT
>KK115350.1:92180-107652 GCA_000611955.2 Stegodyphus mimosarum
CGCATATATATATATATATATATTACTATGAATATATATATATTAAGATATTATACATATATGTATGTATTAAGAAAGCAACAAATTCAAATAAGCTGAAGTTGAGCCACGTGCGAAAACTTGCTGTTAATTAGTGGTGCTATGATAAAAAATTAAAATTAATATTAAATTTAAAATCGATATTCAGATATAGCAAAGTAGACAAAAAAAGTGGGAACGATCAAAGTAGCGGAAACACCCACTGCATAAAACTGCATAGAAAAGTCAAAAACAAAAGTTAAAATTTTTAAAAAGTTAAATGTTATAGTTCTCGTGACATCTGCATAAGGTGACTGGTGTCTCGCGAAAAGTATAACCTGTTTATGAACTAACCGATGAACAATTTAGTAAGACCAGAAATTTTTTAAAAACTAAGAAAATTTAGAAGAATTTTAAATTAGGAAAAACTAAATTAAATTCTGCATTAGCTGTCCAACCCCAACAGGCTGTGAATGTGAAAATGGCAGCACTTAGCTTAATTTTTTACATAAAAACAGCCAAAATAAAAATGGCCACTGCTTTTACCATTTTTAACCACCTACTCAAGAAACTTAGGATTCAAAACAACGTTTTCCATTTTACTTTAATGATTTGTGTTTAAAAAATGAATATAATAATCTTATAGCATCTTTGTTATCTTCTGTAACCAAGATAATCTATACAAGTTTATTCTGCAGCTAATTTGTTTCAGTCGCTCTCAGACTGATTAGAAAGAACGATGATAATGTAGTTAAACGCTGATTGAATGCACTCGAAATATAGTTTTAAAGTTTTCTAGCAGAATGTGACTAATTAGTCTTACGAAACTGGAAACTAGATAACAATATCTCTGACTTAAGTCAGACTTCAAGAAACAATGTGATGTTTTATCTGTGCGTAAACATCATACTCTTTCTGAATGGTATTATTGCCCATTAAAAGAACACATGTTTACTTGCAGTCACTTTTCTGTCAGAGACTACTGTTAGAAACTTAACTGACGCCAGAATTTTTAACACAAGAATATTCTCATGATTGAATCTCGTAAGAGTTACTCATGACTGAGTCATGATGAATTGATTAATTCAATTCATTTTGAATGAATTTATAAACATAATGATAACTTCTATATAAAAAAGGCGTAGGCCGTAAATAATACGGCGTAAACGACCTAGACAAATAATACAGCATAGGCATAGACTCTTTAGGTGACATTATTAACTTTTTTTTTTCTACTTTACAGTGTTCGATCAATACGACTGTCTATTTAGCAATAGTTTTTAGCAATACTTGTACTTTTTAAGTCTGAATCAAGGAATGTGCATAATAATTTTGCTTTAGAAATGAAAAAATAAGTGAATTTTAGCCACAAATCGTACAATATTCTTTGATATACCACAAATACAATCTATCACAAATCATATAATATTTTTTGATTTTTTTCAGGTCAACTAATATTTTTCGTATCTAATCCATGTGCCCTCTTTTATGATATACTGGCTGCATCTCTACAGTCACGGGCAATGGAATTAAGAGAGAAAGCTTTCTTATCCATAATCCTTAGTGCTTAACCGTAATTAACTAATCATAAAAATACCCGGTTTAAGAAACAAAGAAGGTCCAAAACCGCATCTTTCACAATTATACGGTTTCTGAAACAGAAGGAAATGTGTCTCGTAGAACGGCAGTAAAAAATCATTATTTTTGAATTTCATATATAGTATCACTTCAGGTTAGGTTAGGTTATTCAATTATGGCAAAGCACACAAGGGCTATCTGCCTAAAGGGAGGGATGCTTTCGCGGAGGGTTTTCTAAGGGAAACTGGCTCGTATACACGTTACACATGGGGAAAACTACGAAAACGCCCATGCAGCCAGCCCGTTCGCGGGATTCGAATCTCGGACCGAACTACCAGTGTTCAGCGTCTTTACCGCTCGGCCGCTGGTGGGCCGTATCACTTCAGGATTGCTATTTCATAAACTATTTTACCACAAAAAGAGTGCAAATTAACCATTACAAGGTTGTTAGAATGAGTTCGCAGTATCATCGTAGTCTAGTCTGAGAGATCGCTGATAAAAATTGTATAAAAATTTGTTTTCCCTATTAAATTCATTTGCTAATGTATTGTATTTATTATTTTTCTATGTTGTAAAATGCTGATATCGTAAAAATATTCGTTATATAGTAACATACAACGAGATCAATTCCTTTTTTAATGCTGGCAAATGGGAAATCTTCCCAATTCCGATTATGTGAGCAATCCCGGATCCTTCGTCTCACAGATTCGATCGAAAGAGTTGGGAGACGAAGGCTGAAGGCTTTAAGACAATAAGAAGTTTTAATGCAAACATGAATTTGAACTCCAGCAGTTTAAAAACAATACATTTCAGACATTTTAATTTTGAATTTGAATCTCACAAATTACAAAGTACAGTTAATTATTAAGCAATTTCTGTAGTAAAATACTCATAAGTATTTAAACTGAAAGGACAGATTAATGGATTTTAATGCATTTTCAATTACAGCATTCACAATTCTGTACCATAAAATGCATAGCAAAAAATAACGGTGCATAGAAAATTGTATTGAAATACAATGCATTTTGCAGTTACAAGTACATTGTTCGTATCCGACGAATGCATTAATTTGCAAGTGTCCAGCCATTCGTACACATTGTGCGTATAAGGTATTTCAGTTAACGAGGATTCCTCTTAATAGCTATATAAGAATTATAATGCACTGAATTGCCAACTTTAGAAATATTGCTTGTGAGTCAAAAGTAATTTGATTCAAGCAATTTCACTCATAAAATGTCCCTGTTTATCCGATCAATTTAATCCGCAATGATTATTACAGTTGTTGCCTATATAATCTGCAATATTATTATAAATTCTGCGCACAAGGTAATTTTCAAATACATAAATATTGTTATCACCGTTTTGTCTATTATTTTATTGTACATATCATGGAAATTTTATTTACATATCATGGAAATTAGTAGAAATTTATTCTTGATGTCACATGTAATATTTTATAGATTCTTAAACTTTTTGGAGTAGAAAAAATAAGAAATCTGCTGTGCTATCTCTGGGATTCGAATCACGAATCTTCCCGTTACTATACGGACTTTAGTTGCTACTAACGCCATGACAGCATGTGCAGAGAGGAATGTCATCATTCCATACAATATGACTTTAATACCGTTATATCATAAATTAAATTTACAATTCATAAAGCGTTATATAAATCCTGTGCCACTTAGAATGAAGTAAGAACAACATTAGTTACTGTGTAACTTGAAATTTCACGTATTGCAATTTTGAAAAGTCTATAACGGATATCAAATGAAAATGATGAGATTTATAACTTGGAAAATCGGTAAAAACTATGTAACAGTTACAAAATAATAGCAATAATTTTGCCTTAAGATCTTTCGGAATGGCCGAATTTTCCAAGCGAAACGCTCTCGGAGACCTTTAATCGACACTGTGGAAGTTCACTCACGTAGAATAGCGGTTAACCTTAACTTAACAATCCCTGAAAGAATTCGATGCTACTTTTTCGGGGAATAATCGAACTTGTTCGAGCGTCGCGTTATGGCAGATTGAAAACGATTCTGGGTCCTGATAATGTGCATAGCTACACTACTCTTGTTTACTTTTCAGTTTTGCTGTGAAAGGTTCTGATAGAAGCATAAAAGGTTGACCGATTAGCGGTGATACACAAAATAGAATAAGAATTTCTGTCCTGATCGACAAGCGTGTAGACTGCATTATTAATAAATATATTTGTAATAAAATTTCGGTATATTTTACTTCTTGATCCGCAGTAGCAGTGAGATGGTCTGAAAAGATTTATATTGATATCTAATGTTTTGGCCATCCAATAAATAATGTGTTTTTTTATACTTCTTTTATTTTCAAAATTAATGTAAACAAATTTTCTTTTTAATCTAAAATATACTCCCCTTCAACCTCTGCTAGTTTTTCAACATTACAAAGTGATATTGTTTCATCATGTTTTGTAGCACGTCCTCGTCGAGCTTTACAGATCTTTTAGGAACAGGCCTGTCTTCTAGGGTGTAGTTTCTGGCTCGGAATTTCTAAAACCACGGTTGACAATGGCTAACGGTTATTCAATTCACAGAGCAAAATATGCCTAATACGCTTCTTTGTCGTTTAGGTTTTAAAGAAATAACAGTTAAAATCTCACTGCAATCTTTAAAACTTGCACTAAGAACAAGGTAAATTACTACTTTATTCCGTCCCGCCCTCGAACTTTTATTTCACTTGAATGAAACGTATTATTTATAGTATGGCCCATAAGTATAGTTATCTTTAAATACCTCAGAGTAATATTAAATTAATCCCTAATAATTGATTTGGTATTACTATGCTAAACTAATCATAACCCACCAAAATTTGAAGCGTTTTCTAACACCCAGAAAAAGCTTTTTTTCTCGAAAAAAAGTATCACGTACAAATATCTTTTTTGTGGGATTTACCTGCTTTTACAAGACGTTCCTTATCTGCTACACTTCTATATCCCACATCTCGCACGACATGAATTATGAATAACATCTTTTACACGGCGCACATGGGCGTGATGAATGGATCGAAACAAAGATCGTAGTACAGAGTTATGTAAAATTAAATGGGAATGAGGTAAGTATCATAGTTTCAGATTTTTGATGTAAGATTGTCTTGGGCGTTGTCGTTTTCAGAAATGCGATATTAAATATGTAAGGAGATAATTTTGGCATAAATGCCATAGGGAATTAGGAAAAGTTTTGAGCCAGAGTAAGATGTAATAACTTTCACTAATTAGAGCATTTATAATCAACAACATTGAATTCATTCGGTTATGAGGAAATCATCCATTTACTCATAGCAGAATATTTAAAGAGAATAATTTTAGGTGTAAGTTTAATATGAAATGCTACATATGCAAAGTTTTCATGCGCTTTAAACGCAGCTTCTCACAAATTTCGGTAATTTTAACATGGTTACCTAATGAACCAAATTAACTTCAAGTATTTATTGAAAATTTTAATTTTAGAGGCTTACTACATTATTATTATTACAATCCAAAAGCCTTCGAAATTTATTTTATTGAATATAATTTAAATTTCGATAATTTTACAAAAATTTACTTTATCTTAAAAAAAAAAAAGGATAGTTCAAGAAAATAAGACTCCTTTGCCTATTCAAGGCCAAAACAATATATATATAGTGTTAAAAGTCAATGCAACGTTAACCTGGATTAAGCATATTCACTTTCTTTTCTGTGGAATGGAAGATCTATAGTTGTATTCTTAAGTCAGAAATAAATTAAAGTTTTATAATAGTACCCACCATACCTGGGAAGAGTTTCGATGTCTGCTTGCAAGATGTAGGAGTATAAAAATGTCATTATAGTTCCCGAAAGTAAGAGGGGAGAATGAAGTAAATGTGCTAGTATCCAAAATTTAAAGGATTCACTTGCAAGGTGAGTATCCAGAATGTGTTTCCGTTTGTGTCTGTATAGAAAAATCATGAAGTACAATAACAATAGGAAATGGATATAGGATTTATGCATATGTACCTAGATCAATGTTTCTTACCTTTATACTCTTGCGAAACCCTTGAAATAATATATGTGTCTTTGAGGAGCTTGAAATGAATAGTTACACGTAATTTAATCAAAAATTTCTGTGCGAATAGCCTGTGCACGATTATTTCTTGCGGAACTCTTAGGAGTTTCTGGCACTGTACTGAGGTTTCGAGGGACCCAGGTTTTGAAACGCTGGACTAGATTAAGTGTGGTAATGTTCATTTTGATTGAAAAATCGTGTATGTTGAAAAAAAAAAATTGCGACCGAAAAATTGCGTATTCTCGCTATTAGATTTTGTTGGAACACTGAATTAGCAATTTTTTTAGTGTTAAAACTATATGGTAATTTTACCAAAAAATCATGTTATTAATTGTTACTGTTGCATTTTTGACACCAACTGTACTGTGATCTATGGAAATTCTTTTTATGAAAAAGAATAAACCGCACCTTTTTTAAAAAGGTAAATTTAATAATGCTGTTCACTTTTTAAAAAATCCGAGGCTACTCATATGGAATATAAGACTATGAAAATGATGGACATTTGAAATTTCATCTCTACTTTGCAATGCCAGAATGGTAATGCAGTGCGAAGTAGATTATAAGATTATCAAAATACTTTTATTGTTTTCTCCTTGTCCTCAAGTATTCAGATGTGGCATTATAACTCAAAAGATCTTAAAATTTCAATAATCCATATATATACATATATAAAATTCAATAGTCCATATATATGTTACGGTAAATATGGTAAAAGTGATTTATCAGGTGATAATGGATAATCGCCGGTTATTATGCATAATTACCAATCATTTTGGTGAGTTTGATAAATTTAACTAAATTTCTGTCGTTCACATGGATTTTACATAATTCTTAAATGAAGCTAGAAACACTGATAAATGCGCCAGAATTTCTCCTTTTTATCGTAGACTGGATATTATGCATTATATCCGATAAATTTGATTAATTAATTACAGTTTATCGCATTCACTACTATAAAGCGGCAAATATGCATAAACTCAGGCAGATCGTATTTATTCGCAATGTGAGAAATAAATTTATCAGGCTTACCAGAATGATTGGTGATTCCGCATAATAACTGGCGCATCATATATAACCACCGGATTAGTTACTTTTATCATAATCCATGGACTAAACATAGAATTGCGGAAATATTTTTCCAATGAGTATTTTGTATATCAGACTGATGGCTTATGTTTAGAAAGTCTCGAAAACGTATTTTCCAAGCTAAACATATTGGTTAATTGATTTAAGCGTGACCGAGTGGTTGAATACTGAATACTGGGATTTCGAACCATGCTCGATTCAAGCCAATGGGCTGGCTGCATGTTTCGTGCATACTTTGTGGTTTTTCGCATGTGCAATGTGAATACAAGTCAGTTTCCTTTAGAAAGTCCTCCCTAATGACATCTCTTCCCTTATTTTCCATTTTCAAAATAACCAAAAATAATTTATCAATGCAAAGTACGTGAGTGTTAACCCTTTAAAGGGAATGATATCTTCGGAAAGAACTTTCTAAGGCAAAAGGAAGGAAAGGACACATAGGAAGGAAAGGACACATTCCTTTCTAAGGAACCTTGACGTTACACATGAGGAAAACACATAGGAACTCCATGCAGTCAACCTGACAAACCAAAGGTCTTATTCCTGAGGCCACTAATGAGCCACTGTAATTTATGGTCGGTAGATAAATTTAATGTAAGCTTTTCGATCAGTTGTTCATTTAACTCTTCTCGTCCGTCTCGACAGCTGAGACTTTTTAAGCGCTTACATGGCCGCTATAAAGTCCACGCTAAGAGTTTTTCTATTATTTTTCATAATAAATATTATCAATAGTAATTTGACCTTAGTAATTGGAAATAATCATATTCTTAAGTAACACTATTTTTTATTATATAGTGCTTTTGAACCAATGATATTCTGAATTCCTTACTTCAGTGCGACTTCACGTTTAAAATTGTGCTTTTGAAAACTTAACTGACTCAGTGAAGTACAGCAAACTAAAAAAACAGTAAAAATGCAGATATAATAATTTACTTTTTAATTCTCTTTTTCATTTGGTATTCTGATGTCTACATATGGAACAAAACTTATCCACATTAGGAAAATTCGGAATTAAAAATACATATATGATTGATCACTTGCCATCTCCTAAATCTGTTAAAATTACCAGTTTAAACGCATTCGAAATTTTAAAGTATCGAAACCTCGCAATATTTTTAGTTATAATTCCCGTGCTCCAGAACATGTAAAGTATAACAAAATGAGATCTCTGATGTTTGAATATGTTAGATGACAGGCTACAAAATTTCCTTGTACTCCATTCATGCATCTCTTCCCCACAGTTAAAAAATCCCCACTCTGTGTAAGCTAAAATACCTCCAGTTATTGCCAATAATATATCTAGTAACTCGTGGAAAAGTTACAGTAATTAAAGTTGGCTATATGACAATAAAACGCCTCGATCTCAAAATTATTAATACACACTGCCTAAGCATTATGAAAATATTTAAAGGAAAGGAAAAGTTTAACATGTAATACAATCTAATTCAGTATTATAATTATGGTTTTGCTGCTTAGCAAATAAAGTTTTCTTAGCAAAATGTTAAGAAAACCCTTTTTAGAAAACTCGCGAAAAGTATAAGTTTAAACTTACAAATGATAAAAACTATGAAAGATGAGAAAATATTTTTCACTTACCAAGGGAATTTCTGTTCTTTTTTCTTCTTCGACTTACTAGCGATCTTTGTGACATGACTGCAGCGTGGACAGGTTTTGGTGTTAGAATCTTGATTAGCAAGAATCAAAAGTTTGTGGAACTTCTCTTTATCAGCTATACTTAGACGAGCTGAAATTTCATCTCTGTGTACGTATGAGCTGCATGATGTGTTGCAACATTCTATTTTGACTTGGCCCTCATCTATCTTAGATGAAAAATAAGACTGCAAGCAACTCGAACAAGCAGAAAAACCGCAGCAAGCTCGGCGGTACAACCATTGACTTTCGTAGCATATCCCACATTCATCAAATTGCCAATCCCCAACCGGATAATGAGGAGATGGCTCGTTAGGGCTCATGTCTTCCGGCAATAATTCGAGTACATCTCGCAGTCCATGCGGATGATCCCAGTTGACCATATCATGGTTTTCTAAAAGTCTCTCCAAGACGAGTCTCATTTCCGCAAGTTCTCGGACAATGTCCTCGGATGAAGGGAAATCAGATGGAATAACGTGCCGTGATTCAAATCGTGTCACGGTTGTTGAAAAACAGCGTTCAAAAGAATAATCTTCAGTCTCTTTTTCATATGTATTTGCCATTGAAGATGTGCCAGCATCTCTGAATGTAGAGGAAGCCTTAGGCTTTTGTGTACCCATTTTAGCCCAATAAACCTCTTCCTCAGTACTATTTACACTCCAGGTGTCTTCAGTTTTTGCTTTCTGCACGAATTCTTCAGGATCTGATTGAGGATGGTATCTGCCAAGCTGAGGTGGTACTGGACCAGCTGAAACCACAAAGCAGTCCAACAAAAAATGGACATGATCTAGAGGCACTGGGCCATCAAGAGGAATCAGCCAGTTCTTCATATAGGTATACTTGAAATGATAAGGTTTGTGCCTTGTGTTACGCGTTCCTTTAATGTAAAATGTCTTCAGAGGGACAGGTAATTGTACTGGCCAGCTCTTAATGTAGTTAGAAGAGGATTCAGAATTAAGAATTTCCAAAGGTAATTTTTCATTCGCAGAATTCGTCAAATTAGAAACTTCCATTCTTTAAACCCGAACTCCAACGAATGCTGTAAACATGGCAACGAGAAGTATTTCTAATGTAAACATACAGTGAGTACACTTCAGTGATATTCACCTATAATAAATGCGTTGTGTTCAAATGCTGATGTTTTTTAATCTGAATAAATCGCACTTCGTTTCTATTTCCGTGTGAAATCAGATCATGTTTGCTCTTGATATATACCGAGCGATCTGTACTCATATAGACGGTGTTTCCGGAAGTGAGGTTTAATTCGAAGAAAACAAATTTTTTTTTTTTTTTTTTCCTTTAGATTACGCGGAGGAAGATTTGAGGGAATAACCCGGAGGACAATGCAGTTCGGAGTTATCCGCGCACTCAAACGTCAGTCGGAAATGATTGCTATGTAATAATATCAACAAAGAATTCGTATTAATTCCGGTCTCTCAGCGCGACGTAAACATCGCACGATAGCCGCAGCTGTCAGAGAGCCATCGACTGATATTCCGAAACGGCTAGATCTCTGAACAGGTTTCCCTCTGTATTCCAAGGGTTACTGTCAGGAAGCGAAAGTCGCCAAGTGTTTGCCACTTTGTCACCGAAATCGCGCCAAAGAAGATTTTAAATGTGCATTGGTTTGAACAAAATACTTGCAACGCAAAGAACAACTGTAAGTCACATTAATTTTTTTTCTGTATGTATAATGTATGGATGCGTATTTGCATTTTCAGGGCTTAATTTCTAAACTCAGAAGTGCCGGAACCCATGTTAAACAGTTAGGAATGATGCATAGAAATTGGTATGAACAAAATAATAATAATTAAAACACTAAATTAGGAGAAATTAAAATTAAATAAGATATAAAATACATCATTAATTGCTATTAAATAAATAAATTATAAGGAGATAAATAATCAATTAAATAAGTAATAAATATATTATAAAAATTAAATCAGTCGTGAAACAAATGTGATATGAGAAAATTAATAATACGATAGGTTACAAAGGTTAAAATATGAGTAGATACTTAAAATATGAGTAAATAATAAATTTCACTTTTTTCGTAATTGAGATATATGCTTTTAAATCAGTTAATCAATATTGATCTTCATATCTAAATGAAAATCCTTATCCTAAATAATTTTTCTACCGAAACGCAAAAACTAACAGCTACGTTTTTAAGCAAAATTTTTAATTTTATCTATCTTCACACCAGCTACATTTTGAACATTAAATTTTATCCAAAAAAACTATCAAAGAAAGTTAGGTCTTTAGTGATGACCATTTACGCTTCAAATTGCGGGAATTTTTTTTTTAAGTAAAATTTGAGAGTTTTCAGACTTTATATTATACCCAAACCGTCGTTTTTTTTTTTTTTTTTAATTTTTATTTTTTTTCATTTACAGATACATACACTTTTCGAGAGCATTTGGGCTAAAGCCACATTCTGCTAAAAATATTTAAAACTAGCATATCTTTAAAATTTTCGATAGACAGTCTCGTAGGCTGGAGATCAAAATGTTTAATGTTTTATTCACATTTGTGAAATCGTTAAAGCACGACTTCTGCAGCATCCTCATACAGCGGTCAAGGCTCACCAGAGGCCGAGCGGCAAAGTCGCTGAAAGCTGTTAGTTCGACCCGTGATCAAATACCGGTGAATGGCTGCATGGGTTGTTGATTTCGTAGTTTTCCCCATGTGTAACGTAGATAAGAGCCAGTTTTCCTTAAAACGTCCTCCACGAAGCCAGTCCTCAAACCAAAAGTAAATGTCTCTTTTTAGAAGTGCTCAAACGCAATACCATTGTTTCATTTTTTCATCAAGCTTGCAGTGGTGGCACATATTTAATTTAACACGTTGCAGATCTTTGATGTTCTACGCATTCATTTTAGTAAGTACACTCAAATTATCTTCAGTATACTCAAATCAAAATGTTATCATGTTTAAACGGGCCTTTACCTTCACTAGAGGGCTGTACCTTTAATAGAAGACTAGTTATCTAGTCTCCAAACTGTCATGACACTTTCGTACTCGTCTTGAGCTTCATTAAAGGTTATATGCACAATACAAAAATTCGAAATTTAGCCATTTGACTGAAAAATCATTGAAACAATTGCTTTAATAATTTAGATGAATAAAAACCACATTTAAAGAGCTGGAATGTCATTTTGGCATATATCCAGTTAAAAAAGATACCTATATTAAACATTATTAACCTATACAAAAACTTTGTTACTCTGCTCAACGAAAGTGTTTTAATAAACTTTACAGTAGCTAAGACATACATGCTCTGTCCAAAGCGCTCGCGGATAAAAATACATAAAAAATTCTATTTAACTTTATTCAAGTATATCCAGAGAGTCGCCTTCGAAAAAGAGCCCTCGGATGTTTAATTTTATCAATCTAGTTTCCATTGAAGGAAGTACAACAAATGTATTTGTGTTAAATTTTACAACTGCTTCGTCACTCCAATCCTCTTCATGATTTTCATATTTCCCAAATGCTTTCTTCTCAACATCATTCTGAATTGTAGACAAAGTCATAGAAATTGGGTGTGAAAGAAGTCACAGAAGGCCAAATTAAGGGAATAGAAAAGATGTTTGAGAACGGCGATTGAATTATATTTTAGGCATCACTTAAATTCGCAGAATGGTACTTCTCAGAGCTCTCGTACATCTCACTGCGTACCAGTTCTGATGCTTCTCAGTTTTTGAGTGAAAGTCCAGCCGGAGCGCCAAATTTGTTTTACTCAGAAAATACAGAAATACTAGTATTCGAAATATATTCCCCACCGAGCAGGAAGAATTCTATTTCGAAACTGTTTCCCATTAACTGAATTGATTATTTTTTATTTTTTCTTAACATTTTGTCATATTTTTATTATTAATTAATAATTTGTAGGGTTCTGCTGTATCTAAAAGCTTTTGTCAATGTCCTGCAAACCCTACTAGACTTGAAGCGACTAATCGCTTAGTCTGAAGCAAAACACTACTGAAACTGGTTCAAATATTTAACGGCGCGTATTTCAAACGTCGGCTAGCAAAACGCTAAATCCCGGATACAATTTAAGTAGAGCTGGCGATAATAATAGCAAGAAGCTGCTGCCAGAAGCTCTAGTCTAATCAAAACTCTCAGCTTAAGTACGCTAAGATACCAATTTGCGTTCTTGTAAGGAATACGGAAAGAAGTTATAGTGAAGGCTTAAATCATAATAATTGATTAATTAAAATAAAATACCTTTCATATTATTTTATATATTCATGTCTGTGCGCCTTTTCTGGTGGCCTTCCATAAGGTTAAAAATGTCGTTTTAGAAATCTAATTTTAGAAATTGAAATTCCATTTTCAAATATAATTTTAGAAATTTAAGCTCTCGTGCTAAGACTTCACAAATAACTAACGCTGTGTGATGGCGCATTGTCTTGATGCAAAATCCATCCTCTTCCTTCCAACAACTGCGGTCGCTCATATCGTATATTATCCCGTAGACATCTCAGCGTATTTAGATGGTAAGCTATGTTTAGAAATTACCCTTTTAGGGTAATGTCACTGTACGCAATTCCACAAATGTCGAAAAGTTGTTAATTTTTCATGTCTCCTCGTCAAAATAACGCACACTAATTAGCTGTTCACACACTAATAAGCTACACACTAATTAGCTATTTCCGCAGCCTTTCTCTCTTTTGGCGCTTTATTGTTTATATAATATTCTTAAGACCTGTAGTCACACTACGATATATCACCCATATATAGTGTGAAGAATTAATCATATTCCTCTCATATGTACATATGATCTAACGCTCCG
Organism: Stegodyphus mimosarum; assembly: GCA_000611955.2. Lineage (NCBI taxonomy): Eukaryota > Metazoa > Arthropoda > Arachnida > Araneae > Eresidae > Stegodyphus > Stegodyphus mimosarum. The sequence continues at coordinate 105,360 of KK115350.1, forward strand.
CATATCGATCCGATAATGCGAAAGTCCCGAGTTCGGCTGTTTTCAACAGAACGGTGAAATTTTCAGACTACATTCTTCCAAACACCTCCAGAACTGGCGCGGAATTAAAATGGTCGGAGTCATATTCGTCAGCATATTTAGACTCGTCGACTACGAATTTTCCTCATTCTTTCTCAGTCGACATTAGATTAACGCCAGTGTAGGAAATTAATTAAAAGGCATTCCTTTCATGGGCTTCATATTCGTCACCATATTTATATTTGTTGATTTAAAATTTCCCATCTTCCTCAGTCGCCATTAGATTAAAAACAATGTAAGGGATTAAGGACATTCCTCCCATGGACGTCATATTCGTGTGTTTTTTCCGCCATCTTCCTCAGTAACGATTAGATTAAGAACAATGTAAAAAATTAAAGGCATTTCTCCCATGTTCTTTTGTGGTTAGCACATCGGCACGGTAATTAAATAGTTCTGATTAATAACTGCAGGCAGTGATTAGTTTCACTTCTTATGATATAAGAACATTTTCTTCACAATGTAACTACATTTTTATTTTCTATAATGGAAGCTTTAAAAACTACAGTGAATGTGCTGGGTGCATAAACGTTTTTGGCGTTCTTTCATGTGTAACATAACTATCAGGGAGTTTCGTTTAGAAACCCCCACTCCACCCCAAAATATTATTTTTCCCCCTTTTGGGAGTATTCAAATAAATAAACAAAAAAGTAAAGGGAAACTTTAAGTGTTACAGCCCATAATGCTGTTTACAATGCAGCAAAACCACTTTCATTAAGAATTCGTACCCTAAAAATTGTTACTGATATCTACGTACAGTATGAACTAAATATTTCACACTGAAATCGTCAGCTAAAATTATAGCTGCTATGCCTTTACCGTGTATTCATTATCGTTTCTGAAAGAAAAAAAAAATCGGATTTGGAAGCCTCCTAAATCTTTTCAGTGACCTAGTACACGCTTCCCAAAACAGAAATCTAGAGATAAACCTGATTCTACTTTTCGAACTTCCACCTAGAGTATCCCAGAGAGGCGGGAGGGAGGGAGGAGGGGAGCGGAAATCGACCTCCGCAACTCTTCCACTTCTGTTAAGCCTGCAGCTCTGCAAAGCATGATTCCAATAAACGTGCATAATTTCCGTGAATTACAAACTTGAATGAGTTTACAAGAATACCGTTCCAAACTTTGGCGCTATATTTGGCGCATTAGCTGAGAAGACACAATTGAAGGAAATCTATTAAGTGAATGTAATTTTCTGAGGCTAGCTTGAAGACATGAAAATATGCAAAATGGCAGAACATGAATTCAAACCAGGAATCAACGTACCTGCTTGCTACATCAACGAAATGTTCGTCTCTCATCTGAACGACTACAAATGTACATTTTATGTTAATTAACCAATTTTATTATGATTTGAAGTCATACTGTAACTCTTCCTTTCCGTTAACTTTCATCGAGATGCAAATCAGTTGAAACTATTTAAGGCGGAATTCTTGAAAGTCTTAGATATATAGCTTTGGCAGCGGCGGTCTCAGCTGAACTTTTCTCTGGCGCTGCTCTGTTACTGTCGTGTCCCAGCATTAACCTTTTTGGTAGCCGAGATTTAATCGAGCGCTTTAGATTCAGAGAAAAATCTTAATTAGGCCAGTTATACTGTAATCTCCAGCTAAGAATCCGTATGAGTATTTGAATTCAAGTTTCTGCTATCTACTATCCGCAAGTGACGGAGTTTTAACTTTTACGCAGAAGTTGTGCAATTGTTAAGTTCAGTTTACATAAATAAGCTACTTAAAACCTTTTTAGGACTATGTTATACTTTCACACACTGAGAGATAACTCGCTTGTGAGTCTAAATAGAACTTTAGGCTAGATTTACATAGGACAGTACCCTCTGCAATCACCGGCAATTTACAAATAGTGATATTTAAATACGTTAATTATATTTAACTGCAAAAGTTACAAGAAGTATACTAACAAAGAAATGTTAAACTAAGCCCTGTTTCCATACTGCATTGGACGATTACTATACTTTTTCCCAGCTATGCAACTTGATGTAGTTATGCAGTTAAAATGCATAAGCTGAGAGGTTAATAACTGCTTTATATATAATACTTTTCTTTTTCTTTTTTTAACTATGATTAAGAAGTTTAGCCGAACGTTTGCCTTTCAGAATCTGCAATATTTTTTTAGCATCTTTGATTTGAAAATTCATAAAAAATAGGCCAGTTAATGTAAACTTGGCCTGCCCCCACCTCCGTTTTTTTTTTTTTTTTTCTTC
>KK115350.1:107730-135472 GCA_000611955.2 Stegodyphus mimosarum
GGGGGGGGGGAGCAAGTGTATTATACGAAGTCATTCGAGTCTTTTGCCATTCGGCAAAATGTAAGATATTTAGCTTTTAAATTTAATCTGCCTGTTACTGATTTACAAATTAAGCTACTTAAAAGCAACAGAGGCAATTTCTAAGAACTTTATTTTTTAATCTGATCGATTTAAATAAAAATGCATTTAATTCATTGTATGCCTTATTAAAACATTAAATATTTTTACAGAAATATGTTACACATTTTATTCTTTTCAAATATACAGAAGATACATAAGGCTCGCATGTTAATCTAAATGCATATTCATGTAGTTAAGTACCTATAAAACCTGTTGTACCTGGGTCATCTTGTCAGGACTACTGTTTCTTCTAGTTGATTTTGCAAACATAACTGGAGTCCTGTCTCAGAACAGGGAGCTTACTCAAAGCTATGTTCTTGGGTATGCAGAAAATAAAACAAAGATAAGGAGGGGTAAATTTACCCTTTATTCTCACAGCGTACAGGTGCTCCCGCAGTTCGGGATACAAAGACCAATACTTTTGGTCTAGAACGTAGAAAATCAACTAACTTAACTAAATAAGAACTAAGATGCTTTACAAAGACTAGTAACTCGAAGATTGGCCCTTTTACCACGTATGTAGTGAGCAGGATGCAAAGACTACAACACATCTTCCAGTATCAGCGATAACTAAATTCTGGCTTTAAAGGCAGATAACGAAAATCACACGGGTGGTAAAAGCCGCGAGAAATCTCTTTCATTACTTCTTGGCTAAAAGCCATGTCTTAAATACTTCTAAAATTTGCAACCTCATTTGAATACACTAAATCTATTCGCGCTTATTCTGGCCGGAAATGGAAAATAAGAGGCGATTGTAAAGGTTTAAAATAAAATAAACATTAGTAAAACTTAAAATCCTTACAATCTGTATTGATCATCTCTATTAAACCAGTTAAATAATTCTTTTGGGTTCTTTAAAACAGTTCTTTCGGGTGGCCCGTTAATATTTGAATCCTATCAGACCTTTATTTATTTATTTTAAGTTTTCAGTATTAAATTGGAGAGCAGGTGTAGCAGAAATCATCTAAAAAATAATGAGGTAATCATGCATACAAACTATCAACAACCAAAAATTGGATGGAAATGAAATCATTCAAAGAAAGAAAATGCGATGTGTCAGATCAACGAGTTGGTGATGTGTCAGAATATGATTCATGAATGGATCATCAAGAATGGAATGAAATGACAGCATTAAAGCTAGAACCAATGAATCAAAACTTTGGGGAACAAAAGGTCCCGTTTTCTCCTTTGGGATACTACAAAATCAGTCATTCAGTCCTTTACAGCAAATGATTTATAATTGAGTAATATTTTTGTTAAATGGATACCGCATGACTTAACATTTCATTAACTGTGAAATCTTGTAAATGTATGTAAAATAAATTTAATACAGTATTCTAAACATTCTCATTCCCTCAAGAAACCTTTTCAGTCTGTAAAATTTGAGTTAGTTACAATTGCATATGCTACCTAACAAGAACCAGTGAACGTTTTATCTGTATCCTGGAGAACAAACACTAAACACTATAACTTAAAATACTCACGCATGCAAAAGAATGTTGATTATAGTTTCTGAATATGATAGAATTACTTTTTTCGGGTTATTATCGTAAGGACTACCCTAAATGGTCAATTATACCTCTGTTTAATGGATGATGATTTGCCGAATTTACTAGATTATAAACATTTTAAGGAAGTTAGACTCCTATAAAGCAGTAAAAGGTTCCATATTTATCAAACTGTTAAAGAGCATTTTACAAACAAATCATTTTATTATTGTCTCAATTTGCTTGCTGAATTGGAGATTAAACTTCATAGTACTCAACAGGACAATTGGCCTAAACTTAAAACTTACCTATTCGATATTATAACCAAATGAAAGCAATATGTTGCGTTCCTGAGAGGTGACAGCATGTTATCGATGAAGAACGTGTGCACTTTTAAAATGATATCAAGTTTCATATAAATGCCATCTGTAGTTTGGATTTTGATCGATTTCTTCATTGATGTTGATCAGTTCCTTCATGTGCAAGGTATACTTTGATAAATCCCGAGAGTATTAACATTCTACATTCAATTCAAATCTATATAATATTAGTAACTGACCAGATATGTTATCAGTATGTTTTAATAAATATGAAACCCCTATATTAATATTATTTTTTTATTTAAAATTATAGTTCCTTTTCTTTAGTTCTATAGTTTTAAAATTACTTCGAAATTTTTCCTTTATTTTATGATGGGATTCTTCGAGAAATTACAGATCGTGTAAATATAAAATGTAAATTATAAAAGAACACTTTTCTTCTTTCATACAGTTATAAGGTATTTCTCCCGCCTTATTACCAATGCTTCTTGGTGTTGTGGTCAGCACGCTCGGCGCGTATTCGAGAGGTCCGTGGTTCGAGTCCCGGCTACGGCGTTGCTCATTTTTCATCTGTCCTGCATTCAAATTGCGTTTTTCATGTCTCGAAAACGCGACTTAGGATATATATTAGATTTATATACAGCATTGTTCTAATATAGGTATTTTGACACAAAACCGGTCTTTTTCTGAAATGACATACCCATTTGTTTCCATATTTCGATTCTACGACTCAGATTATGCCTAAATATTAAATTTTGTAAAATTTGGTCCGAAATTTACCGAGAAATTCAAAAATTTATCTTGGCGCATTTTTTTTTTCAGTTTGCCACTTGGCGTACTTCTTAATTTCGAACAATCTATTTTCCTTTTCTTTTTTTCATCGCAGACGAACTGAAAAAAGTCATCGTTCCTATTTTCAAATAATTTTAGCGAAGTGCGTAAACCACATTTGGTGTTATTATCGCTTATAACAAATATGCCAAATTTCAAAACGCGCCAATATGTAAATTCAAGTATATCTTAGAAAATTTTGAATAAAAACTCTAGTTTTTGGCAGGTGGGCCTTTTTACGTTATAAGTCAAAATTGTTTTCGAAAAATTTATAAAAATTATTTAAAAATGCAAGTTTTGAAAAATTAATCATAAAAAAATGGGCGAATTTTATTTGAAATGAACCTAAATTTCGAAATGTGAAAGGAAGAATCAAATAAGTTTAATAAAAAAAGAAATATTAACAAATATATATCCAATTCAATTAAAATTGAGGAGCTAAAATTTTAAGAGCTACTTTTTTAAAAGCTACTTGTGCGATGTTTACAAAACTTGGCAGTTTGGCATAATTTCAGTCGTAGAATTGAAATATGGAAAAAAATTGCCATGCTATTTCAGAAAAAGTCCGATTTTGTGTCTGAATACCTATATTAGAACAATGGTATATGTAAATCTAATACATATCCTAAGTCGCGCTTTCGAGACATGAAAAACGCAAGTTGAATTTCGTCAATCGGCCCAGTAGAACGGGAGATATAGAACTGTCCCCCCCTTTTTTTTGTCAAAGTGTAGGTACTTCAATGACACGATTTTTATTCTTAACATTTATAAAATTAAGTTACGTACTATTAAATTAAGTTACGTACACGGTGTGTAATACGTACTAAGAACCTATATATTTATACACACAATAAAAAGAAATAAATTTCGGAAAATTCCCTCTTTCTCGCACATTGAAATTCTTTTGAAATTGAGTCATGTCCATCATTTACACAGTATGTTATCTTGTACCCTAGGTGTTCAGTTGGTAGAGTGCATTACGTAATTGGGAATTAGAAAAAAAAAAGAAAAATTAAACAAATTTTTTTGGAATGTGTGTTCTTAATTAGCTGTGTCGTTTTAGGGGCAATTATCCCGAAATTATATTTCAGTTCCAAACTATGTATGAATGTACGAAAAATAACTTTAAAAAAAATTGTTTCTTTGCACCGCTCGTTAATTTTGCACCGCTCGTTAAGATGATAAAAAGCATCTGACGTTGCAAACAGCCTAACTTCAAATAAGACAACACTGAGAACCATTAAAAAATATTTTTTTTTTTCAAAACATTTCGTAAGGCATTTAGTATTAGTTGTTAGTCTCGTAGAAGACGGTTTCACTCAACACGTACTTTTTAGGAAACTATCTAACTTTGTTATGAGAGCGATACCTGTATAGTGGAAACTATCTACTTTGTTATGAGAGGGTTATCTGTATAGTGAACCCTTTATATAGACCATCTCCCTTAGAGAAGCTGCTCTGAGAGTGAATGGTAATTCTGAGAGCGTAACTAAACATCGATGTAGAACAGAACCGTTTAAAATTAGCCAACTCTATAAATGACCTGAATCATCTGGAACTATGGGTGATCATCTTAGATGGGATTTGCAATATACTGTAAATATATTTTGTAATCCAGAACGGTAACTGTTTTAAATAATAACTGTTGTAACAGTTTTAATCGTAACTTTATGTGTTCAGAAAAATGATACATATATAATTTATTGTTTTTAAAATAAAAAACTAAAAAGCACCCTTTTGATAAATAATACTAAAATAGTACAATTAGTAATATAATTAGTATAAAATATTACATTAACTTTTAAGCATTTTTATTACTTAATTTTTCTTGCTTTTCACGAACAAAAGTCATCAGTGAACTTTTTTTAAACTCTAGTTGATTACTTGCTTTATGCCCTACAGAAAGAATATGTTTGAATTTTTTTTTCGGCCAAGTAAAGGTTTTTCATAATTTTTCATTATTGTAAATTTCTTGAAGCTTCTTTCAACACTAGCAACAGTTAAAAGCAGCATTAAAAGTATTCTAAGTAAACTACATCCTTGAATTATTGAGAGATCTAACCTTATCCCGTTTTGCTGTTCAAAATTACTGGAACAGCGTGGGTTTAAAATTAATTATTTCTGATGAAATTCCGGAAGCATTACTATTAGCTATTTTCTTTAATTTACCTAAACTCAATGACTGTAATTTTTTACAAATTAGAAAGTGAAACAGGGAGATATTACATTTCTTTTTCATCCCTACATTTCATTCCTTCGGTCAAACATCTATCACTTGTTTCATTTTTACTATGAAAAAGCACTTAAAAAAATTCTTTTATCAATTGGTTCCTGACAATCTAATCTATTAACTTTTATCTTTCATTTCTTTACAAATTCCATTAGTAAGTCCACTTTATAAAGTTAAATTTTTGGATTTCTCAAGAATATTTTCAGAAATATTTGCTCTCATTGCTGAGAAGAAAGCTATAATTCCTTTATTATATTTGTTTGTTTAATTCAACACAATAAAACATACGGCGGTTATCTGCATAAAGAGAAAAAGGTTTTCGTAGAGGAATTTCGGAGGAAAACAAGCTCGTATTTTCATTTCTCTGGGAAAAAACTGCAAAGACATCATGTAGCCACTCCATTCATCTATATTCGAAGCGATATTAATCCCTCCATTCAGAGTACAGTTACAGTTTTTGATTTAAAGACTTTATCAACATATTTAAAAAATTAAAATTAATTTGCTTCAGGATGCTTTTATTTTCGGCCCGTTGTAATTATTTATCATATGATACATTGTATAAATTTGATGCATTCATTGAAAGCTCATCAATAATAACGAAGCGAAAATTTTACAAAATACAGGGTGTTTATAAAGTCCCGGACACATTTTGATATTTAATAACTCATAAAATAATGAAGATATAAACAAACTTATGGCATAACTTTTATATTTTCCTTTTTAGGTTTGAATAGCTTTACTTTTGTAAATATCGTCTGCTCGTGTGGTTAATTTCAGATAATTTCATTTTCCAGTCTAAATATCTGTACTTTTCTAAATATCGTCTGCTTATTAATTGCATTTTTCTCTCTTTTGTTTTTGGCATATGGGGATCTGAAAACCCCATGAATACCGTGAGGCACAAAGGGATTCCCCAAAGGTTAATGTGTGGTGTGGACTAATGCACGACTGAGTCATTGGGCCTTTCTTTTTTGCAGAAAAGACGGTCTCATCAGTCTTATACTTAAACATGTTGGAAAACTTCTTACTTCCACAACTAGAAGAGCTTCAGCCACATGTCTTTTTGCAACAAGATGGTGCCCCACCTCATTAGGGTACCATCGTTCGTAGTTCTTTGAATGACCATTTTACAGGAAGACGGATTTGGCGAGGATGTCCAATTCCTTGGCCACCCAGATCACCTGACATAACGCCGCTGGACTTTTTCCTTTGGGGATTTATAAAGGACAGCGTTTACAGGAGAAGAGTGTCGAACATTGATGACCTAAAAGCCAGAATTACAACCGCAACAGCCTCTGTGGATGCCGACATGCTTACCGGTACCTGGCGTGAAATTGAATATCGACTTAATATTCTCCGTGCAACGAAGGGGGCACACGTGGAAGTTCATTGACAAGGGTCATGAAACTTTTTGAGTCTATCTAACCATTTATGTTATTAATTTTAATCTATCTTTACTATTTTATGAGTTATTAAACATCAAAATGGGTCCGGGACTTAATAAACACCCTGTATGTTCTACTGATTTTCCTATTTCACTTAATTAAATATGTTCTTAATTTAGTTTGCTTAAGTTATCAAAAGTAAAGCCCGTATGGATGATCTGCCTAGAACAGAATACCTTTGCGGAAGATTTTCTTAGAGAAACTGGTTCATATTTACGTTATATATGAATTTAGTTTATTTTTTAAATAATGGAAAAGCCCACTAGGGCCATCTGCCTGAGGGAGGGGATGGCTTCGCAGTGGACTTTCTGAGGAAACCTCTTTTGTGTTCACATTATACATGAAGAAAACTACGAATTCTCCTATACAGATAAATCGTTCGCGGAATTTGAACACAAACCGAACTACCAGTGTCCAATGGTTTTATCCAATCGGTCACTGGCAGACAAATTAACACAATAAATAACAAAAGAAAAAAGGACAAATAAGTATTTTGATCCAATTACTTTTTAAAAACCCCAATTGATTTCTCAATTGATTGATTCCTCAATTTCTAAAAACCCAATATTACCGACTTTCTTTTTAATTTAATTTGTATTTCAATGAATATATTTTAATAAAAATTGTTAATAAATAAAAGCGTTTAGTTTGATAACAATTATTCTTTCAAAACTATATTTATTTAATATTTTTGATATTACCAATATTTACTGGTAATGCGGATATTTTTTCTGGTATTACCGGTATTGACGAAAGTCAGTGTTTTTGCTGTCTTTAATATCGGTTAGCTTAGAATTAGCAGGAAGGGTTTGTCTTAACTCTTCTAAACAAATTTGAGAATTTTAAATCATCTTCTTAACTTCTTTGACAATTCATTTTATAGTCTTATTCTGAACAATACAGCAGTTCGTAAAAAGAGAAATCATGGTGTTTCCTCTCTAATCTTCACAGGAAATAAAATTGAGGTGTGGATTCGCTTAAACAATCCAATAATAATTTCAGCTGTTCCAGGAATAACAGTAACTAAAACCAACTGTGCAGTTTTGAGGAATTTTTTAAATGTAGTGTGGAGATATTAGGCAATTTTTTGAAAACAGGAAAGAGGAAAAATGAGGAATGCCCACGCCGGGACTCGACCCACGGACCTCTCGAATACGCGCCGAGTGTGCTGACTACTACACCACGAGGGCATGCTAAGAAGGCGGGAGAAATACCTTATATACTCCCCCTTTTAAAGAACGACTTGGTAATAGGGGACATAAATCGCCAAATCCTGGTGGTGGAGAATCATCATCCACCACCTTTTATAGCTCGGGCGCCACTGCAGAGACATTAGAATTTTTGGAAAGCAGGAGATGTGAAAAATGAGCAATGCCCTCGCCGGGACTCGAATCACTGACCTCTCGAATACGCGCCGAGGCTGCTGAACACTGCATCACGAAGGCATGTTAAGAAGGCGGGAGAAATACCTTATAGTGTATACTACTGAATGAAAATTCGAAAAATATATCTCGTTTGACGGCATGCTTTTATAACGAAAACAGCGATATATTTCATTTTCGGAAAACGTTATTCAACCTAATTTAATCCACTGATGCAATTCCAGTGGTATGCATTAGGGCTCGCTGAAATTAACTCTAGACGAGTGTCATGTTATTCCAATTCATATCAGTTTATGGACTTTGGAAAGCCTGTTTTGGCGAAGTTGTACAGATCTCAGCTTAATTGGATTTGTTAGAGTGGAAACTGATGTAAAAGCTGGAGTACAGAACCAATGATATGCGACACAGCTTTTCTTAGGCAAGTTTAGCCTGTGCAGGTCATTAAACATAAATCAATGTCAATGCGTGAGTTCCGATCATAAATTTTAATTGTAGAATTCAGTTCTGTTAAACCGCAGCACCTTTGAGTATAAATAAATATCATTATACTGTGACTTTAAATGCTACTGACATTTTTGTAATGGTGAGCTTTGAAAAACATTCTCTTCGTTAACTTTTGGAGGGCTGTGTATTTCATTGTTGAAGGTTATCAATTATAATTTATTAAATAAATTTCTAGCCTTATAAGGTATTTCTCCCGCCTTCTTCGCATGCCTTCGTGGTGTAGTGGTCTGCATGCTCGACGCGTAACCGAGAGGTCCGTGGTTCGATTCCCGGCGAAGGCGTTGCTCATTTTTCATCTCACCTGCATCCAAAATAACCTAATGTCTCTACAGCCTTTCGTGGCTAATTTGGTGCTTCTTCTCGTAATTCATCTGAGATAAATGCCTCATTTTTCTGGCTGTGGATGCTATTATAATTGATTTATTATATGTTAAAAGTTTGGCAATGTTTTCTACACGACTCTACGGTAGTTTCTTCATGATGCCTTTTCCTGTTAGTGGCGATCATGAAATACGGGCATAAATTTATAATTTTTGTTTATATTTTATAAACAGGTAAGCGTTTGAATTCTTTGCTCTCCTTTATTTCTTTAAGGGGATACAGAAATTACATAACACAACACTAATTTTTTTTTTGGCACAAAGTGGAATCCGCTTAGTCCTGTCTCGGAATCGAATAGGATTGATAAAATGAAAAATAAATACATGTCCCGTATTTGAAAAGAGGATTATTCCCTTTAAACATTGTAAGTTATATTTTTAGATTTGTGGGAATTCTTCCACGTACTTTTAAATTGTGAACGTATTTTCCTTGTATCACAGTTTCTTTTTTGGCAAAAATTAAAAAATAAACTTTCATGTCCATCAAGTTATTTTTATCTTGTGGGGTTTTACTTATTTAATTCACAGTTCAATTCTTGACAACCCCAAACACTATTAAGCGAATAATCGCTTGAGTGTGTGAACAGAGACGTAAGACTCAAGAAGGGTTAACTACCCTTTATTTCTCAAAATAAGTATGACACAATCAGCTCCTAACGCGGAGCATACAGCAAAGCCTCCACTTGGTCTTGAACTTAAATTAATATAAAATTAAACTTAACTAAATCTTCAGCAGTCATATTCAGGACTGGTACCAGCCCAATAATTTCTTTGTATTTTGAAAAAAGTGAACATACCATAAAAGCTTGAATTGTTGTCGCTTCTTCATTGACTTTATTTTCAGCAAAACCAGAAAGTGCTTTACCTTTGTATGCTATTTTTGGTTTTATGTGAATTTCATCAATGAGAAGATTCAGCGCGCGCTCTTTGGTTGACAGTGCTTTATATTTACTTTTAACATGAGCAATATTATTTGTGTCAATCATTGCTTGATTTAATTTCAAACAAGAAGTCAATCTTTTCAAATGTCTTACAGATGGCAGCTTGGCCAAATTACTTGCAAGAACTGATTCATAACATGACGTAGATTTCATATATAAAGAGTATGCAAATGCCGTCAGATAACTGCTGTATCTTTTTCCTCTGCTAGATTTTTTTAACAGTTTCATTGGCTCCATTATAAACTGGCCATCATTATATTCCTGTACATCATCCTCTTTCTGTATTAAAGCTCTCCAGTATTTAACAGCTGTCTCAAAATTATTTTCAGGAATATCATTATTATTTGTCAAATTTTTAACAAAAGTTAAAATGTTTTGAAATTCACTCCACAGCGTGATCTTTGGCACTTCATTCAATATGTGCTTTACTTTATCCAAATAATCAGGCTTGTTATCATAAAATATTTCAACATTCATATCTTTATCTATTTTTAAGCACTTTTGAATGAATGGAGCTGGACAAAAACATAAAAATATAACAAAAAGTTCATCAGAATTTTTATAGACAATGAATTTTTTATTTTTCTTCAGAGTTTCTCTGATTTTTATATTAACATTTGTTAGCAATTTATCAAATCCATTAATTTTGTCGTTTTCTGTGAAAACGTGGGAATATTTCTTCCTCTTTCTCCATTAATTTTCCCGTTCTGCTTCTCTTGACTGCCGGCGGGTTTTCGGTCATATACATTGGACAGCCGATAAATATGCATGGATATGCATCGTCTTTTAACACTGGACGTTTTCTTCGAATTCTTGAAATCATCCCATTTTTATCCGTGAATACATTTTCACGCACAATCATATCTTCGCGAAAATGTTTTTCACAAACAACACTTCATTTAGATGGTATGAAATTCACGCGAGGAATCTTACGGCACCAAAGCTGCTTTTTTGCTTCATCCGTTGGAAATTTGTACACACTCACATAATTTTCAGTTCCAGCATAATTAGAATTGCACTTAGGTACACAGCAATGGTCAGGCATTGCTGCAATATTAACAAAGTCAGCGCTAAACAACAATTTATATTGACAAATTTAGAGCTTTACAAAAACGTACACACGCCTCGTGGTAGTTGCAAGACTGTAATGGTGAAAAAACGATGGACGGAAAGCATGACTCATCTTTGACTTGTTCGACGAGTGTCATGGCCTTCTCCCTCTCGAAGGTCACAGTCTGAGGGTCTCTCACCCCTCTTCCTCTACCAAAAACCTCTGGAATGATTTCCAACTCTCCGCATATTTAGAGTGCCTACATGCTACACAGATACTATACGTTTACAAGCATCCATACCTTCTCGGGGATTCGAGCCCGGGTCCTTCGGTACGGCAGTCAGAGTCGTTAATCACTATCCTGGTTAGACGGCACTTCTCCGTTAGGTTTAGATACTAACACTACCAGTGAGGAGTAAGGAGATTCGCATTTTTCTCTTGCTCCATTTGCTAGCAACTTATATACCTTTTTGTATAATATTTTTTCCCGTAAGCAACGTAGCATCAGATTTATTGCTTTTGTAGTTATGTGTGTAGTTTCGTTTATAAAACGTGTTCGCCATACCTCATTACCTTAATAATTGGTTCCAACGTGTCTTCTAGGTTTATTTATAACTAGTAAGCATGTTATAAAACGGTGTTACTGAATGCCGTTCAAGGAAGAAAAATCAAACTCGATTTACTGTAATTTATTTGCTATCCGACCCCTCAGTGCAAATTGAACATGAAGTCAAAAATCGCATATATTTTGAAATGGAATATCTCAGTCAATTTTTGACGCATGAGAGCCAAACTTTTTGTGTTTTATTTTTATAACGAGTTCAAAATTTTTCTAAGTAGAAATATAGGGGCCGAAGGAACGTGTAAAAGTTAGATTTCGTAACATTTATAAAATTGATGTCTTTAAATTTTAAAATGTCAAAAGATGAATCTTTGCATCATTGTAAACTTTTTTTATAATTGACAGTCTAAGTCTATGACCAACGGATGCGAAAATAAAAGCCGGGTAAGGACTTACTCTGACTCTCCGTAATAACGCTCTGTTGTATATGTCATCTTCCCTAATCACTTCATCAATCCTTACTCATCTTATACTTTGCACATATAATATCTTGAAACGTAAAAGAAAAGCATTATTTAGACAAAAAAGTGCATAAAAATGGAACAAAAGAAGTCAAATGAAATTATAGTTTTTATTAAAGTTATTAATAAACTGGTCTTTACCATTTCCTTTAGTTGCAAACCAGGTAGGAAATAAAAAATAAGGAGCATAAATTTAAAAATTTAATAGCTCGCACCGAATAAATAGCTGCCAAATGTTTTCTATAATTCTAATATTCTCCTACACAAGGACTCAACTGTGTTTTTAAGCATGAGTCTCCAACCCAGTCATTCAGAATCATTACTGTAAAGCATAAATTATCCGCACTCATTAAAACTTCTTTGGGCAGATTTAGAAAATTTCTAAGAAGTTTGGATGGATGTCTAGAAGTCCGGAAGAAGGGCTGTGAGCAAAATTCTTTGAAGTTTTCCGTCCGCTTTTTTCTAGAATTCGGCTATTTATTTTCTTGAATCTCTTCAGACTTTTCATAACTTCTTTTTCTATATTTACTTATCCTAGTCTCCTTTGACCTTGTTTTATTCGAGGCTTGTTCCTTTTATTCAATCTGCTTCAAACATTGGTCCTAGTTAAAATAATTTTTTTTTAAGTACGTTATTACTAAATATGGTATCTGAGTTGTGGTCGCAGTTAAGGATAATTTTAAAATTATAAATTGTTAAAAATTTTTGAAAGAGTGGGTGCGTTAGCTGCGAGTATGTACGTGGGAAAATCAATAATTGCGGATACTTGTTTTGGGTAATTGCAATTTATTCCCTTGTTTCTTTAGTTAAAAATTATCATTCACTGGCGAAATTAAGCACTTCATGCTTGAAAATACATTCTTATCTAATTCCAGAACCTCAGTGTTCAAGAATAAACAGTTTATCTGAAGTACTTGTTTCCCTAAATGTGCAAATCTCTTATTGAACCCATCTTGTTCCCATGAGGTCGGATAACCTAAGTGTACTGTATTTAGTCATAATTTGTTAATCAAAGAACTTGGATTCTTCTTGTCCCCGTGTTCATTAATGTTGGTTAATAACGTCAGTATATAAAAAGTTCAAGGTTAACTAGCTGTCTGAATAATTTTCAATTAGAGTTTTAGTCTAAAGGAAAAGTTTCCATTCCAGTGTGTTCTTCAATGTATAAACTCAGCCGCTACGCATACTATAACTTTCTTTTCCTCTTTGGGACTAATTATTTTGACGATAAATTAGCTCCTTTTAATGGGCAGAAAGATTTGAGATACATTTTAACAATCATGAATTTTGCTGATCACTACTTCGTTCAGTTAATTAACTGAACGGGGTTATTAACAAAAATATTTTTGATTTTTTTCGCTTATCTTTGCTCTCTTGTCAGATTTTGTCGTACTGAAAAAAAGCCTTTTTTCCCCCATTTATTTTCCTCTTTCATTCAAGAGTACTCTACGTTCACTGTACTTTCTGAACGTAATTTACTATGGAACAGCTGTTGCTATTAATATAGGCTTCTCTCCTTTCGTTATTGATCAAACTCTTTAAAGTGCTTTTCTTTAACAGACGACTTTCTCTTGTTAAAATAATCACAACAACTTGAAAAGAATTGTCTGCTTTCTTACCATCTGCCTTCGTAGAGTAATTCTGGCAACTGGCAGCTCCGGAGTACGAATCCCAGTGAGGGCATTGCTGCCATTTCCTGTTTACTGCTAAGAAATTAACCTAATAACTGTACAAGTGGCGTCCGAATTGAAATGCGATGAATGATAATTCGTCACCATCTGGATTTGGCGACTTCTAGTGCATTCCAATTGCTCTTTAAATGGAGGAGAATGTAAGGAATTTGCTGCTTGCCTTTGTGGTGTAATTGAAAACATACCCGGTTGGTAATCGGGAAGTCTACAGTTCAAATCCCGACGACGACGGCATAGCTGATATTTCATGTTTACTGCTCCGAAATAAATCGGAAGACTCTATAAACTTAGTATCTATTCTCCTTCCCTTTTTTTTTCAAAATTTCAAAATAGTGTGTATTCTTATAAAATTATCATTTAAAATTAAAATTCAACATTCAACTTACGAAAACCTTTCTTTAAATTTGAATGTATGGGAAATGAAAAGTTTTCTTGTCCTGGAATTTATTCAACATTGAGCAAACTAAGAAAATTTAGGAACTTTGCATTAATATAAAGTCTTGTACCCGTAAAAGCGAAATTAACAAATCTTTCATTTCATATTTTCAGAAATTCATTTAATTTTTGTTTACAACATATTACTCTCTCTGCCAGATGAAAAAGAACTTATTTGGAAGTTGAATTTTTCCAATGTGAATTTATCAATTATGTCGCTCTTTTAAGTGGCTCTAATTCCAATTCCATTTAACCGTCTGATTTTTGGCTCGTTATTGTTACTTTAACTAATTTTACTACAAAAATAACGAGGAAGAACTTCAAAATAACGTAGCAGAAATAGAGAGGGAAGAAGTAAATGAAACAAACCATAGAAGTTTTGATGACAGGCTTCACTCGGAATCCAGATTAATATTGCTGAACAATTAATTTATCGAGTATATTTTAACTAATATGCTTTAGACTACTGATAAAAATCGAAAATTAAAAAACACCTAGAAAATATAAAAGAATGTATGTCAGAAATATAAATGAATCACACTTTTACTGTAAAAAGAAAAAGGAAATCTGTTAATTTTTTTCAGGTAGCTTTCTTTGTAAATTCTTTTTTAACGCAAATTATAACTTATTTAATGATTTGCTGACGTATCTCAAAAGAAAATCGAACTCTGTAACTAGCAGCTGAAATTGCTCTGAATTGATAAAACAAAGGCAATCTGCAGAAATACATTATAGAAAAGCTTTGAAAGGAATTAATAGCAACCATCGTGTTACTGAATAAACTAAAAGTAGCATTCAGAAGCAATATAAATGATATTTTTTTCTGATTCTTTGAGAAATATTTATCGTATTTATATTATTTAAATGAATCTGATAGTTTTCTAAAACATCCATCAAAATATACTTTATTATCACTATTGACAGGATAGTGGTGGTAGTTAATAAAACAAAAGAAATATTATTATCAGAAGCTAAAGAAATTAACCGTAATAACGCTCCGTAACTTCCTCCGTAATAACGCTCCGTAACTTCCTCCGTAATAACGCTCGATTAAAGCTAGGCATCGGATGTAATGACCACTTAGTTATTTGATTTAGGTACCCATACTTTGATATAAGAGAAATTTTACCGGATTCGTTAGTGTTACACGGTGAAATCACTTATAGTCAGAAAAGACGGTACTAATGTAAAAAGGGAGAAGAATTGTACTTGGACATGAAAATATGTAGAACGCAAAATTATGTTGCTTATGTTAAAGGTGTCTACAGAGATTCACAAATTAGGCTGAAAAGCAAAGCTCCTTTCTAGTCATTTTTACTTATTTTCTATCATGTTTACTTATATTCTAGTCATTATTTATATTAACCGGCAACTAAACCATGAGATCTTGTTCTTAAGCAGTACAATGTTTTTGTTTTTATTCAAACTGTAGGTAACTACCCTTCATCTTCAACAAGAAAGTAATATGTACTTCTTAAACATTAGAAAATACATCTGTAATAATTGAAAGTTCGACAGAAGCTATGAGGCAATGGAGGAATTTGAAATACCGACTAAGTTAATTAATCTAACAAAAGCTAGTTACAAGGGTTAAAAGGGTAAAATGTAGAGCTGAACTTCATAATGATTTATCTGAAGTTTTCTACACTAACAGAGGTCTAAGGCAGAGTGATGCTCTGTCCTGTTTACTTTTCAACCTGACCCTTGAGAAGGCTATCAGAGCTTCTGGTCTTATGAATAGAGGAATTATTTACCGTAAGACAGTACAAATCTTGGCATTCGCCGACGACATTGCTTTAATGGTAAATCCAGAAAGTATGTCGCAGAATCATTCAATCTATTAGAAGCTAAGGCACGAAAATTAGAGGTCTAACCATAAGTGAAGGTAAAACAAAATTTTTAGAAATTGCCCGTAAATCAACTAATCCGTCGCCACTGACTGTGAACGACTAGGCTTTTGAAAATGTGGCTCAATTCAAATATCTTGGAACTACTGTCACTAATAACAATGATTTATGTATGGAAATTAATAACAGGCTCCTCATTGCAAATAAACGTTATCATGGTCTTAAAAAGCAGTTCAAATCTCGATTTATCAGCCGTAATACTAAAATTAATATATTTATAAAACCCCGTTAGGCTCCATCATAATGTATGGCTGCGGGTGCCGGGCAATGGCTAAAGTAATTGAAAATAAACTACTGATTTTTGAACGTAAAATACTAAGAAAAATATTTGACGTTGTTTGTGAAAACGGTGTTCAGAGATCAATGTATACCTGGAATCTACCAAAAATTCAGACAGCAAATATTATCAAGGTCATAAAAAGCCACAGACAGAACATTGTTGGATCATTTACGCAGAACTGAAGACACAAACCAGTAAAATAACTCACGTTTACCAAACCTATGGGAGCTAGAAAGCGAGGAAGGTCACCAATTAGGTGGTTTGATGCTGTTGAGGATGACATTAATACCATACATAGGCGACACTGGAGGAGTATTGCCATGAATAGGTCCAGATGGTGCAGAGCCAGCGATTCTCAACCGGTGGTACGCGTACCACTGGTTGTACGCAAGAAAAAAATAGGTGGTACGCAAAGACATAAAGTAGTTTTAACTTTTAAATTCAAAAATTAAATACCCCAACATTCTGTTTAAGTTTTTTCTCTAACACTCGTAAATTTATGCGATCTGAGCTTTGTTTAAGGTCAATAGTACAGATAGACTCATAGGCTTTAGAAAATTAATAAGTTTTTATTTTCACAAATATTCTTTTAGCCAAAGATATAACAAAATTTGTCATAAATGATGCTTTTAAAAGAAGTAATAGTAATGAATGTTGTATTTAACAGAAAATAATAAGTATCAATAAAAAGATAATAGTATCTCATTAATTCTTTTTAGAGTTGATCGATTCATTAGCATGTATACATTTTAAATCGCCACCACTTCTAGGCTCATAGTGCCCTTTTTTTAATTAGAATAATTTTCCACTTTGATTTGCTGTTTCTAAGAGCAGGTATTTTGTCTTTTTGTTGCTTTGTATTTCTTAGTTTTCTACGTGATTAGAGAATATCGTCGTTTGTTTTTGAATTTTGAACAACTCGTAATAAATTGTACATTCAAAAGCCTAGCAGAAAGTCATGAAAGCCTAGCCTGACCAAGCAGAAAAGTCATGATTCACAGGGAATGGATCCATGTCAATCTACTAGCACTGAGAATATTGAAAAAAAAAAAAAGAAAAATTGTTTATAGAAAGTATAATGAAAATCATTTATCATTTAGATTTACTTGGAATGGAGATGAAACGGACTTTCAACCTCAATGTGTTGTTTGAAGTGAACTATTACAAAATCAAAGCATTAAACCATCGTTTCTTAAAAGTCATCTTGAATCTAAGCATGCCATTTTAAGTGGAAATTATCGTAGTTAAAAAATAGTGAACAAGTAATGAAAGGTTTTGTTACTGCAAGTGAAAAAGCTTTAGAAACTAGTTAACTAAAGCCTAAAAATTGCCAAGACTGGGCAGGTTCATACTATTCTAAAATTTAACACTAAATTTTAGAATTAAAGTATTATAACTTTAATTTTGATAATTAAAATGGTAAAAAAATTTAATCTAATTTCTTTATGTGTGCATATTTAATATAAATAGCCAATAGGTTGTGCAAATGACAATTTATTTTTTAACACTTCTATTGAGAAATTGAAAAATAATTATTGTAAAATGTAGAGGTGGTTCTAAAGTTTTTCAGTTTTTGTTTAGATGGTACGCGTTAGTCAAAAGGTTGAGAACCCCTGGCGTAGACTGATTGAGACGGCTTTAGGCAGCAGCAGGCTGTAGTGCCTCAGAAGAAGAATTGCAAGACTGACTGAAATGGGAATGTCTATAAGAGTTGATGCTATATGGGCTTTGAAGCATGGATCTAACTAAATTATAGAGACTTCACTAATTATGCAGTTCTTCTTATGAAAAACGTATTTGTAAATCACAGAATTCATTATCGGCTGAAAATTATAGCAATCTAGAAGCAGCTATTTTAACAAGTGCGTTGAGCTAAATTGTAAAATGAATAAATGCTATTAGGAAATCTTCTCAAGATACTGTTAAGGATTTGATTAGTGAATAACTTGCACAGTATTTTGCTTTAAATATAAGACTAGTTTCTCTGTTTTAAATAAAGTGAACTTAGCACAATGGAACAACATTTAAAGATTAAAAGGAATCTAGCGAAAAGAGGAAAACAAATGTGTAAACTGATAAAAGTGCATGGGTCATCAAAGATTTCACTGTAGAACTGAACAGGTACTGCCCCAATACATTAACCAGTTAGAGTTTAAAAAATTGGAATTCACTGTATGTTTTTTCTCCTAAGGGACACTGGAGTTATACATTGGAGTTGGTTACTTTTAAATATAAGAGGATAATAACATAAAAGTAGGCAAGGTTACATCACACAAACTTTTGAATATACTCATTAAATTACTGGATTACGTAAGTATAATAGAGTTGATATATCGCAGATCGTTGTACTGAAATTTTTATATTTTTATGTAAGTCGATAAACGTAAGGCATTTGATTTTGTTATTACTATATTGGAATGTCTGGTTCTTGTTATGTGAAGATATTTGTTACAGGTAAGACTGTACTGTGTTCAAATTTTTCAGTCCAAAGTTCATAAATAAAGTTCATGAGCTCAGCTCAGTACGTCTGTTGTTTTGAAGCATTATTATGGAAACTGTTGATGGTACATGAAATCAATTATTGGGGTGTAGCCGTCACTACTGTTTCCGCTTTTTCGTTTTCGGTCCTGAGGTGTGGACTTGGCGTAGGCTCAGTCCTAAAGCTTTGAGCTTTCGGTGTATTTTCAGGAATTTTGGACATAAGTATTACCAGTCTTTTGAAACTAAGGTCTAGATTGGTGGTTTTCCGGATGTGCAGGTCACTTCTAGTAGGGCAGAAGAATAGATAATGGTCTGCATCTCATTTGATTCCACAGTCGCAATTGTCGCTATTAGAGAGGTTCCTGTTATGAAAATAATTTGGATATGGGCCATGATCGGTCAGTTAATATATTAGGAAGGACTTGGAACTTCTGATTCCTGTGCTGATTTTTTGGAAGTACTGGTGGATGATGGCCTGTTGTGGTATTATTTCCTTCTTTTGCCACTCGTGACTGAGAGGTTTGTTTAGGATTTGTCGTAGTTTGCGATTTCAGAAGCTTGATGTTGAGGAACTTGCCTTCTTGGGATAGAGCTGCTGCTTTTGCAATATTGTCGGCAGTGCCGTTGCCAACATTACCACTGTGACCTTCGATTCAAGTTACGGTTATTTCAGTATTGAGATCTTAAGAGCATATATTAATATCATGGGCCATGTGAGAACGGTTGTCTGGATTTCGGATGGACAGTATGGCTGCTTGGCTGTCTGAATTAATGGATACTTTGGAGAAGTTGTTTATTGACGCAATGTGAATGGCAGTGTTTATGGCTGAGAGTTTGGCTTGATGTATGCTATTGGAGTTGTTTAAGTACACTTTCCATTTTATTTCAGAATCCAGATGTTGCTGGATTGGAAAGAATACTGCACATCTGACTTTTCCTTTGACTTTTGATCTGCCAGTGTAGGCTTAAAGAAATATATAACGAAAATTCAGAATCTAACGACAATATTATTATACATTGTCAAATATTTTAACGCCATTTGTGATAAGTTAATTTCTAAAATTGTAAATGACGATCATTAATGAAAGAACAAAAAAGCAAAAGATATTTATTGACATTTTTTGAGGAAATATTTAGATCAATACAAGCATTAACACATTTTACAGACTAATGATTATTAAAAAAATACTGTATCAATTCATATTTAATAATAATAGAAGAAGAAAATTCTTCAATTAAAAATATATACAAATTTATAAATGGTGTGCGTTAAGATCTATTTTTTCGAAAGCAAAAATAATTTCAAAAGTATTTTTGATAATGTCTGTTTCAAATTCAAGTGCCGAATGTCCATTTTCATTGCTGAAAGGAATAACAATTATTTAAAAGCAACTTACGTCAAAATGAATGGAACTGAATTATTTATAATGGCCTCTATCAATTATTGTGATATAAAAAGATAAATTTATTGAAACCAAAGCTAAGGAGGAATTTCTAGTTACTGGTTTTTAAATTTAAATTTGAGGTTATAAGGTATATCTCCCACTTTCTTAGCGTGCCTTCGTGGTGTAATGGTCAGCACACTGAGCCGGTATTTCAGAGATCCGTGGTTCGATTCCCGGCGAAGGCGATGCATATTTTTCATCGTTCCTGCTTCCAAAAAATCCTAATGTCTCTACAAGGTGATTTATTTTTGTGTGTTATTTAAACGTAAATGTATATATACGAATACTGAGTTATATCCATTGGTAAATATACCCATTACCAATATTGAGTTTTACCCAATATATCTATGCGCATTTGTATACTTCTTTAAAATGGATTATTATGAAAATGTCGACCTTATTTTCAATTAAACTTTAAAAAATTGTTTACGGATTTGATTATCTGAAACTCGTGTTTGTTCTTTTGAGGCCTTGTATTATATCTACAGCTTTCAAAATAATAAATGAAATTCTTTATTCTTCGAAATATTAAGGCCATTAAGGTAACCGACCTCGTTCAGAAGACAGATTTCGGCCAAAAATCTCGATTTTTTTTTTATTCAACATTTTTAAAGGCCGCATTTTCAGCTATTAAAAGCCACTTTTCTTGATATGTTGACTAGAAGTGGAGATATACCACTTTTAGGGGCAGACGACAAACTGGAATTTACTGTCTTTCACACCGGAAATCAAAGTTTAAAAGGCTAATCAGGATGCAATTTTCACCCTTTTTTAATTTTTTTAATTAAATAATTTTAAGCATTACACTATGCGTGGAGAACCCGACAACGAATTTTTATTATGTATTTTCTCATTTTCGTTTAACAATGTGAATAGATGTGTATATATATCACGTAAAGTTAATCTGAAAAGGTTATATGCGATTTTTGATTAAATTTTTTATGATTTATGTTCATAACAACCATGATAACTGCAAAAGTTGCTTAGAGAATCCCTTGGAATTTTGCACACAGAGTTTGTATATTTTTATGCATGATGTAGAGTAAAAGCTAAAAAATTAATCTTATAGAATTTAAATTATATCATTTTTCCTTCAATCGTTTACATATTTTTTAAATTTTTGATTGTTGACTAACATATTTGGCCGTATTTTGCTAAGGAATCAATAATTTCCGATTATCCTACTTCACTGAATACTTATGATTAGTATATATAACCATAAAATCAAAAATATGTTTTTATCATCACTATTTTTTGTCGTGATGATTGATGTTTTTGTTCATTTCGATTTAAATCATAATTTTTTTAATAAATTTCACAAAATAATGAATTTTTATCACTTTTATAGTGATTATGTTTAAATGTTAGTGCCATCCAATAAATAATCTGGTAAACTAAGAAACGCAACAATATTTAGAAAAAAAGCCCACCGATGTAGGTCTGTTACTTTAGTAATGAAATTAGCAATTAATGCTTTCATGAAAACAAGTTTGAGCCCCGTGCTGTGGTTCAAAACATTTCATGCAATTCTTTCTTTCTTTTGTTCATTTCCCTCTTTCTTTTCTTTCATTTTCTTCTCCTAGCTCCTTTTTTATAATTGCAAAGATATGTTTCAATTTTCATTGTCAGATTCGTCGAGGACCTATTTTTTAAAATCTTTGTGCCTCTGTTTAGTTATATCTATTATTTATTTCATATAATTCTATGTTTTATTTCACATATTCTCTATTATTTATTCCCCATAACATATCAAAATTTCATATAAATTAAACTATAACGTTAAATCCTATTAAAATAAAGCTGTTGAAAATTCGAGCGGCATAATTATCATTTCTTGCGTTACATTGTAAAAATAATCCAGAATATGCCCGAGGAGGTACTGCAAACAGTAGGTGGACTTTCAAGTCCTTCATCTCATACCTACTTACACCCACGTTACGCAAAATCCTCATCTGTTCCTCTCGGCCATCACCTGTGACGACATTTGTTATGGGTTTCGTGGCATGCACTGCACTGTCTTCCTATGATTTCCGTGACCAGATCTGCGTTGTAGTAGCGTGTAGACGACTCCTGTGATTTTCGTGACCTGATATTGGTTAAGTTAGCGTGATGAAATCTCGACAAAGAGAGTCACGGCTTTAAAAACTTCGTTCGTTAGTTTTCTGTTATACTTCATTACCCGTAATCGTGCAGTTTGCAGCCGTTCAAGGGCAAATGAGAGCAACTTTATTTCTGGAGTTATATACTTAATGCATTATAATTCATTTATTATCAAATGATGTGAATGAATCTGTCATATATTCTTTTTTTTTTTTTTTCAGAAGGTAAAAACTCAGCAAAATATTTTTTTCCTGAACAAAAGCGGCCTATGTGAGTCACCCTAGAAATTCAGTTTAAGTTTTTCTCTAACCTAATTTTAAATTTTACGTTGGCGTATTTCTCTTCCCCACAACAAAAATGCCTCTTCCTTGGCAAGCGTAAAAAAAAAGCAAGAAGAATAAAAAGAAGAACTATGTTTAGCGTGTGCGATGAGAAATTCATTCGCTTCTTGTCACTAATAGAAACACATCCAGGCCAACTTTAAAAATTTAAACGCAGTTAGCATTGATTCTCAACTGGCAGAGAATTTCCGTTTCTCCAAGGGGAAATTTTACTTTTTCGGGGATGTGGTGTGCCCTGATCGGTCTGCTAGTAGTTAGCGATGCTGATTGCCGTATTGCTGGGCCCAGTAACTCGTCAGAAGAGTTCAAACCATAACAGTCCCGATGAAACAACCCAAAACTAAACAGCAGGTACCCAAATAACCCCGACAAAACGGCTTTCAAGGATAAATAATTACCACTTCATACTACATGAGAATATTTGCAGCTTTTACGCAGCAATAGATTAATATCGGGTATTATAAAAAAGCAAATACATACTATTACGGGCAATAAGCCATAATGGTCTGCGTCAGGTATTGTAAAGTTGTTGCAGTCGGTCTTGTCAATGTAGATGGCGGTAAAGTTGCGAAAGATTTCACTTAAAAGGGCCGGAAATAGGAATGCACTCCCACTAAGAAGGTTAGATTATTTCAATATGGCAAAGCTATGAAGCTATGTGTTTAAAAGAAGGAATGCTTTGATAGAGGACTTTCTAGAGAAACCTGATTTGTGTTCACTTTACATCTGGGGAAAACCACAAAAATAAACCATGCAGCCAGCCCGTTCGCTTGGGTTTGAAGTATCAGAGGTCTTTAAGCCCGCGGTGGCCCACTGAGAAGACACATATATAGGACGAATAAGACGCAATCGTCGAGCACAACCACGTTTACAATATGTATATGGGATGTCCATGAGAGCATCCTTTCCGAAAACAAACAATGCTGCGGAAGGGTGGCATAGGGCATTCCAGCAAGCTGTCAACTTCTATCATCTATCGGTCTGCATACTCTTCGACCATTTCCCGATGGAGAAGGATATGGTGAAACACTTATCTGGAATGCCTATGAACGGTTTGCAATACACATATGAAATGTCCATGAGGGCGTCGTCAATCATCTTCCGAGAATAAACAATTCAGCAGAAGATTGACACAGGCCAGCCATATGAAACTCATCGAGATTCCTGAAAGATAAGGATATGGTGGAAATTCGCGTAACCCATCTTCCTGCAGGTATCTGTAACCCAGATGCAAGTAAAACTAAACATGTGCGACTTAACCGACGTCTGGAAGCATTAATGGAAAATTATGCGAACATGGGCTTTCTTAATGGTATTTCACATAATCTTGCAATTTAAGTTTTGAATATTGATAGATTAACATGTTGCGTATATATTAAAAATATATTTTAATAAATGATTATTCAGAATTTCAGTTTAAGCTGTTTTATCAGGCTCTTTTAGACAAAGGCTATTTAGACTTCGACTGTTTCTTCGGGACTCTTTTGTCGAACCATTTAATCTTGGCCTCTTTTGAAAATGCACTCGTTGAATCTGAGTCCGAATCCCGGAGAAGGTATGTACGGTCACAAATGTATCGTATTTACACTGCATGGAAGATACTTAAAATACAGGCGAGCTGTAGGTGGCTCATCAGTAGTCCTCGAATTCACCCCCCCTGCGTATTTTCCATCAAAACTGGGAACTAAACACAATGGCGGAAGGGCTGTACCTGTACGACCATTAATGAAATTTTGGTTTTCCGCGCATTTCTAGCTGTGCTTGTCTCAGGAGAATTGTCCGATTCCTGAGTCGTAGACTGAAACTGTAAAAAAAAAAAAAAAAATCAATCCAAAGATGTGGAAAATTCTGGTTAAAATTATGTGATCGAAAAGGGCTGAAAAATTTAAATTTATACATTATGTGAAATCAATAGAAAAATGTCCTGATTTTTATTTATTAAATACTAGTCGCTACGCAGCCAGCCTTCGTCTGGCTTTTAAATATACCGGAAAAATGCCTAAAGGGAACACCAAACATTACATTTAAAAACTGCACAGAATTTTACTCTGCAGAACAATTTTATCAAAAAAAAAAAAAAAATCAATAAAAATGTATTACATGTAAAAAAAATTACAATGAAATAAGCAATATCCCTTAATACAAATATTAATTATCCTAATAAATAAATTAACCAACTTCCCATTGCCTTCTCTAGACAAACGTCCAGTATCCAAGAGAAACATTAAATTTAAAAAACTGCACAGAATTATCGCCTTCATTTTTCCGAGTGGCAAAGTGTTGTATCCGCAACAATGGCAAAAGTGATATATCATCAACAATAGCTGCGTACTATTGATGCTGATATAACGAGAGAGAAATATCGATTTGATGCGATTTCATCAAAAAACATAAAATAAAAAAGAATCTCATTCAAATTTTGAAAAAATCGCTTCGAGGGGCACTGGCTCTTATTTAGATGTACCTGCGTATCTAATTTCGTAGCCCTGGGTCTATTAGCTTATACGCAGCACGAACGAAAGACGCACGCACAAACTCTTCCTTATATATATATATACACTCTTAGACAAAAAAAGCGACGCACCAAGAAGGAGTTATCCGAATGGGACGAAAATCGGTAGAAGTGATGTACAGATACAGAAAAACAAATTATTACAGTTTGAGAAAAATTGGATGATTTATTGAAGTCATAGAGCTTCACAAAGTGAAAAAGTCAGTAACGTATTTGTCCACCTCTGGCCCTTATGCAAGCAATTATTCGGCTTGGCATCGATTGATAGAGGTTGTGGATGTCCTCCTGAGGGATATCGTGCGAAATTCTGTCCAACTGGCGCGTTAGATCGTCAACATCCCGAGCTGGTTGGAAGGCCCTGCCCATAATGCTCCAAACGTGCTCAATAGAAGAGAGATCCGGCGACCTTGCTGGCCAAGGTAAAGTTCGGCAAGCACTAAGGCAAGCAATAGAAACATGTGCAGTGTGGGGGCGGGCATTATCTTGCTGAAATGTAAGCCCAGGGTGGCGTGACATGAAGGGCAACACAACGGGTCTTAGAACTTCGTCGGCGTACCGCTGTGCTGTAAAGTTGCGACAGATGGTAACCAAAGGGGTCCTGCTATGAAATGAAATGGCATCCCAGACCATCACTCTTGGTTGTCGGCCTGTCTGCCGGAAGACAGTCAGGTTGGTATCACACCGCTATCCGGGGTGTCTCCAGACTCGCCTTTGCTGGTCATTGGGACTCAGTTCAAAGCGGGAATCATGACTGAAGACTATTCTACTCCAGTCAGTGATATTCCAGTGCGAATGAGCCCGACACCACTGAAAACGGGCTTGACGTTGTACAGAGGTCAATGGTAGTTGGCGCTAGGGGCGTCGTGACCTCAGCCCCCTTTCTGTGAGCTGTCTATGAATGGTCCTTCAGGTCACTGAAGCACTAGTTGCACGTACAATCGATGATAATGATGCATCTGGGGCTATGAGTGCCGCTCTGACGATTGCTCGGTCTTCACGTTCTGCCGTTTCTCTAGGCCTACCGCTTCCTTCTTGGCGCTGTGTGTGGCCATGGTTCACCCATTCCTGCCAACATCGTCTAATAGTGGCATCGCTCCTGCTCAAATGTCCAGCTATTCGCCGATAAGACCAACCGGCTTTTTTAAGCCCAACTACACGACCTCTCTCAAATTCTGAGATCTGCACATATTGTTCGCGCACCTGTATGCGAGGCATAGTTTTACTGTGTACCAGAGTATACGGAATGAATTTAATAGAATTTATAACCTGGAATCGTAATTTCTCCTCGTAAATATCCTGCCAGTTGCGCAGATCAGATGCGCTGCAGCGACAACCGTTCATTTATTGGCAGCCGAAACATAAATGCATTTTCCATCGAAACCTGTATGCATATCAATTTGCGTCCAATTTGCTTTATATCTTCTCGGTGCGTCGTTTTTTTTTCTAAGAGTGTATATATATATATAGATAATAAAATTTTACGTATAAACCCGTAAATAATAAATGTTTATTATTACATATAACATTTATAATAGATATTTATTGCTTATATTTTTTATTTAAAATTAAGTGTATCTATAGCTTAAAATTTATAACATACTCTTTTTCAATTTTCAGTTTTACATAATTGCTTGGAATAAGGAACTTAAATAATTCTTAATAATAATAGTAAATCCTTAGGCTAGACACCATTCTGGCACATTGTAAAAAGGGAAAATTCGAAGTTCTAGCACATATCCGATTCTATAAAGCACTTGAAATCATTGATCGCCATTTCCTTCTGACTTGATTTAAGTCATATTATATCGACAGTTTTTTCCGGGTCAGTTCTTGATATGATGAAACATTTTTCCTTCCCTTTTTTTAGAAAAATAACTGTAGTAGGAGAAGGAGCTACTTACTAATTAGTAATTAGTAGGGAACACGTGCTAAGTTTTTTATTAAAAGAAGTCACCTGCCAAAAACTGACTTTGTCCAAAAACACACTTTATTTAATTAAATTCTTAAATTGAGACAGTGGGTTTGAGACCAGTCATTCTAGAGATATTGTCGCGTAGATGAAGAGATCGTACAAATGAACAGACAAGTACTCAAGAATTTATTAATTCGAACTGAATAAAAAAACTACTGATATACTACAGCTGATGAGCATGCTGGAACATTCTAGACCCGGAATGTTCTAGAACATAAAGAAAACAGGCTAATGAGAAGGAAATTTACATAAAAATCGATTGTCAGGCTTTTTGCCTTTGATAGGCATTCGAACCCGGTACCTTCGGTTCTCGAGTCCTACGTCTTCTCCACTAAGCTATGAGCTCAGTCGAAATGAGCATTTTTCGCTACGATATTTAGCTGTATAGTTATTTCAAAACACTCTGTGCAATCACTGAGGGTTATTCAAGGAATGCAGCCTCATAGGGGCCCAAAGCTTTAAAGGTCCTTTAGATATCCTGATGAGTTACATTTATAATGTTTAAATTTAAAATTTAGAAGGAAAATAGGAATAGACTGGTTATTTTTGCTTCCATGAAAACGCATATATAGTGCTTTACAGGAGCAAAACAAAAGTTTGTGTGGTTACAAGTAGGGAAAATATGAAGCCCTTTTAAACTTCTTTCATTTCAGGCCTTTAATCCTAACCTTTATTGCAGCTTCGTTTTTGAGTAGTTCTAGATTGGTTGCATCAGAAATCGCCTGAAAACGGAGCTGAGTAATTGTCAATTGAAAGCAAATTCGAATACAAAACAAGTTGCATATTGTTATTCTCTTTCCC
>KK115350.1:135493-152768 GCA_000611955.2 Stegodyphus mimosarum
GACCCGAACATTTTCAATGATGAAAGCCACTAATGATTCTGCTCTGGTGACAATTTGGCTATCAGGAGGCTTGCGAAAGCAATTTTCGAATTTCTGAAGGCAAGATTCTGGCAAAGACTGCTAACACAAAGGGGTAGGACATTAGGACCCTCTGTAATTCATTAAACGTCTAACTAAGGAGATCCAAAAAATGTTTTGTATTATTGCCGCATATCAGATATGTTCCCGTACACGTAAAGTTATTGTAAGGTGAAGATTAATATTGCTGCTGGGGATATTGTTAGCTACATTATGAGGTATTTTTTTCTCTACTTTCTGCCTGCCCTCGTGGTGTAACGGTTAGCACACTAGACGCGTATTCGAGAGGTACAATGTTCGAGTCCCGACGAAGGCATTGCACATTTTCCATGTCTCCTACTTCAAAATAACCTAATAAATCTACAGTGACTCCCGAACTAACAGGTAGTGGATGATGATTCTTCACCACCAGTATTTGGCGATTGAATCCTCTAATCTCCAGTTGCCCTTTAAAAAGGGGGGGTATATAAGGTTTTCTAGAAAAGTTCTACTTTTATTTTCTCTCTCATTTCTGCATGCCTTCGTGGTGTAACGGTTAGCAAACTCGGCGCGTATTCAAGAGGTCTAGGTTCAAGTTCCGGCGAGGGCATCGCACACTTTTCATGTCTCCTGCTTCAAACTATCCGCTGTTGCTTTTAAAATGTGATTGGATAATTAAATTATTTAAATTGTTCTCATGCAGTATAATACTCAATAACATTAAAAGAAGCGTTTTAAATCCCCTTTATCTCTATTTAAAAATCTAAATTTAAATTTCTCCTTTTAACATTTTCTACTTTATTTTTCCCGATTACTAGAATCGCTTAGTAAGTTTTGTGAAGCTTTTTCCACTATCTAAAATAGTTGATTAAGGAAATTGTGTGATACACAGTAACTTTAGTACTTAGTTACGTATAATTAATTTAAAAAAAAATTGCTTAATTTCTTTGCCTAATAGCAAAACGTTATTTTCAATGATAACGAAATCTTATTCGATCTGATAAAGCAATTAACAGTCGGCGAAGATATATTTTATAAATTTAACGCTAATGAAGCTTATTATAACCACTCTTGCAGCCAACAGGAAAAGAACGTTATAATGTGTGGCCATTACAGCAAAAATTGCTTTAATACGCCACTGGGGACTTTTTTTTATCAGAATAGTTGGCACAGGTATCGACTGTGGGGTTTGCGGAATAGTGTTTATAACTCATATCGACTGCAATAATATTTTCAGCGTATCTGCCTTAGAAGCAAGATACATAGATATCCCATTCCAAAATTAGAGGAAAACTAAACTAACAGAATTTCATTTTATAATTAACTAACTGCATGGTAAATATTAATCTGAAATAAAAATTCCGTATTTTAAAATTTATGAAAAATTATAATTACAAATATTCTCATAGAAAAACGCAAGTTCTGTAAATAAAATGTAAAATTTTTATTTCATTTCTATAAATTATGATCATAAAACTTTTCTGAAAGGGTAAAAATTCGCGGGATTTTTCTGGAGTAATATCCAAACAGTACCCAGATCCCGAAATTAAAAACATCTCAAAACAGTTAAATAACTTCCCTGTTCTAAATGAACTATTTGAGAACTTCTGCACGTATTATAAGAATTTTATATTACATCAAAATCGGGTAACTTAACTATTTTCAAATTACATTTTGTTTAATCAGTCTTAGCTAATGTTATGCATTTTTAGAATTTAAAATGCATGCACACATAACATCTTACTGCTATATATTGAGGAAAACTGTGTGTTTTATAAGATAATTCAAATCCTTATGTTCATGCATATTTTATTTTTGACTTTTAGATACTAGATGATAAATAGTATAAGCTAAGATTTTGGATGGAAATATATATTTAATACAAATTTGCAATATGATAAATAATATGATCAAAGTTCTTACCATAACTACAGATATATGTAATTTAAAAGCGTAAAAAACGACTACATTCACACCCCTCTGAAAATTTTTCAGTTTTTTATAGAAACCTGTACAGATATTGCATTTTTATTATGTCATGAGATAATTCCGATGCAGGAATTTTCCTGAGATAAGCCAAAAAGGGAGATGTGCAGTCTGTGTGATCTTCGAAAAGCTAAATATATTGCAGGAAACAGGACAGCAAGAGGCTATTAAAATTTTAATTAACGGAAGTAATCGGGAGAAGTTCTATTTTAAATATGACAGCTCGCAAGAAAGAATTGCATTTGATTGCCCTTTAGAAAAAGGGAAAAACATTTTCTGCTGGAATTCTGGGAAAACATGTTCACGTGTTTTCTCTCGGAACACCAACACCAACCCTCCGAGTGGTGTTCTAGTTTTGGATAATAACTGATTTCATACGTATTCTTTATCTTGCAGGCAAATAAAGAACCTTTTTAACTAAAATAAGCTGAAGAATTCCTTAGTCTCTGAGTTTTAAACCAGTGCTGTAATTTACGAAATGAGTAAATATAAAGAAGTTTTCTAAGCTTTTAAATTTTGCAGTAATGGTATGGAACTTTTTATTTAATTAATCAGAATATATTAAATACTCTACTAACTGGATATTTTACTCGATGGAAGCTATGTAAAATGTTATATTTTGCTACTGACTGAGGAGATTTTTTTAAATTATTTATTTATTTATTTTTTGTAAAATTGCCTACATTTTTAGACACTTTATAATTGAATGCCTTATGTTTAGAATCAATATTTTAGCAAATTCCTCTGCAGAAAGCATTTTAAGCACTCTTTGTTACATTGTAAACAAATTAAACTAAATTTTTCCTCTTTCCATATTTTGTGACAAAATTCGAAAGTTGATATTCAGCCTGCTTTTAAGGTTTCAACTTTCACAAGAGAAATACTTGAAATTTTTTTGCGGAAAACTGGTTTCATACAAGAAAAAACATCAAAGTATTCAAATCTTTCTGTTCTCGAGAATCGAATGCAGGATGAGCAATTAAGAACTTTCAGCAATGTTTCTTACTCAGCCTTTAATTTCCAATGAACGGGCTGGCTTCTTGGAAGTTTTCGTGTTTTCTTCATGTTTAACTTGGATATAAGCCTGTTCTCTTAGAAAGCTTTCCATGAAAACATTTCTTCCATTAGGCAGATAGCCTTCGTGTGTGTAACAAATAATTCAGTCTAGTATTATTCAGCCATCAGTTGCTAGTCAACTAATGATAACTAGCCAACTAATTGTCTGCGAAATGAACTGAGTTAGAAATGCATAAAATGTTTGTAGAGTCTCACTTGTTTTGTCAACACATTGTGGTGCAGTGGCCGGAACCTCTACATAAAACCCCGGTCGTAATACAGGGTTGAAATGAACTTCTAACTCAAGCTCTAAAAATAATATGAATTTTAATAAAATAAAAACATTAACAATTGCGGTTAATGACGATGTGGGACTTGAATACATTCGTCCCGTAATTTCGGAAATTTGTTAAACAGGAAAGTGCGGTATTCACAGTATATACGAGGAGTGATAGTTCTAGACAGCCAAAATGCCCATAGCTTCAGCAGTAAAGTCCTGGCTCTTCTCAATAAACCACCTACTTTCTCGCTACCAAAACCGTACTACCAAAGAACCTCTAAGGAGGACCAAAGAACCTCTCCTTAGAGGTTCTTTGGTACTACCTCACAGTGTGGTTTCTTCCCCTGAAGTCTGAAGGGGAGGAAGAATTCTTTCACTGGTACATCACACAGGTGTCCACATTCCGACGTTGGGGAAACACTTCTTTTATCTCTGGAACCGCTGGAGTGACTTTCAGAGCTGCAACCGGAATCATTAACAAAGGCACCTCGTTGCACCAGAATTTCTCCTCTGATGTGATAGAGGTATCAATGCACTCTCAAATCAGTCATCCTGGGCAAACAAGCCAAAGAACCTCTATGCGACCTTATCACAATACACTAAATCAAGACTCCTACTTAAGCGACTTATCGCTATGTCTAGATAACCAAACAGAAACTTAAGAAAGGTGTAAAAATCCTTTTATTTGAAACCAACAAAGTTGAACAAGAGGAATTCATAGAAGGCATTTCTTGAGCTTACAAGCCAGTCAGTATTTATTTCGTGAACTCAAAAGTAGAATTTTAAATTCAAATTAAATCCAAGTCTTTATTAGCCAAAGGATACGCAGAGGTATTTAAAAGCGCAAGCTGGTTCTTAATCTACACCGACGTAACAACCCTATCTGCAAGAATAAAGCCGTAGACAGAAACGATTTATCGTAGACTAACAACTACAATAGTAGTAATGTGGCTTTCAGCGCCAGGACAAGCTTTGATTAAAACAATTAAATAAATACACACGAGCTAATTTACATTCTTGCAGGAAAACGGAAAGAGAGAAGTGATAGTACAAACTCATGACATAAAATAACTGGTTAATTAACATAAATACCTACAGTTAGTTTATTTGGATATGGCAAAGCATAAGAGAGCTATCTTCCAAAAGGGGGATGCCATCATGGGGGGACATTCTAAAGGAAACGGTCTCATATTCAAATTACACATGAGGAAACCACAAAAACCAACCATGCAGTCAGTGCATTCTCTTGTGATCAAACCTGGGTCGAAGGATCTTAAGCACGATATTCAACGGTCTTAATCACTCAGAATGCATGAAAAAAATTAACTTTATCTGCTATATGTCCAATCTTGTCACTACTATGCTTTGGAATTCACATAGTTGAAAAAAATGGAGTATGCCCAAGGAATATGTAATGTTTCTCACTTGTATTCTATTAACTAAGTGTTGAGGCACCTAGTGAATTATTAAACGAATGATCACTATAGTCCAAGAACAGAAACTTAGACTTAACAAGGATTAATTACCCTTTATTGCTCAAAATAAAGATTCACAGATGGCCCCTTTCTCAGGACGTACAGCAAAGCCTCCACTTGGGCTTAAACTCAAAAATGTAAGAAATATAACTAATGACTAACTAAAGAGATTTAGCCCAAGCTAACACAAATTCTAAACTAGTAGTTGGCCAGTAGTATTAAATTAGACATCGAAGCTATGAAAAGGCACCTATTACGGCCTTTGGTAATAGATGTACGGTAATAAAGACGCGTAGTAACAGCCAAAGAGACGTAGCTAAAAGGCAAACGCGCGCTATTCAGGAATCCTAACTCTCTCTCTTGAAGTCAGTGGAACTTAAATACTACTCTACTTCTCATTTGCATTTAACGTGATTCTAAAAACTC
Organism: Stegodyphus mimosarum; assembly: GCA_000611955.2. Classification (NCBI taxonomy): domain Eukaryota; kingdom Metazoa; phylum Arthropoda; class Arachnida; order Araneae; family Eresidae; genus Stegodyphus; species Stegodyphus mimosarum. Next base: position 140,774 of record KK115350.1, read on the forward strand.
ATTCTGCTAAGGAATTGTAAGCTGGAGCTGAAAGAGATAGGAAAGTTGCATAAACTTAAACTAACTGTTATAAAATTAGAATATACCTTACAAGCTAATGAATAATTTTGCAGAAATGAAACTAGCAAACTGCGAATTTTAATTAATCAGGATTTTTTTAACATTTATTTATGGTGACTTTTATCATCAGTTTTATCATTCATAATGTAGAATGGTTAGGTTTGTAGACAATATGAAAAACCAAAAATGCCCTCACCAGGATTCGAACTCCAGACATTACGATGGTAGCCGGAGGTGCTTCCAGTTACACCCCGAAGACACGGGAGAGAAAATACCTAGCAACTTTAGTCAACTACAGTATTACCTTAATTACTAAAAAATTAAAGCAAATGTTTCATTTATAAAGAATTTTATATACACAGTCAAACAATTTTGTTTATGAAATTTCCGATATAAATGTTTGTTTTAAGGTTAGACAATACATTTATGTTCACTACAGGCTTATATTTATTTTCATTTATTTATTTATTATTTTATTTGTAATTATTTGAATAATTTATACTGGGCTAAGTAAATTATGAGGTAAAATTAACATCATTTCTTTTTGCATGTTTTCCTATTACGCTGTATGTTTCTATTAGTCTGTAACGTAGCCAGTCGTTTACTCAAACCTGAAAAACAGTAAATAATAATAATTATGATAAAGAAACCTTAGACTGGTCAAAATTTCGTACAGAGTTCAAAATAAAATTTTGTATAAAATAATCTGCTTCAAGGCTGATACCTTATATTTAGCATGTTTCCTTTTTAATTATGTATTTTACATGACACGCTTCTTTTCTCTATAGATTTATTTACACTGGTGTGCAAAAATTAAGGACGAGACGGTTTTTTCAATATAACTTTGTAAAAAGCTTTCCAAATCAACACATTTAATACCGTAAGATCCCCAATACGTTAGGACATGAGTAATGAAAGCAACACTTACTAAAAGAGAAATCAGAGGGATAAAAAGAAGCTTTATTGAAAAAGTAGCATGGAGCGCAATGCGACTGAAGGCCGAAACATCCCCGTGATGGGTGTCTAGCAAGAAACATCCGGTCTTTAATAGGGGATATGATCTCCCCTGACTGCTAGGCAGGTTTCACATCATTTGTGCATGCTGGATATGTGGTTGTTAATGAGCTGTTGAGACACTGCTGCTCGTTCCTCTTGTAGCACCAATCGCAGTTTCGGAATCGTTACTGGCGATAAGTTACGTGCTGCCACGGGTCTCCCTAGTAAGTTCCGTACATGCTTGACGGGATTTAGATCCAGAGACCTTGCCGACCAATCCATGTGTTCAATATCTTCACTCTCCAACAGCTCTTCGACAGTAACTGTGCGATGAGGTGGAGCGTTGTCGTCCATGAAGAGGAACTGAGGACCCATAGCCCTTGTGAAAAGACGCATGTAAGGAAGAAGAACCTCGTTACAATAGCAGTCCCAGGTGACGAACCTCCTTGGGAGATATGAAGGTCGGTCCGGCTACCAAGCATTATGTCTGCTCGAACGAGAACTCCGCGACCTCCAAAACAGTCCCTTTTGATGATGTTGAAGGGGTTATTGCGTGTTCCCCGCTCTGTCCAGATGTGTATGTGTCTAGAATCGCAACTCAGACTAAATCTGCTCTCATCTGTAAAGAGTACTCGTCCCCATTCATTGTCTCTCCAATTCCGGTGTTCCCGGCACCACAGAGAACGCCTTCTCCGATGGGCAGGCGTTAGAGGTACACACCGTACAGGGCGTCGTGCAAACAGACCACCACCGTGCAGTCTTCTGGCCACGGTAAAACGCGATATCGGTCGTCCAGTCGCCTGTGTCGTGTGTCTAGCGATTTCTCCCGCTGTCTGCCGCCTGTTTCTTCTGGCCTGTAAGGCAACATACCGGTCATCTGCGGGTGTGGTTCCTCGTGGACGAGCACCACCCCCGGATAGCGGTTCCTGTAGTTTGAAATTGTCTCCAAAGTCGTGAAACGATGCTGTGAGCAATTCCGAACTCTGCAACCACACTTGACACACTGCGCCTTCCTCCAACTTCCCAATGTTTCGACCTCGGGTAAAAGCATCCAGATGTCGTCTAACAGATTGATTATTCGCCATTTCTCGCTGAGGCAGCAACTCGGTGTGATTTTAACTGCTATACGGCGTGCAATCTCTTTGCCAGAAATACTGATCTTACACCGACAGCATGCTTTATACTACTCAGACACTCCCCCATTACGTTTACCTGCATATCTGCGCATGTGCTACCGTACATCACCTTACTTAATCTCCTGATTGGTCTTTCTGTCCGCTCTGCCTCTTCGTTCAGCTGATAAGCTAATTTTTCGACTTCGTCTTTAATTTTTGCACACCAGTGTATGTGTCTCCGTTGCATCCCCGATGAAAGGAGTGTCTCATAAAAATCCGACCCTCAAACTAGCAAAGCTGGATTAAAAATTAATTGACGCTAGGGATGAAGCTTCAATTTTTCACTTTTTGTTGACCTAAAAATACAGAAACAGAAAAGGACATCTCTAGAGAAAGGAGGGACACTTCATAAATTTTCTTGGAAAAAAATTATTATGCATTTTCTACCTTGGTTCCTTATATAAGCATGTGCTTATATTGCTTAATAATTAATTCAGCACCTACCGAAGTCATCATTAGTAAAAACCCATCGATTACTCTCCCGTTCCCCTTTTTGGGGGAAGTACTGAAAATCATGGGACATAGGGGCCCAGAAATCTGTTTTTGCGTAGGGGGCCCATGAATTATGCTTATACCACTGGCTTAATGCAAACGAAGAAAGTTTCTAAAAACACTTAGGACGATTAATTCGATACTGGCTTGGAGAGACAGGAAGATTAACAACGTGTATTATATCTGCAGCTTTCATCAAACCTGTATCATTTTTATTTTGCTCTAGACCTAGATAAATAGGTTTGAAATAAATAAAAATAGTTCGAACTGCGAGTTCTATTTTATGAAAACAAAATATTCATTAAATCGATCTAAATCTATAGGTAGTAACTCGAGCCTAAATAATACGTGAAAGTTTGGGGTTACTTTGAATTTCTAACTGAGAATAATGAATATAAGTAATACGTTCATTAATTTTAATTTTAATGCAAGCTCATTTTTTTTTGGAAAAATTAAATACGCATAAATCCTTTAATTAAGTTAGGAAATGATTATTGGAAAGCACGCATGATACTTACATGCTTTTCTAAAACCTTTTCATACAGACGTTGGAAGGAAAATTGGAAGTTAACTTGCGGGCAACTAATAAGGAACTTCCTAATAAATTCGAAATAAATATTACAATGACCTTTTCACTTATTTTGAGCTTAACTAGTTCTGAGTGTTTTTTAAATAATATCTGGAGAAGATACCGTAAATATTTACCGTAACTATAACGTTCTGGTTTCTATTTTCTTCTACGGTTCAGATGGTAGGAGCATTCTTAATTTTTCTGTTTCAAGCTGGTAATATTTGTACTAAATGGTGTGTAGTTTACTAGTAGGGCTATACTTACGAACAGATACTAGTCAATATTCATGAAAATGTACACAGCTGAAAAAAATTAAGATTCATAGCAGGATAACAAAACGAACAAAAAAAAGTGTGAAAGCTTTCAGATTTTACATTACAGCCAAAGGGTTTTTTTTAACGTTTTGTGTGTTACTTTTATTTATTAAATATCATGTTCTTCACACTTAAACCATAAAACTCAATTCAACAGCCAAAATAATTTTAAAATGAGCATATCTTTAGAATTTCCGATACACAGTCTCACGCACTGGAGATAAAAATGTTTTTTTCTGAATAACGTTGCCATTGCTCGCTTTGAAATACTTGATTTTGTTAATCAAAAATTCGTTAAAGTTTTACAAAACATGAAATCGATAACAAAACAAATTCCCAATTTCAAATTTGGGCTTTCAGATGCCCATATTCGGTGGAGGATTACGATATTCAAAATTGGATGGCTCTAGGTACCTCTGTTTTATCACAATGCGAGAAACATACCTACATTTTTACAGATTCTTCATTATTTAATTTCTTTAAGTATAATGCAGGGCTGTAATATTTGGTGAACACAGTTTGAAAAGTGAATCAATGCAGAAAGTGAATCGATGCAAAATGCGAAAACGAAATTAATAGCCCTTCTGGGCTAACGCCCTTTGGGTTAAAAAAATAAGACAATTCTATATCGTCCTGTCTACTGGCCCTACTGACAAAATTCAGCTTGCGTTTTTCATGTCTTGGAAGCGCGACTTATTATATAGATTAGATTTATATATAGCATTATTCTAACGTACGTATTTTGACATAAAATCAAATTTTTTCTGAAATAGCATATGATGTTTTTCCATATTTCGATTCTACGACACAAATTATGCCTAGATATCAAATTTTGTAATTTTTCGTGAGAAATTTATGGAAAAACTTTAAAACTTATCTTGGCTCATTTTTTCGGTTGCGCCAAACACATTTGGCGGAATTATTAATTTATGGTAACCTAATTACTTTCTTTTTTTTCATTGATGCACGACAGGAAAAAAGGTCCATGGTTTATTCTTTTAAATAATTTAAAGAAAGTGGGTAAACCACATTTTCATTATTATCACTTATACTAAATACGCCAAATTTCAAAACGCACCAAGATGTAAATTCACGTATATCTTAGGAGATTTTGAATAAAAAACTCTAATTTTTTGCAGGTATGCTCAGAAATACATCTACTTTAAGATGATGCTAAATATTTTATAGGGTATAATACAAAAATGTTTTAGAAAAATTTATAAAAAATATTTAAAAATAGAAATTTTAAAAATAAATCATAAAAATATACGAATTATATTTGGATTAGCCTAAATTTCGAATTCTGAAAGAAGAAATCAAGTAATTTTAACAAAAAAAGAGATATTAATAAATATATATAAAATTCAATTAACATTGAGGAGCTAAAATTTTGAGAGCTAATTTCTTAAAAACTATTCACGCGATTCTTACAAAACTTGTCAGTTTCGCATAATTTTAGTCGTAGAATCGAAATATGAAAAACAATTGGCATGTCATTTCAGAAAAAGTCCGATTTTGTGTCAAAATACCTATATTAGAACAAATCTTACACATATCCTAAGTCGCGCTTTCGAGCTATAAAAACGCAACTTGAATTTCGTCAATCGGCTCAGTAGAACGGGAGATATAGAACTGTCCCCCCCCTTTTTTTTCCAGTGTGCAAAATTTTATCGCATAGAGAAATTTTATGATATTGACATTTATTTTGCTCCATGAATAAATCTTACAATACACGAATTATGAAAGTACTCAGATTTATTTCTTTCGCGTCTATTACACTTTAATCTGATACTCTAATGTTTCCTTAAACCTTATTTAAACCTCCGAAATTAAGCAATTGTTTCTTAATAAATATCAGCGATATCTATCAATCGCGGTGGGAACATGGCACTTGTTTTCTGCCTAGGTGCTTTTTTATTAAATGTCACTGTTTTCGAGCGAAAAATATAGAGGTTTTTCTGAAAGGGAAAATTTGCATGCATCTTTATAGAAAGTTACTATTTTGCACTAATTTTTAAGAAAATAATAAAAGCGTTATCTTTCACTACAACAAATAATAAATTTAATAAAAATAATTCTTTGTTTTGCCATTATATTTTCACATTATGAATTTGTCAGTGTTATAATGTTTTAGTACTCATTTTTGAAACCTAAAAGGACGTGTTAGGTAATTAATTTACAAGACATATAATATTATAATAATAAAAAATTTCATCAATAGGTATTTATTTATCTACCTAAAAATACTTTTGTGTGTCGTAGAATTTGAAATATGCAATGGTACACAATGCAGCATTTCGCTGTGCTAAAATCTTCTCCTCCACTCCTCAACTACCTATATCCGAATCTGACTCATTTTCCTAAAATTCTGGATAAAAAAAAAAAAAAAAAAAAAAAAAAACAAAAAACTAAATATATTCTTACTATGCAGGAGATTATCTAATACTCCTAGTACCATTTATACAGGTAAAATCAACTAGTTACCGAGTTCAGCTCATTCGTAATGCTAAAAGCCACTGGATTACTTCCAAGAATGACTCAAGTTCGTCTATGCGCGTTGGGGCTAAAAACTACTTTGCGAGAGGGATTTGTTCGTTAGCATTTAGGCGCCGCCCAACCGGTATAGTGGTTAGAGTCGCTGACTGCTGTGCCGAAGGAACCGAGTTCGAATTTGGGAGAAGGCATGGAGGTTTGTAAATGTACAGTGTCTGTGCGGCATGGGAGCAATCCAAATATGCGGCTAGCTGAAAGTCCTCTCGTGAGGTTGGTGGTAGGGGAAGAGGGGAAACCCTAGGCCCCGTCTCTTCCAGGGTGCTCTCCATCAAAATTGGGGGTTACCTGTAAGGTGCTCAAGGCTGTTGCCAAGGGCAGACGTAATCTTGCGCTCCTTGCCATGAAGAATTTCGTGGGCTTTGGGCTGACTATACGTCAGACAAGTAAGCATTAATAAAAACAACAACAGCATTTAGGCGGAAATTTGTTATGCGAGCTGTGTTCGTTTTTGCCCATTGCGGTGAGTAACTGGAATGCTGGCTGAGCATGATGAAGACCATCAAAAGATTAGCGGAATACACAGTTTTAAAACTAACACCTAGTCGGATCAAGGGAATTGTATGAAATTGTACTTAGTTTCAGTAACTAATTCAAAGCCAGAATTAGGAAACAGCCGAATGATATTCCCTTCGTTATAATGCCCATAGCAGGAGAAGTACCAAAGGATTCGTATTTTAGTTTTCCTTTGCTCATAAAAATTTACGGTACAAAATTTACGTCACAGTCTAAAGATTATATACAAAGTAATGATTTTTTAATCACCCGTTGAGAAGATAGGACATATTTCCTGTATGCGTCATTCTTTTGCTGACCTTCACAAAAGTTACTCCATTTCTTCTTGTGTCGGCTGACTTTGATTTGACTAATTATCTAAAGTTTCAGTTAAAGCACACGTTTCCGATTATTTGCCCTTTTCTTAAAATGTCATTGTACCTTTGCGGAAGAAGTAACATTGAAGAAATTGCATCCTAAATTAGTATTATCTACAGTGCGCTTATAGTCTACAACTCAGGTGCAAGGACTTCCGTCTAGCTTTGCTACATATGCCGAATAATGCCATGTTCTTTTCGAAACAAAAGTCATAAATCTTTTCGATCATTAGTTTTCTTTTCTTTCATACCTGAATCAATAAAAGACAATGAATAAAATTAACGGAAGATACAAAAATAGAGTCCGAAACTACTAGATAGCCCTATAGCATATTTTGTGAATGCCCACAGTATATCATATATATTATCGATATATATATATATATATATATATATGTGTGTGTGTGTGTGTGTGTGATGTATTGAGATAACCATATTATTTTGAGATAACTGTAGTTTTATTTCTTTTATTTTAAGTGGGTGTTTTTGTATACGCAATCATATCGTTAAGAATCCTTAAACCAATATTAGCGTTATTTCCATATTATTTGCGATATAAGATTAAATTACTGCTTTTCTATATTTTCTAAGCTAATCCCTAAAATTATAGAATGCATTAAGTTTATTAAATGTTTAGCACGTTTCCTTACATATCCATGTACATGCACATTATGAATAAAGGTGCATCTATTCCATAAAATTTTTTCCAAAGCAAGTGTTCGGATATTGAGAAAAAAAAAACATAAATGTAATTGCATTTGCATGTTTTTAACAATGGTTAGACTCCAATACAATGGTATTTTATTTAGATGTAGATTTTAGACTTTCGAAGACATCAGGTGTCAGGCAATGCCATTATTGGAATTTAAATATCAGAAAAACACAAGATTACATTTTGCCATTCATTGAATGCTTATCAATAGGAAAATCATTCTTATGTCTGTTAATTAATCATTTCAAGATAATAAAACAACCATTTACGTACTTTTCAAACATCTTATTTTAAGACATTTAAACAGAAAACAGAATTACCAAAAAGTAATTCTGTTTATTGTTTGGTTCGGTCTGTTGTTGGTTCACAACATTAATTGTTCGGCTTGTTGTTGGTTAGGTTTGTTGTTTAGTTCAAAACAGTAAACAATTTTCTTGTTTCGGTTTACCGTATTTCATCCTGTATTCCCACCTTTTTTTAAACTAATATTATCGTTCGAAAATCGAGAGGCGAAATTATGCGAGTAATTTAATTTCCAAAGAATATGGTTACAATCAGAAGGTAAAAAAGGAAAAGTAGACAGGGATAAACTCCTGATAATTATCAAAATAATTATAGCTTTAAAAGAAACCTACATTTCAATAAGAATATAGAGTAATATTAATGTTACAGTACCTAACTGTAACTGAGCCGGACTTATCAAAGTTTCCTGTTCAATTAACTTGTAAAGCCTTAGGGGCACCTCATATAAATGAGTCTTGACCGCACTTCCCAGGAGGTTTATCGGAGGAAGGAAGAAGAAGCATGGGAACAAAAAGCTCAATTTTCGAAAGATCGAAGACATCAGCAGTAGATTAGGCAACCATGATCTGAACGTAAATAACAGAAGTACGATGAAATAACATATTGGAAAGATTCCGTGCCGTGAGAATACCTGCCGCTTTCTGGTGACTTAACGAAGAATCTGCACGAAGTACGTTTCAAGTAATAAATGCTAGGAAAACTAAAATGGATGAAATGCTAATACAAACTGATAAACGAAATTCGATACACCGAATAAAAATTAAAATAATCAAGAGAATAAAATTTACCAATGAGCTAGCTCTCAGAGGGCAAAGCTATATACAACAGGGAGAGGAAAAAATCATGGGAATATTTAAAAAATTTTCAGAACATGTCGCTAGAAAGCTGGGAGGGGAATACGGGGGAAAATACGGTATCTAATTACAGAAAAGGACTTAAGGTTATCTGCCTAAAGGGAGGCATGCCTTCGTGGAGGAATTTCTAATTGAAACCGGCTCCTATCCACGTTACACATGGGAAAAGCCAGGAAGGCAAACGGGCTTGCGGAACGGTCATTCTGGCTAATAGATATGTAACCAGCCCGTTCCGCGAAGAATTGAACACATGTCGGACTACGAATGTTCAGCGAATTTACAGCTCAGCCGCTGCTTGTTCCAAGAGCTTTGTAAATCTCTGCTAAAACGCAAGGAGAGAAATTACATTAACTGGATAACTTCATATTTCTGTCAAGATCATTTCATTCGTAAGTATCATTTCGCATTCAGTATTTTCACTAAATACTGTTAAAATCAGTATAAAGTAATCACTGACTCTTCCTTTATTCTTCTATTTATTTTCGTGAAATCTGTTAATATCTAAAAGTGAGCATTTCAACGTCTTCTCCTATGGAACTTTCCCATTCACCTAAACATCCCTCCCAATGGCAAGGTACTTGACATACATAAGAACGTACAAAATACATTGTATAAAATACGTAAACAAAAAAGAATGCATTAGTGAAAGTCAATGACCCATGCGCACTCTCGCAAACCAATATCGCTCAGTTTCAGATTTTCCGCGAATATCAGTGCACCGCATAAGACGGTCTCTGTCTATAATATCATTTCTGCACAGTGGGCAGATTGGGCTTGGCAGGCTACTAATAAGAAATAGGTGCGCCGCCAAGCAGTCATGTCCAGCATTAAGTCGCAAGGTTGCCACAGCTGTAGAACGGGGCCAGCCAGGAAAATTGTCTTGAATATTTCTCAGTTATCTTTTTGTACAATTTCTACATATTATGTCTTGACGACAGTTAAAGGCAGACGTGTATTTAGTAATACCTTCAACAGTTGAAAAAGAAATCTCGCTCTTAATCATCTGAGGAACCATGGATCACATTTTAGCTAATAATCATTAGCCTAAACATGCCAAAAAATATCTTTTATACTTCTCCTTTTCGTTAAATCTGATATATATTCTGCCGAAGGTTTGTTTAGTGATTAGAGACAACATTCATAAAAGCTAATCAGAAAGAAAACATTAGTGCACTTATAAGGTATATCTCCCACATCTTAGCGTGCCTTCGTGGTGTAGTGGTCAGCACACTGAGCCGGTATTTCAGAGGTCCGTGGTTCGATTCCCGGCGAAGGCGTTGCTTATTTTTCACCTCTCTTGCTTCGCAATAACCTAATGTCTCTACACACTTATTGGGTACAGTTTTAAGGCCCTCGAAAAGCGCGCCGCATAATCCACATCAGTCTTTGTCGCAACATGTTTCCGATATAAATTGATTGAGTTTTCCTCACTTACTCAACTAGGAATATCAAAGTAAAAAAAAGAAAAAATCCAGGAAACTACAGATTTCTGCGTAGTATACTTAACCGCGACATTTTCACTTATAAACTGCTAAAGTTTCCATACAATTGCACATCACTGTAATAGGAAATACGAACTGGAAATCTGCAGGAAAATCATCCTATTTTATTGTAGGCTGCCTAGTCGAGGGTCCATTGCAGAGAAGTTCCCTGGAGACGTTAATCCTTAAATGCATGTAGTTGCCATTTAACAACATACTCATATTTAGTCATGTAAATCATATCAAAACACAAATTTTAGATTACTGCATAGTGTAAACAATTGGATACATACTGTTTACGTATATATTTTTGAACGTTTCAGAGTGGTGGCACCACTAACGGTGTAACGGTCCTTATTGCGAGTTGATGTGTAGGGTGTGGACATCATTTGTGTTTACGAATATTTGATTTTGTGTTTTCTTCTACTTTGATGTATACAAAGTTTTAAAATTGTTTGAACGAGTTTATAAGGTTGTAGATACATTAGGTATTTTTTTAAAGAAGGAGTTGTAAAAAAGGAGCAGTGCCCTGGCCGGGACTCGAACCACATATAAAGTATTTCTTCCGCCTTCTTCACATGCCTTCGTGGTGTAATGGTCAGCAGACTCGGCCCGTATTCGAGAGATCCGTGGTTCGAGTCCCGGGGAGGGCATTGCTCAATTATCACAGCTCCAGTTTCAAAATACCTAATGTCTCTACAGTGGCGCTCGAACTGAAAACGGTGGTGGATGATGATTCTTCACCACCAGGATTTGGCGATTGGGTTCCCTAATCCCCAGTCGCCCTTTAAAAGGGGGAGTATATAAGGTATTTCTCCCGCCTTCTTCGCATGCCTTCGTGATGTAGTGGTCAGCAAGCTCGACGCGTATTCAAGAGGTCCGTGGTTCGAGGGCATTGCTTATTTTTCAAATCTCCTGCTTCCAAAAATACCTAATATCTCTACACACGGACCTCTCGAATACGCGTTGAGCGTGCTGACCACTACACCACGAAGGCACGCCAAGACGGCAGGAGAAATACCTCATAAGGTATATATTATTACATAAAATTGTTATTACACATTTGCCTGTCATATTTTTTTGTAAAAGTTAATACTCTTTTTTCAAAATTTGGAATAAAATCTTAGTTTAGATTTGTTTAGTATTTTTTCCTATTTTATTTGATATCAATTCTAATGTATTTTTGACTTTAAAAATAAGAATAAATATTCATGCATTTAAGGGTTAACCAACTTAAATCTTGATTTTTGTTTAGAAATTCATTTATAAAAGCGTGCTGTTAATTAACCTAGAAGACTGCAATTCATGTGAAAATAAACAATAAATATCAATATTTACTGTTGATAGCTCTTCATGTTTGCTATTTTTTTATTATCTTTATTATGAGGAAGCAATATTATTTTCATGATGAATAAAAGGTAGGCTTTTAATGTATTTCTACTCAGTTAACTAAACCAATTTCATCAATTAGACCGTCCAGGATTATTAACGAAGAAGGGAGACTGTATTGTGCTATCACACTGGGAAAAGAGAAACCTTAAATTATTGAGAAAAGTGCTAAATGAAAAAAAAAATATTGCAACGCCTTGTGAAGAATAAGAACTGTTTAGTCAGC
>KK115350.1:156036-231692 GCA_000611955.2 Stegodyphus mimosarum
AAGGAAGCAAGTAAAACGGTTTAAGAAATAATAAAAATACAAAGAAGAAAATTAAAATAGTAAAGTCAAATGGCATAAAAATTAAACGGTTTAAGAAATGCTAATAAAAATACAAAGAAGAAAATTAAATTAGTAAAGTCAAACGGTATAAAAGTAAAACGGTTTAAGAAACGCTAGTAAAAACAAAAAGAAGAAAATTAAAATAGTAAAGTCAAACGGTATAAAAGTAAAACGTTTAAGAAATGCTAGTAGAAACACAAAGAAGAAAATTAAAATAGTAAAGTCAAACGGTATAAAAGTAAAACGGTTGAAGAAATGCTAATAAAAATACAAAGAAGAAAATTTTTTCGGCTATTCGAATAAAAAGAAAAAGTGATTTTGTTTGGTTTGAAGGGCCTCGTGCTTGAAAATTTTTCATCGATAATAAACTTCTTTTAAAGTAAGCAACAGTTTATAAGCAGGAACTTCAAGTTAAAAAATTCAGACCAAGCGACGGTTGATAAGAAAATAGTATTGTTTTTAGATATCCGAGGGATAAAAGTGAATCTGTCATTGAAAACTTTATGGCAAAGTGATTGCAATAGCTGCCGTTGTAAATGAAAGATTATGATTACAAGAACATTTGTCCTAACAGTAGCCGAGCGGCTAACGCCACTGAATTCTAGTTCAACCTGAATTCGAACCCAGGCGAATGGATTTGCTTCATCGTAAACCCGTAACGGTTCTTTTTCGTAACATTAGCTATTCCTCTTTCTGAATTTATTCATGTTTCTTAACGAGGATGTGGAGGTAATTGCCTAATTAAGCAAAGGTACTCCGTAAGCCAACGCCTTGGTCCCAAGTGTAATATGAATTTCGCTTGGGACCAAGCAAATTTTCCTTAGAAGAGGAGTGCCCAGCCCGCAGTCCGCATGCTGCCGAAAACAAGTTTCAGTGCGGCCCAAGAAGCGAGTGCGAAGCACAAAAGCTATATCAGTCCGATTATATATTTTACTGTTGCTATCGAGGTTCGAGGCTGGCTTTCAAAATGGACAAAGGGGTTATTTGACTCTCAGCGTTGGAATGAATCAGAAAGCGATTTGAGTGGAATGGCGGTTCCAAATCTTCGCCTTGTGAGCAATGTGATTATTTTCATTTTGATACATTGTGTTTTTCTGTATCTGTGTTGCTGTTATAAAAAAAGAGATAATTCTATGCTGCTGTCATTATATTAAAAAAAATCAAAAGTTAATGAAATTTAAATTACTTGCTTTCATTCTTTGTTCGTCAGCCATTGTTAGTGTTAGGCAGTGGCGGCTGACTATATGAATCAAGTGAATCAATCATACGCTTGAAATTTCTCCGCATGGTGCGCTTTCGTAGATATAGTACACATTGAGCAAATATGAACTAACACTGTTAAACCCGCACATTTCTTTCTTAAATTAAATTATTAATAAATTAAAAAATTTGTTTCTGTGTTTTCTGTAAATTAAAAAAATTGTTTTTCTGGTCAAACCTGATCAAACCCGAAATTTTTCAATGAAACATACACAGTTGTGTTATTTACTTATTTTGGAAGCCAGAAGCTGCCACTAGTGATAGAAATAATTTGGATAGCCCAAACATCTCATCTTCTTTCAGTGTGGCTCAAGGAAGCTAAAAGGTTTGGACACCTGTGCCTTAGAAAGCACAACCTACCTCTGCCTTAGCCTAAAGGAAGGGAGGCCTTCACGAGGATCCCTTCCCTTTGGATTATTTTACTCATTAAAAGTACTTCTTCCCTTAGGCTTATTTAAAATACTAAAATTATTGGAACCCATATAGGTGGCTAATATTCGTTAATTTTAAGCTATAACTGCAAGTTTTTCACGTCCTTTTCGCATTAGTCTGGTTCATGGGCGTGTTTCTAAACGGTATAATTTAAAAATCTGTGCGTGATATTTTATCGTAATTATATTGCACATAACAGATGCAGGTAAATAAAGAAAAATCTTACACTACGAAACAAGAGTAATAAACTTCCATTCTCTCTCCGAAAAAAGAAAAAAAAAATAGTCTAATGTCTCAATTTCAATTTATATGAAAATATTGTTTAAAAATTTTCCTCATGGTATGCCAACTCCTGAGCAAAATTTCGAAGCAAGCTTTCTATGTTTCACACCTAAATTCTTGCGATTCCTATATCATAAGACTGTTTCATTGGCAATGCGGAATTTTGCATAACTCTAAAAACGCATTATATTAACAGTAGTATGTATTCACTGACAACAGATTTTACGTAACTAGTGATGCAATCAGGATTGTGTACGAGGAAATCCCTATCAGCAAAGAGGTCATCCATCAACAATGAAAATAGCAAGTTTTAGAACAATGAATGTTAAATCTGAATCAGTACGTTATTATTCCTGCAGTTTCTCCTATTCCTACTCAGATGGGTATTTTTAACTATATCTTGCTAAATCTGCGTATGCACCTTTAGAAAGTTTTATCCTGACTCTCAGGAAAGCCTAAAATTTTAATTAATGTGTGATCTGATTATACGAAGCTTCACTTGAGTTTAGTGGGAATCATTAGAACTGCTCATATTGCAAAACTTGAAAGACAAACGAACTTTAACGAAAGCACTCGAAACAGCACGTCACGTTGTATGATTATAGCGTCAGTCTTTCTTAAATAAGTATAATGAAATTAGTACAGGTTTAAATCTCTGGGCAAATGCTGGTATTTAGAAGTACACGTATCCCCTTTATAAGACAGCAAACAGGTTCCTAGAAAATACCGTGTTGTGTGAAACAATACAAAATAGTGATGCACTTTCGAAACTTTTGAAAACGCAATATATTTTTAATGGTTCTTATTGTTGCCTTATTCAAATTTAGACTTTTTACAACGTCAGGTGCCTTTTCTCCTTTTAACAAATGATTAAAAATTTGTATTTGCATCTCCAAAGAAATATTTTTTAAAAAAATGTGTTCTTGCTTTCAGGCATACTTTGGGACTGAAATATAATTTCGCAATAAACAAAGCTTATTAAAAAGTAACATACCAAAATGTTTTAAAAAAGGATCTTTTACTTGTAAGGTTTACCCTAAGTTTTTAACAGTTACCTTTAGTTACTGCCACTTTTCTCTCCTTTCTATTTTCAGCTTACAGTTTCCTACCAGAATGTGTTTTCAGAATCGTGTTTAATGCAAATGAGTAAGAGTAGTATTTATGTCGAAGTTTCACTGACTTCGTTAGAGAGGCAGAGTTTCTGACTAGCGCGTGTTTGCCCTTAGCTTAGTCTCTATCTAAGCTACTATTATACTCGGCTGTACTTCAGGCCCTTCATAGCTTCCCCTAATTAATTGAGATTTAGGGGCCAACTACTTAGTATCTTGATAGCTTCGGCTATATCTTTTTAGTTAAGAATTAGTTAAGCTTTAATTCTTATTACTTTGAGTTCAAGCCCAAATAGAAGCTTTGCTGTACGCTCTGAGTTAGGAGCCGACTGTGTTAATCCTTATTTTGAGAAATAAAGGGTAATTAACCCTTCTAGAGTCTTATGTCTCTGTTCACACACTCAAGCGATTATTCGCTTATCGGTGTAAGAAGTTCCCCACATTTAACTGTTAAATAAAAGGGTGGAACCCCACATACTAATTGAATACTTGAAGCACAAAATACATACTGTTTAAATGAAATTTCGATGTGAAAAAAAGCGTGTATTCCCGGAATTTATTTATTTTATTTTATTTATTTATATTTTTTAGTGCATAAATAAATGAGTTATTATTGTTTACTACACAAGATAGCATAATAGGTATCTTAATTTTGTAAATGTTTAGAATAAAATTGTGCTATTGAAATATGTATATACTTAAAGTGTTACAAGAGGGTTTCAACATATTCATTTACGTGCTAGAATGACACCAGTTTGTCCTGCTATACGAGGATTTTCGTAGTTTTCTTACCATGTAAAGCGAAACCGTGTTATAAGAGAGATACGTATACGGACTTTTAAGGTCGTATGAAACTAGATAGTATAGAGCAGTAAAGGCAAGTGATTGGGCTAGCACTTAAAATTTAGTCTGCTACTAAGCAATCTAGCCCGGTAAACTTAACAAGCCCTGACGCATATTTGTCCTCCTATTATGCAAACTCGTACGACATAATGTTCGGATATATTGAGCTCAGTTTGATGGCCAGTGATTGCTTTGCTAATAGAAAATTCTATAGTTTCATCTTTCCACTGTTAGCTTTCGTTAAAAAGGCGTTACGGAACCCTATTGAGGCATCTATCACCTCGGCAGCCTGGCAGGTGTTGCCCATTGTATGAGTCAAATGTTCTTTAATTGATCTTTTTGATTTGATTATGATCTTTATGGTCATCTAATTGCTCACCTTAACAAAATGCCAGTTGTTAGAAATGCTGCCATTTGACATGGCAGAAGATCTTTAATTTATTTTCAAAATTAAAAGTTTCTTTTTGGTCATTATGTCTTAATAATGTATGTCTTTATTTTACTTTCAGTAGTATACTTGATTTAATTTAAAATGCTTCAAATTCGTCGAATTCATAATATACTTAATTAATAATTTTTATAACTTTTGCACCAGCACTGTACTTTAAAAAATTATTTTCTGCAGTCTATGTGAAACCCTTCCATAGAAAATAATCGTCTGCGCGTCACTTAACATCGAGGGATCGAGGCTATTAAAAACATAAATAAATAAGTAACAATTTTTAAAAAAGAATCGATTAAACGTTGCTTTTTTAACTTCGATCGGGTCCCCCACCTCCCCAAATGAGGACAAGAGTGTACCATTAAATTAAAATGCTTCCAGATCTTCGTATATGGCTTTTATACAATAATATCCTTTCTACTCTGAAAACTTCTGATTGCACATCCAAGCGGTATCTTAAAGTGATAAAAAAAAAGGATTAATGTATAAACTCACTTACAAAGAATTAAGAATGATCTATCCTTGTTTTTAAATTTGCTATCAAATCATTCAAATTTTATTGAGAGAATTTAATAGACAAAAGTTATAGTGATAAAACTTAAGCTATAAATACTATTATATATGCAATCAAGTATTTAAGATTCCCTCAGCGTGAACAGAGAATGTGGTTAATAAGATAATCATTTCATTAAATTATGAATTTCATTAACAGGTCGTGAAAATACTTAACGACCAATTGCCAAATCACCATGCGCTAGCTGCGACTGAAATAACCTCTCTTGGTTAACGTTGTCATTCATTGAGAATTATTCGCAACAATTTCCGGGAGAACATAATCGAAACATTTCATCAGATGTTTAAATTGATTTGCTTTGTTGAAGGAAGTTTCCGTGAAGTCCCATCATTGCACTTTATCTACATAAAATGTTTTTTCCTTTCCTCTTAATGCGAAGGCTTAGGAAATTTTTCAGCTTAGAAAAGTGAAGACGATGATCACAGCACAATAAAATTAAATTTACCGAGAGAAGTTGAATGAATTCTTTTCTAACATCATTTCTTTTAAATCAATAATTAAGTTGAAAAGTGTACCTGTAAACTGAATAGTTATTTTTAAATATCACAACGCTTTAAAAGTTACTCAAAAAGTGTTAGAAATTTGTCCGACCACTTTAGTTTAATTTGAAGGAAAAAGTCTGAAACAAAAGTCTTCTAAGCGAAGAGTTAAGTAACTGATTAGAAGTTAAGTTACAGAATTAAGATAAATTAGCTTATATTACTCTCAGTTTCTTCTAAAGAAAAGACATTTAGTTATATAAAAATCATTCATTTAGAAAATTACATTTATTAAGTTCTAACATACGATATTTCCTCGCGTGTTCCCTCCCTTTTTTTTTTACTAATTGTATCGTCAAAAATCGAGAGAGGAAAATTATGCGAATAATTTAATTTCCGAATGACGCGATTACACTAAGAACCGAAGAAATGAAAAGTAGTCAAGGTCAAACTTCGGGTAACTCTCGCAATATTATTTCTTTAAAAGAAACGTACATTCCAAGTAAGAATGCACAGTAATTGTGTTGGAACATACGTAGTAATGTGCAGACGATTATTTTATACGGAATGTAATGTATTCCAGTGATGAATACAACGTTATATACTCCATATTACACTGAAGGTAAACCACATAAGGCAGCCAGCCTTATGTTTTGGATTCGACTCAGGTCGAACTATCGTTATTCAGCCATCTTATCCGCTCGCTTTGAACTTTTACAGTTTCTTCTCAAATACAATCTCCAGAACGAAATTTCAAATACTGTAATTCCTCTTCTCCTTTTCCTTACAATTGCTACAAGTATTACTTTTTGTGAGTAGTATTTTTCTAGATACGAATCTGTTAAGAAGCACGAAGACCTAAAAATGAGTACCTTGTGTTTACTAAATGCTGTACTGTCTAGAAAAGAGCAACTGGAGTAATGAAACAAACTTCTGAAACTTAGAATGTCATCGACGATTTTGATAACCGAAGAACAATCAAAATAAGATCTTCAGATGTTAGAATTAAACTTTTATTTCAAAAATTGAAGAAGAGCTTTTATTTATTTCCCTGTACGTCGTTCTGATATTTTATAGATTTTTTTTTTTTTCCTCGTGCAATGAGAGGGGCGACAAATGGACCGCCGCGAGCGGCAAAGCTCTAGCTGCTCTGCTGAATTCTACCTGTGTTCACATCTCTATGAACGGATGTGCTTCAATGGGCTTTTCGTTGCTTTCCCAATACATAGCTGGAATACGAACGAATTTCCATCAGAAATTCCTCCACAGAGGCATTCCTTGGTTTGATAACCCTAGTGTTTTTGACATAGTCACGTAATTCATTTCTATCATTTTTTTCGTAAAAACGAATTTTTTATTTAAATAATTTAAATTTCTTTCATTAACGGGAAAAAGGTACTAATGAAGGTTTTTAATTAAAGCAAAGTGGCATAAAGCAAACTTCAGTAAAGATACTTATAGTTCGCTGCCAGGGCAGGTGCAGGTTTACGAAACTTCACTAAAAGGCCACTCTAATTTAAAGAAAAAACTTCACAGATGCTGACTCGTCTTCCCAAATTATACTTCCTGGCGTAACATAATCTTGTTATGTTGAAATCTCTGCAATATTTTCTTCATGGATATCATTAACAGAATGTACAGAATCGTCTATGTGACATATTCTTTTTTCCCCGAAGAATTGAATTCACTCATACATTCGTCTGATAAATTCTCTTCTAAATATTTTGCAAGTTCTTTATCTGTTAAGAGCCTTTTGTACTCACATTTTTCAGTTTAGGACGGGAAAGCTCTAATAAATTGTCATTTACATCTCTCATATTACAAGAAAATTTTGAAGAAAAATATTTGCTTCAAAAATGTAAATGTCGAATTTACTTCATTAATTATTACGCTTAAGCAGCAACAGACACCTAAGAAAAAATGCCGACGAAAGCGAAAGCAAAGTGTTAAGATATACCTTACCATGCGCAGGCACGTGCACCACATTACGCGCAAACGCGTGATTGGCAGCTAATGTGTTAAGACAATATTTGTCTGTTTTTCTTTAAAAATTAAAGAAAATAAACGAGCAAAGGAGAGAAAGCAGAAGAAACAGTGTTAGAAATAAATACCTCTTCCCACTTTTACGTATTTCGAAGAATTCATTATTTTCGTGTACGTGAGCAACTAATACCGCATTTTCTTCCACTCGCACATTGACCCCCTCCCCCGAAGCATTTTAGAACCAGGTTCTGAAAATTTTGAAAATATTCTTCTTGTAGATTTCCTCATATTCAGTACGTTGACAGAAAGAGCTTCGCTAAATTTTAAAATGGGTTCGTCCATATAATTATTGTTTTCGCCTTCCTAAATGAGATAAACTCTTGCAAACTACCTGCAAAGTCCATGCCGAACCTTTCCCATCTAACTGTTCATTTTTATGCCAACCTGATGCAAGAACTGACCAATCGCAGCGAAGCAAACACCAACTGACATTCAGTCTACGATTTCTTTGAATCAACTACACATTCACCTTCCCTAATTATTTACACATGATTTGAAGCCTCAGGAATGGCAGATACAACAGTAAGAATGAGTGAGATTAAAGTAACAAGGAAGTAGATATGAAAATATCTTATTAGATATCGTAATGTTAATGTTATTGTGTATTCTTATTGGAATGTAGGTTTCTTTTAAAGAAACAATACTGTGGTAATTATGTGCAGTTTATCCATGACTACTTTTCATTTATTAATTACCTGTAATTTATCCATGACTACTTTACATTTGTTATGTTCTTACTGCAACCGCGTTTAAGCACATGTAAAATAAAATTATAAAACTTTTCTTCCGTTATAAGTCGTAATTTTATTATATCCATGCTCGTAAAAAACAATTATTTTCTGAGAACGCAAGAATGCTTATGAATAAACCGAAACCCATAACACCTGTCTGCAATGCATATTTGTTACACTTAAATATATAAACTACACGAAAGAACCTAGTGTTACAGAATCACGCATCCATGAAAACTCAAAGTGCGGAAATCTAGGGCCCAGAAATTTTAACATTTCGGATACAATCCAAAAGATTAAAGCACTTAAGTAATAATGATTTGCTCATAATTCATATGAAAGTGTCAGATAACAATCTCGAAGAGTTTTCCATTAAAGATTTAAAAAAAAAAAAAAGCTAAAAATGATAGTGGATGATTGAAAAATATAAAAATCGTATCAGTTTAAAAATGAAGTGAAGTATGATTTTGGTAAGCGAATTTCAAACACTTGAAACAATTTTAAGCTAAGAAGTTAATTTCTAATTTAAGAATTAATGAACCAGAAAGTAAAGATACATTATATAAAATCTTATATTCCTACAAATGGCAAATGTAGGGAGGGTTCCTATGTTACTATTTCCTTGTAAATTCGTACTACATGCGAATTTCTGCACTTATTTCAATAAACCAAAAATTTAGTTATTCAAGTCGTAGCTTTGCGTTTACTTCACTTCACTTTCGCGTAAGGCGTGCTACAAATATTTCCCTCAATTTGCAACAGTCTCTATTTTGCCAGGACACGAAATCGTAAACAAAATCGAAATAATGAACACCAAAGAAACGAAGAGATACCCTTCGAGATGTTTATTTATTTATTTTTAATTTTCTCAAAAGCGAAGAAATTAATTAAATTTTTTATAAAAGAAAACTTGATTCTTATATACAGTATATTTAGAATGTAATAAATGAAAATTCTCTTTCTCGAACTAAGACATGTATTCATCTTAATTTTTCATTGCTTCATTTGGCAAATCGGAGGTTCTTTCAAGTTCTACTCTGACATCTAATTTTTCCACCAGATAGATCTTTTACCGTATTGCTTCGAATTTTTTGGGCCCACCAGCGGCCGAGCGGTAAAGACGCTGAACACTGGTAGTTCGGTCCGAGGTTCGAATCCCGCGAACTGGCTGGTTGCATGGGCGCTTTCGCGGTTTTCCCCACGTGCAACGTGTATACGAGCCAGTTCCCCTTAGAAAGTCCTCCACGAAGGCATCCCTCCCTTTATGCAAATAGCTCTCGTGTGCTTTGCCATAATTGAATAACCTAACCTAACCTCGAATTTATTGTTTAAACCACACTTTTTATTCATGACTTTTGTAAGATGTAAAACTGAGGTGCGGCTTAAATTCTAAGCGGAATAGTTTAATATTTAATTTCTGCCAGTTTCCCATTCCCCAGCGATCAAATCTTAAATAATTAAAGTCTTAAAAACAAAGTGATTTCATAACAGGTATTTTTCAGTACCTATTATGACATTATTTTATTTTAAATATTTTTCTAATTTTCCAATTTAAAAATCTTATTGGGCTTAAATTCGAGGACTTTTTTTTTTATTATTATTATTATTATTTGTCCAAGTTTCCAAATTAAAAATCTTGCTTGAAGTTTAATAAGGTATTTTATTATGGAGTTTGATTTATTATAAGTGTGTGTATAGATAGATAGATAGATATTTATATATATGTGTGTATAGATAGATATTTATATATATATTGGGCTTTTCTTTAAAGTCTTGCCCCACCTCTGTCTGAGCTAAAATCTGCTGATTAATGGTAGTTCATCCAAAGTTCGAACCCAGTCGAACAGGCTGGCTGCATGCTTAGCTTTCGTGGTTTTACCCATGTGTAAAGCGATGTTCCGATGTGTTTTACCACGATGCTCAAATAACCACAACCTTTCTTAAGTTTGTATTTTTCCTTTTTTATTAATGCTATTTTCTCTTGCTGTTTATTCGTATTTATAGTTTATTTGCACAATTTGATTCTTTTGCTATAGAGGAGAAAGAGTTAATAAATTAAAATACGTTAAAAATGTGATATTCATACCCTGCTGTTCTGAGCAGCGTAAACTACAACTTAATCAAAAATCTGAATGGGGATTTCATATGTATTAGAAAAAAGTTGCAAAATTTTTAACTTCTTTAACAGATGTGTAATCAAAAAATTTTAAGAACCACATAACACTAATTTGAGGAAAAAGATGTGACTATATCTTTTTCACTGCGGAAAATGTGAAGTTTTTTCCGAAAGTGCATTGTTTATCCTTTTGTTCTGAAAGTATATCTAGAGGAGTCTACGGAGTTAATTTCCATCTTATAAAAATGTTGCGCTACGTATAATCATGTGTGCATTGCGCGCATTATGCCCAAATTAAGTATAGTACCTTCCATTTCTTCACAGATTCATTTTCTAGCTTTTCCTACTTTCTAGTCTGTATGATTGGGCTTTAGCGAAAAGAGCATCGCTCGAAATTTAATCGTTAGTGGTACTTAGACGCCTATAGCGTAGCTACGGTGGGGGCGCAGCATCCAGGAGGCGCCAAATTGATCTGCAAATTTTAGAATAAAACGTTTTCCCTTCTTGGAACACAGAAAGGGGCGCTGAAAACCTTAGCTACGCCTCTGTATGACGCAAATTATTTGTTTCCTTTCATACCAACTTTCTATCAGTGGCTTGTAGCGTATTTATCTCTTATTATTCAAAGCTAAATAGCACGTTTGAGAAGCCCTCCGTCATGTATACAACGCCAGTATTTAGCCGTGAATCTCGCATCTGTGAAACGAATTATTTCAGTGAAAAAAATATATTTTTTGCTAACCGGCGTTTTAAAGATATTGTCTTCTTAAAAAAAAAAAAAAATTCTGAAACTAAAGCAAAAAGAAATTGTGAGATACGGAGGTAGATAAATAAAAGATTACTTCAACTGTAGTGAAAAATTCATATGTATATCTAAACTCTAAATAAAGCCACTAAACTGCGTGGCAGGAAAAGGGGGAATTTTTACCACTGAAATGCCCACCTGAGTAATAAAGCATCGAAACGTACGTCTTGATCTGCAAGATTTGCTTTCATCAGCATAAGTAAACAGTTGTGGGACAGCTAGAGCCCTCTAGTGTCCACATTTTCCACTAATTTTAAAGAATTGATGATTACTATTGACATGCTTTTCTATACAATGAAATTATACACTTTTTAAGATACTGTTAGAGTCATACAAGTGTTTTTTCATATATTTTTTAAAGGTATAATGAGCAACTAAATTAAAAAATTCACTTTTCAAGAAGGAATACTGCAGTAATTTAGAAGGGAATCGAAAACATATTTTAAATTCAACATATTTTAAACCTTTTGCGCGGGTGTTAATAACATTCCCCCCTTTAGTTTTATACATATATGCATTTGAATGACCCTTTGGCTATTCCAGTGGCGTCTTAAGAAACGGGTATTATGGGCTATTCTCGGAGATCACGTGAATATAAGGGCTCATATATTGTCAAATTTATTGTTAAATTTTGAGAGAGTTAGTTAAGGTCCTTAGACTATTTCAAAAGCCTGAGGGTTTTTGATTCTATTAAGATGACCCTGGTTTCTTTTAATGACTGTAAATATTATGTGTGTGTGCAAAAGTTCTATCCATGTTTCAGTCAGAAAAAAAGGGCGGAAAGCATAAAAATAAAATAACTAATGATTTCAGGCGACTGCCATGAATATGTATGGCCTTTTGAGAAACCTAGTAGTAGGTTTATCTCACAAAGATAAAAGCTATTTTTGTCAGATGCCAAAGATGTCTGTTGATGCTGTTTTCACATCCTTTACATCATCAAAGATTTGGTTTAGATCAGAATGTTTGAATATGACGAAGCACTTAAGGACTCTCTACCTAAGGGTGGGCAAGCCTTCGTAGGGGATTTTTTAAGGAGGAAATGGCTCTCATTCACGTTATGCATAGGGAAAACTACGAAAAACAGAACATGCAGCCAATCCGTTCGCCTAGGATCGAACTTGGGTCTTACGCCAGGGTTGACTAGATCTAGTAAGCCTTGCTTACGCCCAGTATTCAGCGGATCAGCAGTCTTTACCACCTGGCTACTGGCCATTGAAAGCGTGACGAAATTCAGTAATGATCATATAAGATAACAGTGTGTAGGGGCAGGACAAGGAGTATAACCCTCATTAGATTAATTTTTCCCAATTGAAGTTCCAGCAAATAGGAGTTAAAGTGGCGGAATGAATATGGTTAAGGGTGAAACTATCCAGAACGGCTGGCTACTGGCAATAACAAAGCTTTTTAGAACTGTCCCCCCCCCGGAGTACTGGCAAGCATTCCCCCGCCCCTCTTATTACAGTTTGATCGGTGTCATAAGAAATTCTTACTGAGGAGCGAAAGACTCGACATATGTGTAATTAATGACTAAATTGTTACTAGTAGCGCTTTTTTATTTTTGGCTTCAATTTAGTTCATCCCAAAGACAGAATTTCAGTTAAATTTGGTAAAACTAAACCAAAAGTGAATGAAATCGTTATTTATAGTGACAGGTCTTGGATTGGAGGGAGCGTAAAGTGCGCCTTTGTTGTTTTTCATCGTGGAGGAATAAAAACCGAAAATGAAAAATTAAAACTGGAAAACTATAACTCTGTAATTGAAGCGGAACTGTTGGTTATTTACAAAGCAGTCTGATGGATTCAAAGAAAAATATAACTTATAAAAAGAATAATAATAATACACTCCGACAGCATTTCAATTGTACAGGCTGTCTCTAAACCCCACCAGCAGAATGAACTGATTCAGAGTATTAAAGAAACTATGCAAAAATCTTTCTAAGAAACATAGCATATACCCAAATCGGGTGCGTGCTCGCATTGGATATATTCGGCAATGAGAGGACGGATGTCATGGCCAAAGAAGCGGCGCTAGAGCCAAGTACACAAAAAGCTGAGATACAGGGCTCTAGTAAAGAGCCATATAGATTGTGATAAATAATTTGTATACAAAATGGAGATATCAGTGGCAAGAATCGATAAAGGATTATGAAATATAATTTAAAAGAAAAATAAAAGTCATATCAAATAGAGACGTTAATCAAATTGTGCGCAGCTATGGGAGATTTCTATATTATCTCAACAAGTTTAAATTACAAGAGCCTGAAAAATTAGGCTGTGCTACAAGATTGCAGACGCCTGTTACTTTATGGATGTCACTTTATGGAAGACTGTATAATAACCAGAGATATTATGGGTGCAGATTATAATTTCAAATGGTGAATTTTAAAAGCCGTGCAGTGAAGAATACAGCAGAAACAGTTATGATGAAGATTAATCAAAATAAGGAAATAAAAAGCATTTTAAATTAGTTTACATATTTTTGTGTGTTGATTTGTATGGTTGTGTGTTTTTTTTTTCCTTATAGTAGGCTTTTTAATATAACTCCAATATTTTTAATGAGTTATTTTTAGTTTTCTGCTTTCTTTAAGGAATCGAATGCCAGACGTCTCTATGGAAGTACCATCTGGATATATTAGTCGAATTTCTTTTGCAGTGTTTTCGTCGACACTTTATGTTACTCAGGGCTCGGGCTTAGTTTCTCGTTAGGGAAGTGCAAGTAAGAATTATTTAAGATTTTAAAAAGTAATTAATGTATATGACTAGTTGTGTTAAAGTGCGGACGGTGGCCGGGCTGCTGGCTGTTGTTTTTGGTTGGAGCTGGCGTATCCCATTTACATGACCATTGGACGACTAATACACAGTCCAGTCACATTAATGTGACCACCACGTACTTTCCATGTCAGAGTTAAATAACCAATCACAGAAGGCAGGTGGCAGCACAGTGCAGTTGAGCGTATATAAAGGGTGTGTGAGGGCTTCGGAAAACATTTCAATCGTTGGCGTAATGCAGAAACGAAGCGATTTATCCGACTTCCAAAAGGGCATGATCATTGGCTTTCGGGCCAAGGGTGGAAGCATTTCCGAAACGGCTGAGTTTGTGAACTGTTCGCGTGCCGCCGTGGTATAAGTGTACCGTGCATGGCAAAATGGGACTGTCCAAAATCAGCGACGTGGCAAATGTGGTGCACCACGGGCCATAGATGACAGAGGCGAACGACGGTTGCGGAGATGCGTTCGGGCAGATAGACGGGCTACCGTTGAGCAACTGACCACCAAAATGAACCAAGGGGCTACCAAAAGTGTCTCCCAAAGTACTATTCAGCGAACATTGCTGCGTCTGGGCCTCCGAAGCAGACGCCTGGTTCGTGCACCTATGCTGACTGCTGTTCATCGACGGCGAAGGCTAGAATTTGCACGCCAGTACAGCAGCTGGACGTCCACTGAGTGGCGACAGGTTGCGTTTTCGGATGAATCGCGTTTTATGCTCCATCGGACAGATGGACGTTGGCGTATAAGGCGTGAAACCTCTGAAAGGAACCACCCTGCAACCATTGCCGGAACGGTCCAAGCTGGAGGCGGGAGCATTATGGTCTGGGGAATGTTTTCCTGGCATTCTCTAGGTTCACTGATCATTGTGGAAGGCACAATGGATCAATACAAGTACGCATCTGTCCTTGCGGACCATGTTCACCCCTACATGCGCATTGTTTTTCCTCAGGATGATGGCATCTTCCAGCAGGACAATGCGAGGTGCCATACAGCTGCCAGTGTACGTGCGTGGTTCGAAGAGCACCAGGATGAGTTTACCGTCCTCCCCTGGCCAGCAAACTCACCTGACTTAAACCCAATCGAGCATCTGTGGGACCATCTCGATCGAGTTGTTCGCGCCATGGATCCTCAACCGCGTAATCTAGCGCAGCTGGCCACGGCATTAGCGTCGGTATGGCTCAACATCCCAGAGAACACCTTCAGGGACCTATGTGACTCTCTTCTTGCACGTCTCGCAGCAGTCCGCTCTGCGAAAGGTGGTTATTCTGGCTTTTGACAGATGGTCACATTAATGTGACTGGACTGTGTAGTTTGCCAGGAGGGTCGGGCTGCGGCCCACAAATGACTCAGATGACCCCAATTATATTAATACTTCCCAAATGAAGTTCCAGCAAATTGTGCCAACTAGTAATCAAAGCAGCATAAACGTTGGCATTAGTATGGTGGGGATCGCCTTGATGACTGCTACTTGCCAGTTACTTAAATATCAGTCCTTTTCTTTGTCTGTCCGTTTGCGCGCAACAGAAGAGAAAGAATTTATTATTTCGGGACCGATTTTTCTTTTCCTTTAAAAAATGCAGTTCTTTAAAAAAAATGGTTAATGGCACAATATTCTGCAACTCGGCACATAGCCTTTAAGAGTTTAATATTTAGATACCACACTCTTTTCTCATATTCCGTTACAATTCCTCTCATGTAATTCACATATGTGCTGCAAAAACAAATAAGTACTGGTACTAATTTTTTTCTCTCGTTGTTTATGAATCTCTGTGACTGATTTGAAGCTCATAAAGCAATTTTAAAAATTTTCTGCCCGCTTCTAATAGCCTTAAATATTTATGAATAATATATGTTTCAATTTAATTAATACTGTTAAAGGAAAATAAGCAAAAACATTAATCATATTATTAGTTTTAAAATAGCTAATGCTGTTAAATAGGGAGCAATAATAACGAAAATCTGATTATAATTCCAAAACATTAAAAAAAATATTTTAGTATGTGCTATTAGGGTATTTTCTCCCTGCTTCCAGCATGCCTTCCTGGTGCAACGGTAGCACACCTGGCGCGTATTCGAGAAGTCCTGGTTCAAACCCCGGCAAAGGCATTGCACATTTTTCACTTACCCTGCTTGAAAAAAAATCTAATAACTCTACAGTGGCACCTGAACTAAAACGTGGTGGACAATAATTCATTGCCACCAGGATTTGGGGGTTGGGGGGTTCCCTCATGCGCACTCACCCTTCAAAAGGGGGAATTTGTCAAGCATTTTCTCCATCCTTCCGAAATGCCTTGGTGGTGTAACGGTAACACACCCGGCGCGTATTCGAGAGGTCCAGGTTCAAGTCCTTACAAGGTCCTGCACATTTTTCGCCTCTCCTGTTTGAAAAAAATCTAATGCCTCTGCAATGCTATTAACTGACATGCGAGATCGTGTATTTTAGAAACATGCACTAATTTTGAGGTAAAAGAGAGAAAATATGATATAAAATTTTAGCATCAATTTCTTAAACCTAAAAAATGCACCGTAATTTCGAGATAAAATGAGAATATGCAACATAAAATTTTAGCAGCTACTTCTTTAAACTTAAAGCTGGATTTTTAATTAAAAGTTTCGTTTGCGTTTTAAAATGTGCCAAGTATCATATTGTATGCATGACACCTAAAATATTATTTTTAATATGTAAAATTTTAATTCACAACCCTTTTTACAGGAAAAGCTATAAAAAACTTAATTGATATACATAATATTTTGTATATTTCTAATTTTTTAATACTTCATTAATATCTCAAGTAAACAAATATTACGAAACACAATCAAAATAGTTAATTAAGTAAAATTAATTTAAAAAACATTTTAGACAAAAAAAATTTCTCTGTAATTAAGCGTATATTAAAAAATAAAGGAATCGTATTAGATTGATTCAGCATTTCTCAACAGCTCTCTTTCTCAGCAGAATAGATTTTATTAATCTTAGTGGTCATTTTTCTGATATTTCAATCAAATGAAAATGTAAAGTAACTGGATAGCATTAAATTAAATAAATAAATCATAATTAATTATAGTTAATCCATCTGATCAAATGTCATTTCCGAAACGGCTTTTACCTTTATGACTAAAAATTAAAAAAGAGAAAGTAAAATAAAGTAAATTTATTTTCCTTATATATATATATATAATGAACGTAGAAAAGTAAAGGAGAGGCTCAAAATGGTTTTTCGCATGCACTCACTTGAAGCAGTGACACACCCCTTTAGCTTGCCAAAACATTGACTGACTTACCATTAAGGGTGTAGAGACATTAGGTATTTTTTGAAAGCAGGAGATTTGAAATATGAGCAATGTCCTCACCGGGACTCGAACCACGGACTTCTTGAATACGCGCCAAGCGTGCTGACCACTACATCACGAAGGCATGCTAGGAAGGTGGGAGAAACACCTTGTAAGGTTAATAGGTTTTGACATGTTCGGAGATAAAAATTTTGTACTTTTAATTAAAGTAAATATATTACTTTAATTATATTTATATGTTATGTATATTTATATACATATATAATGAATATATTTATATATACTTATATACACATATATATATTATATTATGTATAAATACATATTTATTTTTTATAGTATTTAGAACGTTTTCGAAACTCCTACATGAAGATGAATGATAAACAGGTAGAAAAATCAGCGCCTAGTGCTGCTAAATTTTACATGAAATTTGCAAAGTTCATTTAATTTTGCAAAGTCCATGACAATAAGAAGTGGGTAGGGGATCATGGTGCTTACAGATCCTTGAAAAATTCTCGAAAAATGACGAAAAATTACTAACAAAAACATTTTCCATTTCCGAAACTTTAGTCAACTCTACCAGCAGGCGCTTTTTTCAGCCCTTCAGGCGCTTCCGTCAAACAAATTCCAACACACCCCCACAAAACTGGACCCCTCCTTTCTCAGCTCATAGGCTTATAAACAGTGTCGCAAATTACGTAGCAGTTTCAATGCCCTGACCTACAGCGAGACAACCCAGTAGCATAACTACATTCACTTTGGGATAGAAGCCCCTACAGGTAGCAAGTGGTTTTTCATTATAATTTGTTTTTGTAAAAATCCTCCGTTTGTAGCAATTTTTTACTTAATTCCCCTCAAATGGTAGCATTTATTTCTCCATTCCCTTTACTTTAGCAAAAAGTATTTTCCTTTTAAGTACGCATTCGAACCTGGCCCTTATTTAGCCTTTACATTTGACAATCAAATTTTTGGATAAAAAATTTGAGCTTTACATTGTAATTAGTACAGCGGTTTATTTATTTTTTTTTGTTATTATTATTGTCTTATTATTTTATTATTTTTATAAATATTTCTTTCGATTGCAATTAGTCCAGTTTTTTCCCTTGATTATAAATGTTTTAATTCGGCATTACATGTAAACTTTGTTTCTATTTGTGTTCCGACAACCAAACGGGTAGGGAAAAGAAACCAATTCAATGAGAGCCTCAAATATGTATAGGTTTATCGAAGAATTGTATATAATTTTTTTTTAGAATTAGAAACCATTATGCTAATTGACGATAGAGATCTCAGTGAGTTCATCGGAACGAAACTCGTTTTGTTGTTCAGTTAATTGACTTTGTTTAAACTTCAGAACACTTTTCTCTTAACAAGTTCTGTTTCGAGCTTTAAATAAAAAAGATTAACTCTGGTTTTCACTGTTCTTGTATTTTTAAACTTTTTTTACTTTTTCTGATCCAGATGTATATTATATAATTTGCAAGTTCATAAAAATGGAAGTAGGTAGGGGAACATGGTTCTTACAATCTTTAAGTAATTCTCTCATATATTTCATTTCCCATATTAGATGGTATAAATTTTGCAGCACTACGCGTAGATTTTCTACTAGTTTTTCTAGTTTTTTCTCTCAACAACAAATAGAAAATTTGTCAATTTTCTTAATAATTCCTTAATATTTTACAACTTTAAGCGCAAAATATCTTTTTGTTTTGTTTTCTTACGCTATTACTCAAGGATTAGACTCCCTTCTTCAGATTTGAAAACTAATGGTTCTTTGCCTGTTTATTATTTTTAGTGGAAAGTTAGTTTTCCCTTACAAAAAAAACTGTAAAGTAGGCTAGCCCTTTCTTTACCTTTAGAACGGGCTCAGTTAAAAAACATTAAAATCATAGAATGAAGCAATAAGCTTTGAAAAACCTGTAAGCCGCGCTTTCGCCTACAAATGAAAGACATATACAAACACTCTGAAAAACTTTCAACTGTATTTACCAAATTACAAGCGAGAACTGTAATTTACTTTACATAGGACAGACCAACAATTGTCTAAATATTAGAATCAATAAGCATAGGTCTCACATTAAAGTTTAAAAGTCAAAATAATACCGAAAACAGTAACAACAGCAACACCGCAGTACTGGAACATTTTCAATTCTACAATTTTGATGAAACTGGATTGGAAATTTTGGATGATATTCCCAACGCAAGATTTTAAAGAATCCATCTACATTCTGCAACACAGATCTCTCTACCCTTATAGACTCAACACACAATTAAACAAGAGTACTAATAAACAAGACAAGACCACGATTTACGGGCAATTTAAATATTTTAGCAAAAGAACTATAAGAGGAGCACGAGGAAAAGGACGAGGAAATAAAAGATTTTACTCCGCAGACGACATCAATAATGTTCTTCTGAAATGTACCAATTGCTTTCAAGAGAAATCTTTCATAAAAAAAAATCATTAATCTACTTCACACGTTCATAAACATTACCTTATGGAATATCCTTAACGCGTTTAAAAATTCACTGGGCACAAGATAGTGAATGTGATTCGCGACTTCTGCATGTTTAAACTGAGGAATAACAGTTTTTTTAACCACAAAATTTTTTCCCAAAGTGCACTTCAAACACCCTTGCTATGACAATATCAAAATTAATCAACTTTTCAGCAAATCACAATATCTTTTACCTAATCAACAATACAAAATCCCCCCGTGCTTCAAGTACATTAAAACCCTCGGCAGTATGTTATGCAACCATCATGAAATTTTCCCACAGAAAAGCTGAGTCTGCGGTTTACTGAAATGCGATAAATTTAAGGATCCTATTCACCAACACATCATTACAGGCGAAATGGAAATAGTGCAAGACCAAGATTTGAGGGAACTTATGAAACTCTGCACTAAATATAGACCTATTTTTCATATGAGTAAAAAAACAAGCATTCATATTTTTAGTAAAGACCTGAACACATTCATAGTTTATGCTAGTTACCAAACTCCTTACCAACGTACACCTTTCTGGAATGGAAAGAAGCTCTTTTGTAAGAATTTGCCAATAAAATCAACCACAATACCAATTTTACCCAAACATACAACAAAAAAGATCTCGAATATAAAATACGACAGCTGCAAGATAAATTTATTATCACCAAAATTGATGAAGCTAGTAATAACTTCAGCATTATCTGAAAGAAATTCTACTTTGACCTTATTAATAATGAACTCTACAGTACTAACACCAATCAACCCATTAATACCAATGAAAAAGCCATTCTTAAAAAGTTTAAGGCACTCCATAGAAAACTTAAAATTCGCCCCAACAACTATTTTAATCGTTTTGCAAATCTCTATGCACTGCCTAAATTCCATAAAAATACAATTAAATCCCTCTTCACAGCTAATGGTACAAGAAATTTCTTGACAGAAATCTACTATCGTTTTACGCTTCTCCTAGGACAAATACTCAAATTTATTAATGATATCGATTTTGAAGAACAGAACTTCAACTGGATCATTAATAGCAACAAAACAGTCTTGAATACATTGAGGACAACAGATGTCAAGAATATTAATTGCTATGATTTTGAAAATCTATACACATCTTTACCATTAGAGGAAATTTACAATAGCTTTCTTACGTTACGAGATATTTTTTCCACAGATCGACCGAATCATCACAAAAGAAGATTTGAAACTTTACCTGCAAGTGGTCATCTTTAACAATTATTTATTATTTGATAACAAATTTTATAAGCAAACAAATGGAATTCCAATGGGAGGAAATAGTTCTTCAGCCATTTGTACACTTTAACTTTTCACGCAAGAATATAAGTTTCAATTACCACTAGAAAAGGAACAACTTAAATATTATGCCTTCATTTATAGATATATCGACGACATCACAGCAATTAATAACTTTAACAAAATTGAAAGAGCAGATATTTATCCTTCCGGCTTAAAACTTAACAGTACTAGCCCTAAACAACACAACATAATCTACCTTGACTTAAAAATATCATTATAATAATTAAAATTTACGATAAACGAAGAGAATTCGAATTTAACACCCTAAAATTGACTAATTGGACATCTAACATCTCGGAAAAAATCGTAATTAATACAACTAATTCCCAACTTCTCAGGATAAAAAAATCAACAATGATACAGAATTTTTACAAGAGGAAATTTACTACTTCATTAATATACTTCAACACGATAAAATTTCCAATAAAATAATTTCTCTTTCGCTTAAAAAAGCCGGCATTTACCTTAATCTTTAAATTCCTTGTAACAAGTGATACGAAATTTTTTCTTAAACCGA
Source organism: Stegodyphus mimosarum (assembly GCA_000611955.2). Classification (NCBI taxonomy): domain Eukaryota; kingdom Metazoa; phylum Arthropoda; class Arachnida; order Araneae; family Eresidae; genus Stegodyphus; species Stegodyphus mimosarum. Next base: position 177,601 of record KK115350.1, read on the forward strand.
AAGGAGGCAATTTGTGGATGACTCTAATTTAATGTATATATGCAATTTAATTCTTAAGAACTCTATCTTTGACATTCTACATCAGTGAATTAAGTTAGTATATCTATACATAAATAAATACTCTCTAATTTCCTGGCCACTGAACTGTTATTAATTAAAAGCATTTTCTTTTTCTAAAAAGACGTTTTTATAGCTCGAATGCGTGAAAAATGACGACTTTTTACTAGCAAAAACATTTTCCATTTCCGAAACTTTGGCCAACTCTACCAGCACGCATTTTTTCCAGTCCTTCAGACTCTTGAGTCTAACAAATTCCAACACACCCCTACAAAACTGGACCCCTCCTTTCTCAGCCCATAGGCTTAGAAACAGTGTCGCAAATTACGTAGCAGTTTCTATGCCCTGACCTACAGCGAGACAACCCCGTAGCATAACTACATTCACTTTGGAATAGAAGCCCCTACAGGTAGCAAGTGGTTTTTCATTATAATTTGTTTTTGTAAAAATCCTCCATTTGTAGCAATTTTTTACTTAATTCCCCTCAAATGGTCGCATTTATTTCTCCATTCCCTTTACTTTAGCAAAAAGTATTTTCCTTTTAAGTACGCATTCGAACCTGGCCCTTATTTAGCCTTTACATTTGACAATCAAATTTTTGGATAAAAAATTTGAATGTTATTATTTTATTATTTTTATAAATATTTCTTTCGATTGTAATTAGTCCAATTTTTTCCCTTGATTATAAATGTTTTATTTCGGCATTGCATGTAAGTTTTTTCTCGTATAATTTGTTTCTATTTGTGTTCGGACAACAAAACGGGTAGGGAAAAGAGACCAATTCAATGAGAGCCTCAAATATATATAGGTTTATTGAAGAATTGAATATAAAAATTTTTTTAGAATAAAAGCTATTATGCGAATTGACAATGGAGGTCTCAGTGAGTTGGTCGGAATGAAACTTGTTTTGTTGTTTAGTTAATTGATTTTGTTTGAAGCTTCAGAACACTTTTCCCTTGACAAGTTCTGTTGGGAGCTTTAAATACAAAAGATTAATTTTTGTTTTCGCTGTTTTCGTATTTTTAAACTTTTTTTACCTTTTCTGTTCCAAATGTATATTATAAAATTTGCAAGTTCATAAAAATGGAAATAGGTAGGGGATCATGGTTCTAACAATTCTTGTGTAATTCTCTCATATATTTCATTTCCGGTATTAGATGGTATAAATTTTGCAGCAATACGAGCAGATTTTTCTACTAGTTTTCCTAGTTTTTTCTCTCAACAACAAATAGAAAATTTGTCAACTTTCTCAATATATATATATATGTATATATATGTATAGTAAATATATTTTCTTTTTCTACAAAAATTCAGACCTAAGTATGTGAAAGAATACATTTTTAACCAATATTTCGTTCTGAGCAGAACCAAGTGTAATACTTTTTAATTACATTAGAAAGAAATTTATAAAGTTGTAGAGATATTAGGATTTTTGATGCTGAGAGACGTAAAAAATGAGCAATAGCCACACTGGAACTGGAACCTCGGATTTCTCGAATACGCGCCGAGTGTGCTGACCATTACACGATGAAGACATGCTAAGAAGGCGGGAGAAATACCTTACATGCTCGCCCTTTGAAAGGGTGACAGGGGATTACGAGATCCCAATCGCCAAATCCTGGTGGTGGAAAATCACCATCCGCCTTATTTTTTAGTTTAGGCGCCACTGTAGAGACATTAGGATTTTTAATGAAGCAGAAGACATGAAAACTGAGTAATGCTCTCACCGCGACTCAAACTATCGAATACGCGCCGAGTGTGCTGACAATTACACCACGAAGGCATGCTAAGAAGGCGGGAGAAATACCTTATAAGGTAATTCGATTTTTTTCGGTTAAGAATAGAAAAAATTTAAATCCAAAATTTATTGTATTATTAATATTAGAAGCATGCATTATATATTTCTATTTACAGAGCTTTTTTCTGAAATGCTTCCTGAAATATGAGATGATTTTCAGCTTTTGAGGCTTCTTTTAAATCAAAATTCATAATCACTCTATAATTAATGATTTGTTTGTTTCATTTCGAATTAGAACATCTTTTATTTTAATAGTTAAATACGTTAAATATTGCTGCCAATTTCTGATTTTCATGTGTTTGACATTCTACGAGTATTTCTGAAAATAAATTAAAAAGAAGGGATAAATAATAAATAAGGGTTAATTAATATTATTTAAAATTTGTAACTGAATATTATAAAAATTTAAGGAAATAATTCTTTTATACTTATCTGTTTTTCTAACCTTTGATTTCAACAACGCAGATGGAATCTTTCGTCGAGCCGTACCGGAACAAACGCACATTTTAAAAATTACACTTTACTATTTCCTTAAGTACGCAGTTTCATAGACTGTGCTTTACGACACCTTTTAATAGATTGTTTTCTAATAGGAGCAATTCTTGTTTAAATAATTTTATTAATGTATTTGTCAGCAGAATTTCAATTATCTTCACAATTAAATCTTAAGGCCATTATACATTTAGATAATTTTTATAATCATTATAAATTTAGATATATTTAGTAATCAGATTTCTTCGCAGTAACACTGCAGGAGTTTATAGATCAATAAATCTTTCATTTCTCAAAGACATTTATAAATAATTTAATAAATGTTTACGTGTTTTATTAAAAGAAAATGCACGCTTTCGAGAAGGAAATGCAAAAATACTCATATATATTTAATATTTTTCATTTTCGATGTGTGCAAATCTTTATTTTCTGCACATTCACTATATTTTTCGAGTAAAGCAATTTACAATAATTTAGCATATATCAGAATTTTTAAATAAGAAATATGTATAAATATACGCTGAATGAAAATTACGTGCATTATTTTTAATGCGCACTCAAAAAGTCAGTTTTCCTTCGAAAATCTCTCCCCTTAGGTAGATATTCCTTGCATACTTTACCCTATTTACAAAACTTAACCTGACCAATGTGCCCAATTACAGATATTTTAACACGCGTAATTTTATATTTGCATTCAACCATCAAATTGCAAATTTTCATTCAATGTCATTAATATGTGTTAAGAACCAGTCAGGTTCCATATCCATGAATAACCTGCATGGAACAACTAAAGGTTAAGATATCTTCAAGGAGGTCGAGAAAACGCTAACACAGTCCAATTTGCAATGGAATCAGGTAAAATGTATCGCAACCGATAGTGGTGATGTATGGAACGGAGAAAGGACTAGTTGGACAAAGCGAAAGACTTGTGTTCGCTGAGCACTGTAAGGGAAAGCGTTGTCGTACAGAAACAAAATCCCAGATGTCAACAGGCAGCGACATTTGTTCTGGATGGCTCTTTTCGGTTTTCTCAAAGTGTTACAGTACATTCAGAACTGATTGTCGTACCAGGTTCCATGAATTCGAGAAGCAAGATTCCATTACCATCCCAAAGCACGATAAACATAACCTTCCTCGCCGACAAAGCTCGACAGGCTTTCCTCAGTCGGGTTAGAGAACCGGTATGACACTATGTCATTGACTGTTGTTTGGTGTCAGCATTCACATGCGTTACACAAGTCTCGTCACCGGTCACTGTGTAGAGACATTAGGTATTTTTGAGGAGTCATGGAAACTGAGCAATGTCCTCGCCGGGACTGGAACCACTGACCTCTCGAATTCGCGCCGAGCGTGCTGACTACTAAACCACGAAGGCATGCGAAGAAGACGGGAAAAATACCTCATAATTGTTTCGTTCAAAAACTCCTCCGCTTCCGTGTGGTACTGAGAAAGAAAGCCTAAGGCAGCGCCCATTCGACTGGTTTTGTGGATCTCGTGAGAATTTTCAGTACCCATCGAGCAAAAACTTCAAATAGCCTAATTTTACGGTGACTACCTCGTATAAAACAGTCCGAGAAATGTTCGGAAATTGCTGTGAAAGTTTCGAAATTGTTGTGATTTGAGAGATCTGACGGATTTCGTCGTCAGTTTGTTTGACTAACGGCCACAGCCTTCCTCTAACTACTAACGGCCACAGCCTTCCTCTTGACATTCCTGATGTAGTCGGCCCTAATTAGAGATTTATTAAAGACTACTCCAAGCTAAGTAGCATTTTGCACGATTGGGAAGCTCCTCGTTGAAGAGGTATAATCTCTTAAAAAATAAAGTGCTTGGATGCCTACGCCGCATGACCAATAATTGAGATTTAAGCTCATTTATTGCTATTCTCCAACTCTGGCACTATTCTTTCAGATTCGGCATGCTATTTTGTAGCTTTTGAATTGCATTATTTGTTTTTGTTTTTTTTTTTTATTTTACGGCAAACATCGTATCATTGACATGCAACCTAAAAAGTGGTTGTGGTCTATATGCGACTTAGATAGGTCAGAAACATAGAAAAGGTAAATTATGGAACATACAATTGATCCCCGAGGGACTCCGCTCCTGATATGCTTCTTGTCTGAAAAGTCTTTTCCGACACTAACATAGAAGGTCCTATTTTGAATGAAAGATCTGAGGAGGAGAATTATTTCTCTACTTACACTGAGTGGAATAAGCTTAAAGATTAACCTCTCATTCCAGAAGTCGAAGGCTTTCGCCAAGTCTAGCATGAGTAAGGCAACATACAATTTATTACATAGCGCACTCCCGATGAACTCCGCTTATCTCACTAGTTGCTTCGTGGTAGAGACAGAGCATCTAAAACCAAATTTTTCCTCAGGGAGTAAACTCAGATAAGGCTGCAACCTTGTGAGTATTACTTTTTCAAAAAATTTTTCCAAGGCCTCCAAGCAGGCTAATGAAACTGCAGCCTTCTGGAGTAGTTAAATCTTTACCCGGCTTTGGGAGCAGGATAACTTTAGCATTTTTCCGAGCACTTGGAAAGTGTGAGTTTTCCAAGCAGGCATTGAATATACTCGTAAACTTTGTAATTACGTTCAACGGAAGATTTCTAATGGCAAGGTTAGAAATAGCATCATGCCCTGGGGCTTTCCTATTTTTCAATCGTTTAATAAAGTTTCTAATTTCACTAGGAGTAGCGAAGTCAGTTTTATTCCTTACAGTAGGTTCTGTAAGCCATTCATTAATAAAAAATTGTTCATGTAAAGGACGAAGTTTTTTTTATTTACATATTTTTTTTATCTTCTACACACCCATATTTATTTATATATCTATATATAAAAGAAATATTTGTGCAAAATAATTTCATTTTTTAATTGAAAAAAATATTTTTTCTACTCTGTAAATAAATGATCCCAAAATAATCACTCGTGTACGTTCATTCAACAAAACAAAACGAAAACATAAATATAGCTACAAGTTCTTTAGTTCCTGTTACGTATAATTCTGAAAAAAGTTAATAAATTCTCAATGGAAAAATGAATACAGGAAAAGAAATAAAAATATAAATAAATTATTAAGTAGTAGCGTACCTCTGATAGAACTCAGAATACATCTGGTAGCGTATTTCAGAGTACTTCTGGCCGAGCTCAGAAAAAGCTGCAAATAGAAGTGAGAAAAAAATTACAGTATAGTAAACTTCTGAGACCTGAAGCCACGAGTCCCAGAATTTATGAAATAAGGGAAGCCCCTACTTCTGTTGACAAGATATTTGTATTATTAAGCATACTTCAAGAAATCCTTAATGGGGAAACTTTGGGGAGTTCCATTTGAAAATATTTCTTTTCTTAATATGGTTACTTCACGTGTGCTGAAGTTGTCAGTAGTTGGTTGTTTTTGTATTGTATCTGGTAATTTAGTATGTGGTGTGTATTTGTACCAAGATTTCGCGTTTCGCATTTTGAATCCATTTATGATTTTGTATTATTTTGAAATATGTAATGACGCCCTTAAGACTCGCATTGCCTTTATATATTTAACTTTATTTTTGTTTACATGAGCATCAGTTCAACAGCTAGCCTTACATGTTTCGTTCGTAAGAGAAGTGTTATGTGATCGCAGTATTTTTATGCTTAGAACTTCTGTCATTATTTAGCATTTAAAAACACCTCTGCTACTTCGCAATAAATTCGAAAGTAACTATTTACTCGATGGAGGTAGATCGCCATATACCAGGTACTCCGGTGTTTGCACCACTCGAAGAAGAAAATGAGTGCAGAACTCGAGATTACGAGTAGCATTAGGTTATTACTGTGTACTTTTCTCAAGTAGAATTACCAATATATTAACTATTTTCGGCACCATTTCATTTGTGCGCTTACTTTAATGTTTAGTCACCAGTTGGCTTTCTCTTCAAATAATTAGGTACGTAACTGTAAACAGAATTTTTTTTTTTTTTTCTATACCTTATATACCGCTTAAGTTAATTGAAACAAAATTTTTAGTTGGATTTTCGATTTGGGGTAGGAGGTAAAGCCCAACCACCCAGGTGTCTAATACCGTTTCAATCAAAGTGAAGGCGGATCAGCGAGCTTTGGCCTATGGTTCAGAACTAAAACAGGAGCCTGAACCAAAACTGCTAATTATAAATCGGACGGAATAGTCTTAATCAACGAGTCAGGCATTATAAATACTGTAGTGCCATCTAGTGTCGTTCTTTGTCACATGTGATTAGCAAAGTTTGTTTAACTGCTTGTGCAAGTGTTTATGTGATGAAGATTGTATGAACATGGAGGGCGGTCGTGTTATTGACGCTTTTGGAGCTTCACATTGCAGCGAATGAGTACGAAATTTCGTAATAATACAGAACAGTGAAAAATAAATGCATAGAACTACGCGTGAGATCAGTGTTGTGTTGCTGAATACTTATATAAATTCGATCTTAAATTTTTTTTAAAGGTTTGTATAAGTGTTAATTTGAAGGCATAAATGCAGATTCATGTTTTTAAAGTTTTGTATTGAATGTCAGTTACTGAATTTAATTTGGAACTGGAATTTATATTTTTGAAGTGTAGTAACAGCTCTTATAAAAGTTTAAATTATAGTCTTAGTATTACGTAAATAAAAAAATATGTGTTCTTCATTTAAAGGTAAGTAGTATTGTTTCGTTTCAGGATTTATGTCATTCAAACTAAGCTAGGTGTAAGCCATAAATCTGCAGTAACATTCTTTGCAAACTGAAATTATGTTGTCATATAAAATGTACGCACTAGGAATATTTATGTAACTGACCATGAGAAATGAAAGCGTTTGACAGATGAGAATTTAAATGAAGGTAATTTTGTTTTACGTTGGTCTGAACTTATTTTATTTCTTACTCCTAAAAATTAACTTCACACTGTTGTAGTGCGAGATTTGAAAATGTCCTACATATCCTAAATATATTAAAAGTACTGGTTTTTGCAGATTGTTCAAAGTGATATGCATGTAATCAAGTATGAGTAATACAGATTATGATTTATTCGCTGAAGATCACAGGACACTTCTTGTTTTAGTCAGCCAGATAGGTATGTTAATTCATATTTTTATATTCTTTGGAAAATGTATATAAATATTATAGCAAAAAAATGCAGTAGATTAAATACAACCGAAATTTCTTATTGAGTTTAATATGTATATTTTTGTAAAATAGATATTTACTTAATATATTAAACAGTTTTCATCCTTTTTCCCCATCCATCATTTCCTTTTTGTTTTTAACTGAAATGTAATGCTTGGAGAATTTTAATGTTTTTGTGCCCTTTGATTGTAGTTTACCAATATTCATTTTGGTTATCTGTTCCCCCCCCCTCATGTTTGGGCCACTTTTTTATGTTCTATCTTTTGTTGTCATGCAATTTCATAATGCTGTTTGCCTGCTGATTTAATTGGTGCTTATGATAACCTTGAAAATCTGTAGCTTCCGCCTTTCAAGTAATTAATATTATAAAAACAGTACCACAGCCAGTAAGTTTAATACTTTTTATGTTTATATTTGTGTTATTTAGAGGCTGTCAGTGATTTTAATCAGATGATTAAACTCAGTGACTTAAGTCATGATTTTAATCAGCAAATTTTTTAAAAAAATCCTTGATAAAAAGGAGTTATACTCCCATTTTGTTTAAATGATACGAAGTCTGTTAAAAATCAGAGATTAAGGTAATCTGTAATGCTTTGAAACTGATTTTTAATTACTTGATACAAAACAAAAACAGTAAAATTGTTTAAAATGTTTTAAACAAGCCATTTTAGTACAGTGGAAGCTTGTCAGTCCCATACCTGTCTAGTGTCGAATATAAATCTTATTAGTAAACTAATTCAGAACACATAGTGCGATCTAAGTAAATATGTTCTAAAAGCACAATCTTTTAAAAATTTAAAATAGGTCCTTAAATAGGTACATTTTTTTATGCTACAAATGCATAATTTCATAGAGTAGAAAATTCTTGTTTCATAAACTTAATGAGATGCTGTCTTACGGATATAAGCCTCCATCTAAAAGTGACCTAATTGCTAAATTATTAAATTATATTATGAAGAACAAATAGAGAAATGCTGCAATGTTTTACAGTATGTATGATGTTAGACAGTTGGTCTAATATCCACAGTCAGCCAATAATATGCCAAACATATACGTTTCTATAATATATGGAATTATGCATTCAGTAGAAACTCTTAATCTGTCGTTAATATGATGTACAAGTGAAAATTTACTTATACTTGCCATTGATGCCGTTAAAAACGTTGAAAATAGAATTCAATTTAAAATATGTACTTTTGTAACTATAATGTAGCAAAAATGAGAAAAAAAAGTAGTGAATAAGTTTTAGCTTATATTTTATGGCTGTTCAGCATATATACTGAACTTAATTTTTTAAAGATTTAAACATATCAAAATTTACTTAAATTACAGTGTTACTCAAGTTATTCATGTCAAAATATTTTCATAATTACCAACTTGCCTTCCCTAGATTTAACGAATGCAGTCAAAATAGTTTTAATTTTGCAAAGCAAAAGACTAATTTTAGTTTAGCCTAGATTTTGAATAAAACTTTGGCAAAAGGCAACAGCCATTTTCAACATGGGGGCATAAGACAAATTACATATGAGAGAAGCAATCAATAAAATTAGAAAAGCAAGAAACATCATAGTGAAATACCTACCTTTTTTGAGAATTCCTTTTTTTTTTTGCTTTGCTATTTTCTCCATATACACAGCGAATGTTTTTTCTTTAAAACTTTAAAGGGCACTGTTTTATAAAATATACTGAAAGTTTGTCAATTTCTTAACCTTCTAAAAAGTACTAATTTTTTTCCACCGAAAGCATAATCTTGAGTTTTTAGCATTTTCTCTTGACTCTAAATTTCTGTGCTACTCTGTCAATATTTAATTCTTTATAGTTATCAAATTAGTATATCTTGTTGACATGTTTCATGTTTGGAGATTCATAAGTTATGTTAGATGGGGGGAGGGTATTCAAAACTGATTATTTATCTGATTTTAAGACTGTTAAATAATTTATGCCCATGAGGGTACTTCGCCAACAAGTGGCAGCATTGCCCTTCTTTACTCTGTAAAATGGGAGTGTCTATTTATGTTACAATTGTTTCTGCCATAGTTTGTCATAGATGTTTCTGCCATGTCATCTGCCATAGCCCCTCCCCTCTGAAATGACATGATACAGTTATTTTTGATTACATATTATGGTCATGGGAGAATGGGGAGTTTATTCACCCTGTGCTAGGAATGAATAAAAGTATTTCAGTGTTGCCTTATCCTTTATTTTTTCCAGTCGAGTTTCTCATTTGCCTCTGTTTAGCTAAAATTTTAATCTAACCATTCCCCTGGGACAAACTCATTGATTTTAAAACTGTAGTGTGGCATTAAAACGTTACAGACCTGTAAGGGGGTGAAAAGAGGTGATTAATGACTAATTTGGTCATGCTGTCTCCACAGCGTGGTGTATATAAGATCAGGCAAAGAGAAGCTCTGTTACAAGCACGAAAATAGGAATGCACTTTTTCCTGGTATTGGGATGAAACTAATGATTATTTGAAAGCAGCCTTTTATAAGGTTGCCTTTGTTAATTTTCAGATGAGAGACTAAGTAACACAAAAGAAATTTTTCTCTTGGTAAGAATGCATGTAAGCAGTTTCCATAGCAGGTCTTCACAACTGGTGAAAGGTCAGTTCAGACCAGTTTTAGGTGCTAAGGCCAGTTTCAGATGCAAAATATTTATCTTTGCAAGGAAAAAAAAAAGGGAAGCAAATATCTGAGTCTTATAGGACAGTGAAATGGTTAAAAGAAAATTCCTAAAAGAGAACTTTTGTACGGAGGAAAGCATTTACTCCGCTTATAGAGCTTCCTTCTGATAGATTCAAACTTCTGTATCTGATATTTCTGATGAAGTATCTTCACAAAAAAATAAATAGAAAGGGAAGTAAGTCTCATATTAGTCATACCCAGATGAGAAGCAAAGTCATGCTCAGGCCCTTCTCATGTGTTAGAAGGGGGTTATTCTTCGTGAGCAAAATTATGCATGTTAATTAAAATTAATTAATGTGAGAAGAGTTATTCTTCCTGAGCAAAATTATATATTAGCATCTTATTTATCAAAAAATTAAAAAGCGGTCCCTAGGGTGTCTAAGGGGTGAAAATCAAAAAAACGAAAAGTTAAAAAGGGGCTCATCTGGGGACTGGTAATTGAAAGTACGTGGAGGGGAGAGTTCTTGGAATCATAGTGAGAAGCATAGTCTTTTTATTTATTATCTAAAGCATAAACTATCATAACTCAAAAAGTGTTAATTTCCATTTTTCAGCTGAGTTACATTTCTTGTAACATTATGCTGGTTCAGTTACCGCATGATACAGTTTATGCATGCTATGTTATAAATTTTTTTATAACATAATATTGAATTTAAATCCCTTTCTGAAGCTTTTTTTACATATTTTACAAAAGGTTGTTTAACTGGGTGCCATTGTCAAAGCACCTAAAAATATAAATTTTATTTATAAAATTTTAAATTTCTAAAAAATTTTAGAACTTTTTAACTTAATTTAAAATTTTTGATACCAACTACATTCAGTAACCCATTTCTGTAGGTATAGATAAAAAATATACAAAAATAAGATTAAAAACCCCAGAAATTAACAATTGGCAGCTACGTGAAAAAAAGTCTCTTCCAAGGGCAGTGGTATAAAATAAATACTGGCTCTCAAAAACTCAGACTTTCACTCTACATTTTTTTAAGCCTCAGTTTTGTGTTCTTAAGGTCCATAAGTTACAGTTCATGCAAAATTTTATCACAGTTTGAATTCTTTTACCAACCATCCCTAAAAGACTTAAAAAACATTGGAGAATTATCTAGATTCCAACTGCTCTGAATTCTCCCTGGTTTCTGAAGAAATTTCTTAAAAATTGTGAGCTATGGAAAATGGTGAAAACATATGGATTTTACTGAAAGAGGGACAAACAAAATGATGTAAGAAATGGAACAAACATATTCATCCAATCATTGGCGAATTGCTTGTGACTTTATTTATCACATCCAACCAACCTGCACTGAAAGGTTTGTTGTTTGCCCTGTTGCTCTCATTTGGTTATATTATGGTGAGCAAAAGAATGTGTCATCTGCCATAGCCCCTCCCCCAAAAAAACTCATTTAATTGTAAATGAAAAAAAATTTCCTATTATTTTAAAAAAAAACTTTTATTTTAACTGAATTTAGATACAAAAAAGCTGTTCTCTAAAAAAAAAAAAAAAAAAGAACATACAGGCAAATGAACCATGTTATAGAAAAAGATTATCTAATTCAGAACTTAAACTCTTGACCCATGCTACTTATAAATCTTTCCATTCAATAGACATTATAAATGGATTTTAAATATAGTACAAAGGCCGAGATCCGGACTTGTCAGGACTTCGCCGATTTCGGATTTTTTCGGATATTAGATCATCAGTTTAATGCTTGTAAGATGGCATGTAGAAACTATAAAATTAAAAATATGAACTCATGCTTTATGAAATAATGAAGTATTTATGATCTAAAGGGTAACAAAATTTACAAAAAAAGCTGAGTGAGTTGTTTAAGTTGCTTTTTTTGTGCTAATATTTTCTCGCTAATTCTGTAGACAGACATAATTTCTTATTCAGTTACAAAGTCCATTGTTCAAGTCCTGTAACTGCAGTGTTGAGAATTCTGACTAACTTGTCAATCGAATTTTTTTGTTTTTCAATAACCTCTTTGTCACTTTCTTTAGTGGGTAGTGGTATTTTCTGTATTTCGTCCTACAGATTTCGACCTCCGTTGATTTCCTCAGTACTACAGATTTCGACCACCGTTGATTGATAATTGGGGCAATGCCATCGTAATGAGAAATTTCTGTTATATCATCTTCATTTATTACTGCTTCTCCACATTTCTTTAAAAATTCTATTAATTGGAAAATTTAACCTTTGGTTTGTGATATCCAGATACCTTCACATTCGCGGATATCATATTTATCAACTTCACCATGAAATATGCTAGCTGGTCATAAATTATGCCAAGCATTTTTTAAAGTATTTGGAGACACATCCTCCCACGAAGCAGATTTTACGCTAAATATTTAGAAAATTCTTGAATAGTCTTGCCATTATCCAAGAAATGTAACATGGATTTTAAAAATTCTACTTTATATTTCCATTTCAGGGTGCACACTATTCCGATATCCATATTCTAAATGAGTGACATACAATTTGGAAGAAAAGATAATACAGGTACATTACTTTTCAGTAAAACGTTTTAAGTGAAGTATATGCCGAACACTTGTCTACAGTCGCGACAACTTTTGCATTATCAGGTATCCAACTGCATTTTGCCAAGCCTTGGGTATGAAATGATTTTCAAGCCAATCATTCATTAACACTTGTGTCATCCATGTTCTTTTATTTGCACTGTATATAACGGGAAATTCTTTACTCCTTTAAGTGCTTGAGGTCATGTATTTTTTCTGATTACAGAAAGTTTACACTTGTGCATTCCTATCGCATTTGTGCATGCAAAAATTGCTAGTCTCGCTTTGAAATCCTTGACACCAGTTGGAGCCTTTTCTTGTAGAGGTTGCCAAGATATTTTGCGATGCATATTGCCCGAAAAGACCAGTTTCATCAGAATTGTAAATTTGTTCTGGAGATAACTTTTAACTATTAATGAGCTCAATTCATCTGCAAATAGCTCAGCAGCTTCAATATCAGCTGAAGCTTTTTTATCTGAAATCCTTAATTGTCTTATACCACAGAAATTTTTAAATTTGGTTAGCCAACATGTCGAATATATGCACTGAGTTTTTAAGTTAATTTTTTAGTGAAATATTTTAGCTTGCACCATTAGCATCTGACCGGTCAATGGCACGCCCATTCACTTTTAGCATAACAAATCATTTTTCTGTTATTCGTTGCGAGCAGGGTGTCGGAATCCATAAAAAATTCAGAAAGTTCCTTTTTCTGTTTTCTTATATGCAGGTGACTTTCCAATGCTGTACTCCTTGCCTAATTTTGAGACAGTGGATCAAATCAGAAAGTTAAGGAACAGCACAATCTGCTACATTGGCTGAAATTCCTTGGAATTACTAAAGTATTAATTTTAGAGTAGCATAATAGCATCCGCTATATATTGGCTATGTATCATTAGATTGGCGATAAAAGACAAGTTCCGCTAAATTTTGTATTTTTTCTATCCTGCACTGAGACAATTAAGCCTGATTGTAATAGCTTAGTTATTTATTATACTTTTAACTATTTCTTGTACATTTTCTTGTTTATCTGAATCTTGAATAAACAAATTCCCACATATACTTAAGGCTTATTGAGGGCCGGCACTAGATATCTTACCACCTGATGCAATCTCTGCAGGTCCTAAATTCTGCTACCAAGTGCCTCCCTAAGTTCTAAATTTTTTAGGCCCATAAATTTTGGATCCCATTGTTTTCCTTAAATTCTAAAAATATTTTCATCCTTTAATTTTGTTGCTCGGTGCTTCTCTAAATTCCAAAAATCTTGTCTTCCCAGTGCGGCCATACGAGCTCTGTCGCCTTTTCTGGGTTTATGCGAAAAACAAATCAGTTATTCTTAATGTAATCTTTTGGCCTGTGAGTATCATTAACAAAATCTATTTTCAGCGTATGGAAAGAAATTTCTGTTAAATGTGTCCTCATCAACATTTCTTAGCGCATTTAATTTAAATCTGTAATCATCGCCAAGCATAATGTCAGCATAAAAGGTTGCCATTGTTACGAAGCCAAACTATTGATCACACGAATTTATGCTAAATTATTATTTCTTCAATAACAAGGTATATTATTTAGTGAAGGGAAATTAAGAATCAAGACTCTTCACATGTTTTATCCATGGGGGAAAAATCAAATGTGCGTGCGTACAGCATTAAAAAAACATTTTGTTAGTGGTTTTGAGGTCTGGATTTTATATGATTCCAGATATTGGACATCCGAATCTCGGAGTTTGTACTCTATTTTTGTTGATGATTATATGTATTTCTTGTCTCTATCTACAATTTAGAAGGGGGGGGGGTGGACACTTATATAAAATGACAAAAAAATATGCCATTTGAAGTATGTGAAGTATGCTGAAACTTAGTTGCTTTGAATATTCCCTTGAAATCCATATAAACATCTCTCGAGTTTTTTTTGCAAGTTGCGGAAAAAGTCAAGATGAAATAGGCAACATATTCAATCTAAAGTTCAAATAATTTATTGTATAATTCATAACTTTACAATTCTTTTTTACTAAAAGAATTTTATCCAGTCAGTCTGCAAGTGGATAAGAACACTGAATCTTGTTATTGCAGCCCAAGTTCATAGACTGAGAAATTAGCTGGCTGCTGAGGTTTTTGTACTTTTATCAGTGTTGAATGGATTAGGAACTATTTTTTTCGAGAGAGTTCCACAGAAATTAAGCTTTCTACTATATCCTTCCATTCTGTTATGTTTTTAAGCATAGTTATTATTCGGTAGATTATCAAATTAAATTTTCCATTCTTTCCCACTGTGAAATGCAGTTCTAATAGAAAGCTTCTTTTCATAAATTGTTCTTCTCAAGCCACTATGTAAATTCTGTAAAAAAAAAAATCTAGATTACATGATCATTTGTTATTTACAATTGTTTATCTTCTGAATATACAGAAATATATTCATTCTGTATTTGAACCAGCATTAGCAAAATTCATGCCATTTAATTACAAAATCGCAAAACTATTTGCTGAGGTCAGGGCACACTCACTGTAGAGAAATGTTGCTTTAAAATTTGAGACTTTCCTAAATGATCTGGAATACATGGCAGTAGTATGCTGTGGTTTTCACCAAAGGGTTGTAAAAGTTTTATGCCATTCTTAAAGAAGTCAGTCAGCATATTGAGGTCTTGAGGGTCTGTTTCAAGTGCCTTATAGAAATTACATTCATTTTTCATTTATGAAATTTTGAAAGCTTCAAATAACTAGTTACTTTTCATCTCCAGTGGCCAGATGACTCAAAAAAGGAGAATTTTTCATGTGAATGAAAAGCAGTGCAGTTTTTTTTTTATTATTATTATTTACATCTTTGTTCGTGTGGAACCTATCTTTCAAGCTTTGTTTCCAGGTTTATTTAAATAAGAGGTAGACAGTTGATTTTTGACTAATTAACCGTTTCTGCCAACTCCTCAGCAGTTGCATATGGATTTCTTTCAGCTGCAACTTGCAGCGCATCATTATCAAAATATACGGCAGCTGGTCTAAGATCAACTTGCAAAATTTACAGAACCATCATTGGCATTTGCAAATATTCAAAGCACTTTGTCATACACTTCCAGATTTTAAAGCATTTACTGCATTATTGGATTTTTTTATACTCGTAAAATATCACATGTCTAATGTGCAGTTTTGTTATTGCTATTTTCATGAGGGCTTTTGTAGCAGCAAATTAGTACTTGTGGGTTTGAAAGTCAGAATTTACCTGAATGACATTGTCTTTTCTTAATGGTATTTTTACATCAGTGAAAACACTTGTTTAAACATATTAAAACTGTTTTAATATGTCCTGTTTGAAAAATGATATTGCTTGTGGGCAGGGCTGGTGATAGGTATTTTGCTACCTTTGCATTTTCTGTGAATAATAAATTACGTTGCATGGTATCTTTTTCAAATTCTAAAAATTTTGCCATCCATAAATTTTGTTTCCTGATGCTTGTCAAAATTCTAAAAATTTTGCTACCAAGTGCAGCCATGCAGGTTGCATTGCTGTGGCACCAGCTATGCTTGTGGAATGACTGAGCTAGATCTTCCTCATGTAAAGCTGAAGCAGCTTGAGCAGATCCGATATGAACGAAAATACAATTATATTTAAGTAGTGCACACTCTCAAAAAAGGTAAAATAATGTCATTTTGAATGCTTTTCAGTCTTAAAATTTATTCCGAATTTACCAGAAGCATTGTTTAGAATGCTGTAAATACAAACATACTGCAGGTGATTGTTCCAATTTATTACTGTTTTGTCATTCATGTCCAGATGTTCTTTTTTCAATTCAGTAAATATTCTCTTGACTAGCTCTTAAATATTATTCTACAGCCTTCGAACTCCCTGCCTTTTTTTTTTCCAAAATCCAAAGAAAAAATATAGCAATAAGAGATAATTTAGTTATGTAGCTGTAAAACATTTAAGCTAAAAGTGGCTTATTGAGAATCAGTTAAGGTTACATCTTATAAAGTGCACGTTATGGGTATGTTATGATGTCATGCTTATACGTAATTGGTGTTAAATCTTGCTGCTTGGCAACAGTTTCATAGTCGACAGGATAATACTTTTAAGTACCTTTATTTGAAAGTGTTATTACCTAAAATTTTAGGAAGTTAGTCTGATCTCTAGCCCATTGACAGCATGCCACTGGCGTATGATTAGTTTATTTTGATATAAGAGTAATCTTGTTTCATGTTAAAGAATATACTTACAAATTATCCCTACTGAGACATACTTAGCCTCTAAACAAGAAATCATTTGATTTCAATGATGAGTGATTTGTTTTATTGCTGACCTTTTTCCTGCCTTATTTCATAATGAAGTAACTGGAGCTACTATAAACAGTTTACCTTTGCAAATTAATTGCTGTATTGCAGATTTTGTATTTATATCATCCAGTGCAGATGTGTATGATAAAAAATAGTAAACAGCTCTACATATTTTTACTGCTGTTTAAGTGAAGGAAAAATTACTTATAACTGATTTCAAAATTAAATATTTTAATTTCTATGTCATTGAATGAAATCCAAGCTTCATATGTTGATTCTCTGTCATGCTGCATTAAGATTTGTTAATTTGGTAAAGATAACTGGTATTTAGGTAAAATAAATTTAAAACTTGAATTTTTAGCTTAATCAAATTGAAATTTAAATATTACTTTATTCTGCCAAATATTTTGTCGTCTTGTTCATTAATTAATTCTCAGTTGAATATACAGTACTTTAATGTTATCTCTGTTAACTGAACCATTTCCATATCTGTTACTGATGTATTTGAAAAGTCCACAACTGAAGTGTGATCCTTACTGCCAAATGGAATATTAATGCTATTTGGTTGAAAGTGGTTATGCTTAGGAAAATTAGATATGCTACTAAAATGTATATGTGGATAATTGGAAGTATGCATAAAGAATATCTGGAGAATTTTTCATGAAGATTCCTTTAAAATTATAGTGATATTCTGTTTTTGACTTGTAACTGTTGTAGGTTTTGGTAAAAAACAAAGCCTCTTTGAAAATATGTTTTAAATGAAATGTATATTTCATAACCCATTTGTATACAAAATATTTTTATGATCATTCAAAGAAAGCAATCTATGTATACATTTTATTTGTAAAAGAATTATTGTCATGTATTTGCTTGAAAAATATCTAGAAATTATCAAGTATTTAAATTTAGTATGTGAGTATTAGAAGACATTGCATCAGTGATTAAAAGATTAACTAAAACCCTTTCTGATTCTGTACTGTTCCTGAGTGTATTTGTTGTATTGTGTATTTACCCTGAGTGTGTATTATTCAAGGATGGAATGCTGTGGTGGGGAGTATTCTTTGAGTATATTTGTTCTGTGTGTGAAATGAATGCGAGAACAGATATTTATTTCTGTCAGGAACTGCACAATAACTGATTGTGTATTCCATGGCTGTTATGTTGGTAATCTCATCATTTTAAAGAGCTGACTTTAAATATTTTGAAGTATTCATTGGTACTGGACTGGAGAATAATGCTAAGTGTACATTGAAAAACAATTTTGTATTTTGCTATGGCAGTTACTACCATGAAAGGGCTATTCTGAGAGGTATTCAGTTGGATGAATTATTAGTCATACCACATAGCTAAGCATAAGTGGTATATCCTAAACAACATTTGATTTGTTCTTAATTTTTTCGTATAGTATTTATTTGTATAGTTATTACATAAAAAATTTTTCTCTTTCATGATTTATTGTATGATTGAAGTTAATACAGTGTTTTCTTAACTTTTCTGATAAGAAATGAAGCTTTCTAGGTTATGTTTACAAAAGACTTCTTTTTTTAATTAGACAAATTAAAATGTATACCTGTTATCTAATAACTGTGTAATTTTATTCTAGGTAATCAAATTAGCCAGAAATCTTTCAATAAAATTTATGAGAGGATCAGCCGTCTTCAGTATTTGAAAATAAATGAGTCTGGTGGCACACGTTGTATTTGGTTGCGATACAAAACTAGCTATTCTCCAGAAGATAATGACTGGGGAGACTTCCAAACATATCGAAAAGTCCTGGGGCTCATATCCATAGGTAATTCTGTTTCCCACTTTGTTATTGAATGTATTTAAATATATGATTAAAACATAATAGCTGTGTAGTAGAAAAATATTAGAGAAGTGCAGGGTATGGTGAAGTTATCAATAGCTAGCTCATCTGTTACCAAAGAGTAAATGAAATGAGATGGTCTTAATGTTGTTTTCTCCCACATCATGAAAATAGAGCATACTTTAGAAATTTTGTTAAGTCAGAATGAAGCAAAAGAGCATTTGTAATGTATATATATATATATAAATTTTTTTAAAAAATATTTACAGCTTTCTGGGCAGAACCCCTGTCTAATCATATTAAAAAATGCACAAAACCTAAAATAATATAAAATGAAGAACGATGTTGTGAGTGCATGGCTCAAACAAAAAGAAACACTACATGTAGTATAGTTTCACCTCCGTGAGTTTTTTGACTTGTTGATTTCTGTAGCACAGTAAGGTTCTTGAATTTTGCAGCTGTCTTAAGTTATCTACAGTTCGGTAGTAATGATTTTGTCAATCGGATGTTGTTCCTATGAGAGACTTGCAAACATGAAGAGTCTGAAGCTGTGGAAATAGAGTATTAAGTTTTTAGTTGAGGACAGTAATTTCAAGCTTGCACATTTTGATTGTTCTTTGCAAAATTGATGAAAAATAATGTCTGTCACATATAGGTATGTGGGTCGTGCTGATAGTTCAGATTCAGGTTCCAGCATTTCCCATTGTCATTGTATAATTCAAGAATGGTTTTGCATAGAATGAAATACCTTCCTTGAAAAGGGATAAAGTAGCTTTCCATTGGCACATACATTGCAGTGCAAAGGATTACTTCAAATAGAGTCCTGCTTTGCAATTGCAAAACCATTCCACTTTTCAGTCATTTAATTTTTCCAGATCATATTTGAATGCTCTAGCGTTATATTTTTGTGTTGACATTAAGAAGCATTTATTTTTGCTGGAATAAAACTATATAAAAATGCATTAAAATTATTGCTGTACTGTTGCGTGAATTTTTTAAGGCTGCTTATTCCTAAGAGCCTTATTAAAACAATTTTAAAGCTAAAGTTTATCAAAATTTTAATATTTTTTCAAAATAAAAAAATAAAAATCCTTAAAATTTTCAGTGGCAGTATTTTTATTAAGTGTAGCCAGTATGTTAATATTTATATACTTATTGTTTAATTTTATTATTTGCATTAATTTAAATGTTAAAGCAGGTTTTAGTTTAAAATGTGCTTGCATAATCCTTAATTAATATTTATTATTTTGAAATGCCTTACCTTACTTTCTGAGTAACTAACTATACTAACTTTTTTAGGAAAATGCAGTCTTGACAGTGTTGAAGAATTATGTGAAGAACATAACGCGCTACAAGAAAAATATTGTAATTCAGTATTTGATTCCCGTTGCCTTGTTTTTGGTACAGATAGTGCTTCACCGTCCGAAATTAGTGAATCCTCTAATTTCAGTATAGAAGAAAAGCCTGTTCTGCCAGAATTTGTGCAGTCACCTGTGTTAGAAAATGGGCAACATGATGTGTTTAAAGGGAGTGTTGAACCTATACCAAAAAGCCACAAGAGGAATGAAAGTGACAGTGGAATATTTAATCATATTAACTCATGTGATCATGAAATTATTCAACTAAAGGGCATTAAAGATTCTTTGCCATTTTTAAACTGTATTCAAGATTTAAATTCTTTGCCAAATGGAAATATTTCAGAAAGCTTAGATTTTACTAGTATGAATATTAGTGAATCAAAAAGAGAATTTAGTGTAAATAGTATATGTAGTTCTAGCAGTTCTTCACTGAGCCCTACTGTTGATAGCAATTCACCTTCCAGTTCAAAAAAATTTATAATTCCCTCCACTGTAAATTCTATGAGTACGCACTGTGTAATTTATCAAGGTACTGACAGCTGTGATCAGTTGGAACAAGACATCAATGAATTTATTCATTCCCTGTTTTGGGTCCTAGAATCTAAGCGTTTAGATCGATCATTTGAGAAGCAAGATAAAATACCACTTCTAACTGCCCCTTTTGAGAAGAAAAACTTTGTTGGAATTGATACAGATACTAGGTATGGCAAAAGTAATCCAGGAATGTTCTGAAATGTGTTTATACTATGCATAAGAAAGTATTGTAAAAATTCATTTTCAGTTTTTAATTAATTTTTGCTTTAAAGCCATTTTTGTTTAAAAATCCACCATTTTCTCAGTTGTGTATTACATTCACTAATAAGATCATGTTCTATTAGAGTTAATTAAAAAGTTTTCTTTTTTTAAGTCTTTCTTAAAAATTTATATTTTTTGACAAATCCTTTTTAAAATTAATAATTGAGTTTAAATTTTAAGAATTTAAAATTGAAATTAAATTTGAGTATGGTCTATGTATATCTGATATGTTGTACATTAAGCTAGCTATACAATGCGTGGGTGCACTTAAAGGTTAGGTTATTCAATTATGGCAAAGCACATGAGGGCTATCTGCCTAAAGGGAGGGATGCCGTCGTGGAGGACTTTCTAAGGGAAACTGGCTCATATACACGTTACACATGGGGAAAACCACGAAAACACCCATGCAGCCAGCCCGTTCGTGGGATTCGAACCTCGGACCGAACTACCAGTGTTCAGCGTCTTTACCGCTCGTCCGCTGGTGGGCCTCGGTGCATTTAAAGAAGTAAAACTATATACATATTTTTCATCTGCATGAAAGTTATGCTTTTCTATTAACTGTAGAACAATTTCTATTAACAATTTCAATACATTTCTTAATTGTATTTATACTTTTTATATCTTCTGGAATCCTGATGTTTTAAAATTATAAACCTTTATGAAAAATCATAAAATTATATTTTTCTGTGAAAGGTGAAATTATTAAAAAAAGAACTTTCTGCTGAAGGACACAAATTTGGTTCTTTGGTTTTGAAAGTTTTTATAAACAAAGTTGGTGCAGTTTTATTATTTATAAAGGTCTTGTGATAACTTATTTTCATTCAGTTGCCTGAACATACTCTGTTACTTTTATAAAAAATTTTCCATTGTGTTGTCAGAAACGGAAATATGGATTAATTTAATAAATACATTTTTTACTACTGAGTGATTTTGCTAAAAATTCTTTATCCATGTTGATATGTTCTGCAGGTTCAGTATTCTGAGGCAGTTTCTTAAGTAGATTGAAGGAGAGGGACTGCAGTTTAAAATTAAAAATGTTTTTTGGAGCATTTTGTAGGACGAGTGTTTTATTTTCTTAGTCCTTTTACACTGGTGTGCAAAAATTAAGGACGAAGTCGAAAAATTAGCATATCAGCTGAACGAAGAGACAGAGCGGGCAGAAAGACCAATCAGGAGATTAAGTAAGGTGATGTACGGTAGCACATGCGCAGATATGCAGGTAGACGTAATGGGGGAGTGTCTGAGTAGTATAAAGCATGTTGTCGGTGTAAGATCAGTATTTCTGGCAAAGAGATTGCACGCCATATAGCAGTTAAAATCCCACCGAGTTGCTGCCTCAGCGAGAAATGGCGAATAAGCAATCTGTTAGACGACATCTGGATGCTTTTACCTGAGGTCGAATCATTGGGAAGTTGGAGGAAGGCGCAGTGTGGCAAGTGTGGCTGCAGAGTTCAGAATTGCTCACAGCATCGTTTCACGACTTTGGAGACAATTTCAAACTACAGCAACAGCTATCCGGGGGTTTAGTAGTGGTCGGCCACGAGGAACCACACCCACAGATGACCGGTATATTGCCTTACAGGCCAGAAGAAACAGGCGGCAGACAGCGGGAGAAATCGCTAGACACACGACACAGGCGACTGGACGACCGATATCGCGTTTTACCGTGGCCAGAAGACTGCACGGTGGTGGTCTGTTTGCACGACGCCCTGTACGGTGTGTACCTCTAACGCCTGCCCATCGGAGAAGGCGTTCTCTGTGGTGCCGGGAACACCGGAATTGGAGAGACAATGAATGGGGACAAGTACTCTTTACAGATGAGAGCAGATTTAGTCTGAGTTGCGATTCTAGACACATACACATCTGGACAGAGCGGGGAACACGCAATAACCCCTTCAACATCATCAAAAGGGACTGTTTTGGAGGTCGCGGAGTTCTCGTTCGAGCAGATATAATGGTTGGTAGACGGACCAACCTTCATATCTCCAAGGAGGTTCGTCGCCTGGAACTGCTATTGTAACGAGGTTCTTCTTCCTTACATGCGTCTTTTCACAAGGGCTATGGGTCCTCAGTTCCTCTTCATGAACGACAACGCTCCACCTCATCGCACAGTTACTGTCGAAGAGCTGTTGGAGAGTGAAGATATTGAACACATGGATTGGTCGGCAAGGTCTCTGGATCTAAATCCCGTCAAGCATGTACGGAACTTACTAGGGAGAGCCGTGGCAGCACGTAACTTATCGCCAGTAACGATTCCGAAACTGCGATTGGTGCTGCAAGAGGAACGAGAATCAGTGTCTCAACAGCTCATTACCAACCACATATCCAGCATGCACAAATGATGTGAAACCTGCCTAGCAGTCAGAGGAGATCATGTCCCCTATTAAAGACCGTATGTTTCATGCTGAACACCCATCACAGGGATGTTTCGGCCTTCAGTCGCATTGCGCTCCATGCTACTTTTTCAATAAAGCTTCTTTTTATCCCTCTGATTTCTCTTTTAGTAAGTGTTGCTTACATTACTCATGTCCTTACGTATTGGGGATCTTATGGTATTAAATGTGTTGATTTGGAAAGCTTTTGTACAAAGTTATATTGAAAAAACTGACTCGTCCTTAATTTTTGCACACCAGTGTAGCTTGTTTAAAGTCAATGTATAATTTACCGGTTGTTGTTTTTTTACAGTTTTAATTTGGTATGCACATTATATTTCAAGAGCTGAATCATAAGCTAATTATTCGTGAATAGTATCTTTTAATATATTAGGTTATGCAAACAGTATCATTTAATATATTAAGTTATGCAAACAGTTCATAGAACTCCATACAAGCAAACAGCTGTTAGGAATCTAAAAACATGTATTCAGTATTCTATCCTTGCTCACCAAGCATGCATTGTTAACATTCTGGCAAAGCATCAATACCAGCAGTAAAATGTGGCTCATTTTTATTATCACGGAATGTTTGAATACAAGCAATCACTTCATCACCCAACCCAAAGTTTAACTACGAAGATGCGTATTCAAGCTCAAAAACATGTGATAGCTAATTAATAAGAGTCGGATTTGTTAAAGAGGATGAGTGATTGATGAGTTTGAAGTGGATTGTCACGTTGCAGACACCCTGTCAGTTTGCCAATGCATATCTTCAAGGATTGGCACAGCTGGACAATCAGTTCTGCCAAGTAAGCACTATTCGAAGTCTGTCCTTTGGGCAGGTATCATTTATGGTTACCTTCTCCATTACACAGAAGCAGGTCATCAGTACCTTGCTGGTAGACTTCTGTTGTCAGGATCAAGTCGGTGGCCTCTCATCAGGTTTATTCCAAGCCTTGGATTACAGGCCATAATGATGAATCCATGACTCATAAGCTATCACTAACAAATTGAGAAAATTCAGAGCAATGCCTTGTAGGTGGCCAAAAATGCATAACATGTCATTCAGTTAGGGCATTGAGCTATTTTCATGGTTTTCAGTATCCAACGGATACATACCTTTCTTGGACAAAAGGTTCTTTAAAAAGATGTTTGCTATTGTACTTTTTGAAATCTCCAACATGTTATTCAAAAATTTATTGGTCAGTAACAGTATATATCTCAACTGCAGCTGTCATGGTGAGCTAATCAGTTGTCCTGACCAGAGTGCATATTTGATTGCTATTTGAAAATGCTGATCCACTTTCCAGTCATGAAGTTAGGACAGTATTTGCCCCTCACACCATCACGTTCACTTTTGATCTGTGAAGCACTGTAGCCTTTCTGCACAAAGAATTTGTTGACTTAACTCATTTTGATCCATTTTCCTGGAAAGGAAAAGAGTAAAGGTAATCATCAGCCAACAGGAAAGCAGAAAAATTTAAAATGAAACATCAGTAGACTTAAGAAAAGTATGCTCTTACCAATGCATTGTAACATTCAAACTTAGGAACTATATATGGATTTCTATGAATTTTTTGGTTTTACTTGGTATCAACATATATTTTTAGATTTTCAGTATCCCACACTATATTAAATTATGCAATAATGATAAATTTGAATATTTGTATGCATACACCCATATAATATTGTGTATGTATATTACATGGTAAGCCAGCTGTAAGGTATATAAGTGCATTTGTGGAAGTAAAACTCTTTTTTTTTTTTTCGCGAATTGTAGTTACATTATTCATTATATTCATACTCTTCCTCCATTACCACATCATACTCACAATTTTAACGCAGTAAGGCATAGTTTTAACAGTAATTTTTGATTTCACAAAGTGCTTTCCTAAATTGTTCATGAATGAAATTTTTTTGAGCTAAAACTGCAAATCCATATTTTGTTTTTTCTTCTTATTGTGTAAAAGTTATAACTTGATTTTTCTCAAAGCAGGTGCATGCTGAACCTTAGAAAAAGAAATTTTTCTCGTAAAACACAGTTTTCTAGGTTTATGCTTTTTGTGTGATTATTCCAGTTCCTTCCAGTTGTACTCTGAGCTAGCCAGTCTGTTCATTTACATTTGTTTCAGGAAATATACTGCATATAACACCCACAGTATGCCTGATTAAGCTAAAATAGGAACAAACCACCACCAAACACATTGCCATGTTCGGGCAGTGCAGAGTTGGGCAAAATGTTTAGATATGAGAATGTTCAGCATACCAGTCACATGGCCCAAAAGACCAAGATCTAGGAGAAGCAGTCCCATATTACAATCCCTCCTCAACCAAACTTTTATCTGTGGCAAAATGTTCTGGGATCAGTACTATTCATTAGGCAAGCATTTAACATATCCACAGATGTCAGATGAATTGCCAGTTTTGTAGTGTGATTTTTGCTTCAAGGACGGGTCACTGTTGTTCTAGGTTCCCTGTGTGATGCTCTTAATACCATTAGATGTGGTGTTGGTATTAATTGTTTTAAGATTGTGTTTACCTTTATTTAGCCTTGAAATCCCAACATTTAATGCTCTTGGTGAATAGTCATTATACCTAGCCCTTATAGCTAAAGTGAACTTTGAATTTCGTACGTTTGTGTTGTTTCTACCAGTATTTTGCAGTTTTTGCAACTCTTTTTAAGGACTTTTTTCCGTCCCTTTTCTGCAGATAGTGGTTATATTAATATGTGTATGTCTTAGAGGTATGTCCTGTATAGTTGAATGGGACATGAATAAGAGTTCTTAAATTTTGTGAACTAATTTGTCTCAGTAATGGCATCTTGTAATATCTTTTGGAAGTGGCAATGTTTTTTTGAAGTTGCACATCTATGTTACTGATCCAATCTACTTTGTGGTGAGGATCTCTGGATGATTTTAAGTCAGGTCTATGTGATCAACCATTCTCTCTATTACTTCAGTACTAGCTAATAGGAAGTTACATGATAGCAGAATTTGAGGTGTAGGATTAATTTCATACTTCAAAAGTTATCATTGCAAGAAAAAATTATTACACTGTTTCAAGAAAGAGTTTCTTCATATTTCATACATATTTATGGTCTGCTTTTTTAAGAACTTGAAAATGTAGTTTTAATATGATGAAGGGAATAGTTAAAATAATAAATATGAGATATATTACATGTTTTTGCTCTGTGTACTGTACATTCATATTGTTATTGGAAAATTATGGAATATGTAAAGTTGTATAAAATAACAGTGAATGATTATTTATAAAATTAAAATGTTTTGAGGCATTATTATACAAGTAACATAATTTCTGCAAATTGAGTATTTTCTTCATATTTTAATAGTTATCCATTTCCTCTCAGATTGTGACAGCAAGGTACTTTCAGCTCTGATCCTGTATACAAACCAGTAGCTTTATAAAAGAAGTAGCTTAACCCTTTAACTGTCATACCCGAAATCATCTCGGGCATAGCACTGGTGTTCCAAAATGTCACACCCGAATATTACTCGGGGTAATTTTTTTTAGTGCATCGTATTATTGTTATACCTGAACACATATCATGAGAAGTTTATTTCGACTTCAGTTCAATAGATGATACTGAAGTTTTCAAAGGATAGAGGTTTATGTTCAAAGTGCGTGGCATTGATCTTTTGATTGTGCGACAAATATCTGATTTTTGCAATAAAAAAAATTGACAATTTATGTACGCACATCATCAAAATAACTCGACAGTCAAAGAGTTAAGAGTTGCAGTAAATTGTGCTCATAAAATGTAATATTTTTCTTATGTGCATTTTCAAAAATTTCTTTGCCCCACTCCTTAAGTATCTACTTAACATTTTCATAAAAATGTGCTTTTTAGGGTTTACAAAAAACGTTGCTTAGGTAGAATGAAGAAACACATTGGAGATTTAGCACTGCAGGCAGGGTTGCCATTGGAGGCGTTATCACTGTATGCTACTTCTGTTGAAAACCTGAAATCTGGTCAGGATTGGTTATGGCTTGCATCTGCATATGAAGGTCAATGTGCCGCTTCTCTTATTTTGATGTATCCATCACAGAATAGAAATGTGTGTCTGCAACGAAATTCTTCTGTTCCTCTTGGAGTGCATGCTGGAAAAATGAGAAGTGGTATGTAGGAAAAGTTTTATGAATTTTACTCAAACTTTCTTTTTTCTTAGATGGAAATTAATTTATTCAGTGTGCTTTAATATATAAATTGTTTTCAGCATTAAAAAATCAAAATTCTTTCATAATGTAGAATATATTATAGTTTTGTATATATATATCAATATATATTGTATATATGTAAGTATATTTAATATATTTTGTATATATATATTAATGTATATTTAATATATTTTGTATATATATTATTATATTAATGTAGAATATATTATAGTAAGTCTTTTAAAATTGATGAATGCAATATTCCTTCCCTCCCTTGGAAACAATTTTGTATTTCGTTTTCCTTAGTTTTTCACGTATGCCTGAAGTTGATATTTTGATTTAAGTAAAGTGCACAAGGACTAACTGTCAAAGCTGCATCCCTACTTTGACAGTGTCCTTCAGGAGATAGAATCTGCCCTCTTTTCCCTTCTACCAACCTCTTTAGACTTTCAACTTGACAGATTTTAAGTTCTCCAGTGCCGCCAAAACATATAGTCACCAACATCCATGTCTTACCTAGAATTTGAATCTAGACTCACAGCATAGGAATGGATCTGCCAAACAGTATGTTGTCTGTGTATGCTGACCACCATACTAACTGGAACAACTGAATTTGTGTTTGTGACTAATGTTGCATGCATACATTGTGTGTTTTAGCTTTAAAAATTATTTTAAAAATCATCATAAATATTTAAAAACACCATAAAATTATTAAAATTTTCATTAACCAAAAGGCTAAACTTTTCTTAAAAGAACAGACATATTTACATTAAATGCATGTGAAAGTGTGCCATAAGGTTTCTTTTTTCGTCTTTTTTATATGAGGGCAAGGAAGAAGGGGAAATAAATCTTTTTGTGTTATCGGAGAGCTATCAGTTAAGTAAATTTAAATCTTTTGTGTTATCGGAGAGCTATCAGTTAAGTGAATTTATATCATTCAAGTACTTTTCTTTTAATCTTACCAAGTCTTACTTTTTCATAAGCCGACAAACACCTCAGTCCCATTATCATTCCTTGCTAGAGAAAAGAATGCAGTCAATGCGACAAAACAAACCCTAATGACTGTTGAATTTGAATGTCAAAATTGCTGCTCATCCGCTGTGTGTTGCATACCTTGGTTGCCCAATAAATGCATTTAGGTGGCGTAGCATGTTCCCTTGTGAATACTTTTCAGTGGGCCAGTAGTCATAGTTTTACGATGTTGTTTACCATGCTCAAATAACCTATCCTTATTTAAATTAGTGATGCAGATCTTTTGAATGATTAGACAATGATTACTGGCATATTTTTTTAATGAACTAATGCTTCGATTTCGTGTGAAGAAGGCAGTACTGTTTCATTACTGAAAGCACCTTTGCTGTAATAAAATATAAATAAATTAATATTTTTTTTTCTTTTCTCTCTTTATATATATATATATTTATAAAGAAGAGGAAGGTTCTAAAAGCTATTGCTTAAAAGTACATTTGATACTGTAGTTCCACAGTAAAAAAATTATACCATGAAAAAACAATAATACAATACAAAAAAAATAATAAATAAATAAAGAATAAAAGCAATCGCAAAAAAAATGTAAAAAATGCAAAACGACAAACTAAAAGCGATGAGAAAAAATTAACAAATTAAAAAATAAATATTTTAAAAGGTGCACGCTAAAAACCAAAAACATTTCAAAGACAGAAAAAATACTAAAAATGGCAGTAAATGCTAAATTACCCTAACTTGAGGTTTAACACAAGACTTATCAAGGGAAAAGCGGGATAAAATTCGAATCCAGCTAATACCATTAGTGCGTTTCATCAAACGAAAACAATTGAGACTGAAAGCGGAATTACATTAAGAGAATAATCAAATTAACTTAATATAGCAAGTCTCAATGGTTTCACTTCTTTTCCAGATGCGCCCTCCATAAAATTGTAAATGTAAAACTTATTAATTGTGTAAGAAAAACTATACAAGAAAGCCTAGTTAGGTGAATGTACAAATAAAATCAATAGCCAAAAAGGCATTAGTCAAAAATTACACAACTTTAAGTGAGATCCCAATGAGTTTGAAGAATTAAAACTATGTGAAAGAAAAGAATTAAAATAAACCTTAAAATAAAAATAAAAACAATGCATCAAAATGGGTTCTGCTAAGACCAAAGGCAAAGCTAAGGGGAAGAAAAAGCCAAACATACCTGCATCCAATGTATTGGCCTGATCAAAGTAAAAGTGATCTTGTTCGTGTACTACTATCTACTTTTGTATATATATATATATATCTTGCACTTACATACATTGCTGGATTTATAAGGTAGCAACATATTACTTCTGAGCTTGTACACAGACTGGATTATAATCAGAAATATTTGGTAACTCTCATGTATTTACACTTACCAGAAATGCACCAAAATAATATAATTTTGCACATCTATATTTTAATCATAAGGATTGGTCATGGATGAAGCTAGTGGATCATTTGCATTTGAAAAATATTTTCTCAATGATGTTTTGAAAGTTGAGGTGAAGAGTGCTGCAGAGGACCAAAGTCAGTAATGATAATGAAATTTAAAAGCGAAGACAACTGAAATAATTGTGGGTTCCAGTAGAGACAAATACAAGAACAGTAAGTTGAAATTGAGTGAAGTGAAGGAGCATTTAAATTGTCATTTTATTTGGAGGGCAAAATAAAAACATAACAGCGTATTATGAATATTGAAAACATTTTCACATTTTAATAATGAAGGAAATGAACTCAAATGTAACCAGAAAGAAGGATTATCAGTTTCTTCAAAGCGGTCAATTCAGTAAGCAATAGGTAATGACCTAAATTTATCAGAAAATCCGAAATTTTCTGCAAACTGTATATTTTTATTGTCAGTGAATTTGTTTTGATAAGTGTACAAGAGATACATATTTTGCAACACATTAGGATGGTCCAGATTGTGAAATTTGTATGACTTTGTTATATTTTGTTGTATTTATTTGATTTAATGTTATTTAAATTATTTGGATATGTATGATTTCTGTTAATTTAATTGTTAATTCTGTTAACTGTGCACTTACCCCACCAGTGCCTGAGTGGTTAATACTGCTGAATGCTATTAATTTGTCCAGGATTCAAATTCAGGTGAACGGATGGACTGTATAGTTGATTTTCGTGTTTGTCCCTAAGTGTAATATGAAAACACATTTCCCTTAGGAAGTCTTTCATGGAAGCTTTCCTCTTCTTAGGCAGGTAGTCCTTGTGTGCTTTGGCATGTTTTAATAACCATTACTATGTACTTTACTTTGTGATTCAGATTGATTATGCAGTACTTTAATGGAAAGCTTGCTTTGCTTTTATTGTTCTATTTATGTTATGAAAACATATGATGTTATGCTGTAGTTAGAATGATTTTTTATTTTTCTTATCATATCTTATCTATATGGCCAACACTTTTTACTTCTTCTATGGAAGCAAATCACAAAGGCCAAGCATGTTTTAGTAAAGACATCAGAAGTGACTTACAAAAGTTGTAAAGAACATACAAGATCGTAAAAAGCAGACAATGAAAGAACTGAAAGAGGATGATTCAGGAACAATACTAACCATAAATTAATATATTGTTTCATATATAAAATGGGTATATATAACGATTATTTTTCTTTAAGTCATCTTTATCTGAAGGCTGTGAAGATTCGAAAAATGTTAAAGCAGTTATTGAATAAGATAAAAGTTCAGTGGAATGTAAGACCTCCATGACAATATTCATAGCAAGAAAGTCTATGCAAAGTCATATTGATGTAAGCATCCAAATTTTTTATTTGAAGGAAAAAGTATTGGAGAAAGGTATTTCAAAGCCTCATTCCGACTAAAAATTTTAGGAAAACTTGCACTTAACATTGCATGGCAATATTAAATGCTTCAGATTATAAGCTGGATATAACTGAAAGTGTAATTAATAAATATAGTAACTTCTAATTCAAAAAGAAAAATGTAAATTATGTATCATTAGCAATATGTGATGAGTTAATTAATAATCAAATTATGCTGTTTGTTAGATAGTGGTCAATATGTGAAGTGTTTCCTTCATTCCTTATCTGGATCCAATTACCCTTAAAGCGTCCTTAGACGGCATCCGTCCCTTTGCTGTAGTTAAATAAACCAAACTGAATATTGGCATGTGGTGCATTACTGAAAACCATTGTACTGGAACAACTAAATTTGTTGCATATATGTATTAAAAATAATAGAGGTTGAAGTGAAGATAGCGGAGCAAACATGTTTCGTCAATATAAAGATTTGTATGTGAGAATTCAAAAGTATGATGAAACAGAACTCTGTGCCTTGCACAACACATTGAGCCAATTTGGTTGGAAATACCCCTGCTCAGTGTTCTATGTAAGTTACATATTTTAATTTAGTAAAAAAGAGTTTATAATTTTTTTCCCAGCATTACTTAGCTATTGGAAGGCTCTAGAATTTAAATTTATCAAAAATGTGTTACATTTCATTGTTACGAGACTATGGAATACTAGGTGGTGATGCTGAGTAGCTGCAGGTAGAGCAATCTAAAATAAATGTAGTAAAATATGAAATCCCTTTTTTTCAGTACTCTCAAAATGAATTGCAAAATTTTTCATTTCCAAGAATGAAAATACTGACAAACTGGAATGCAGTCAGCAGATCCATACAAGATAATAAGTCAGTGATTTGTGTAAGTTTGCTACAAAGTTAATTACAATGCATTTATCATTTAAGAGGTAAGTATAATGAAATTGAAAATGAAGTATTAGCAATATTTGACCTCAAATTTTAAGGCTAATACTTGGGGAAGACTTGCAAAATGAAATATATTATTTGAGGAAGACTGAACAGATGAAGGTATTGGTTTAAATGGCCAAACAGATATTGAAGTAAATATATTCTATGTTATTTGTGGAAAATGTTTTAGGAAAATTTACATGAAATACAACAAAATATCAAGAAATTGATTTAAGTATTTAAATTACTTTTTACAGAATTTGAAGATTTAAAGAATACGTAGGTTTATACAAGTGGAACAAAAAAAATTCAGTAAGTTGATTCTGAAGAATTAAACAATGTGCTGACAGAATTTATTTTAATGAGAAAAAATTCGCAAAGCTCAAATGATATGAATAAATAACAAAAAATAACATAATTTTATCTTCATTGTTGAATACTGAAATCTGAAGAACATCCTTAAATATGCCTGTAATTAATGCAAGAGGATAGATCTTTCTGTGTTTTAAAGCAAGTTAAAAATTAAGGTGTGTTTCTTTTGTGAAAAAGGTATACTCAAATGTTTAGATTGGAAAGGTATTATTGATTAAATTTCTAAAATGAAAATACCGAAATTTGAAATAAAATTTTAAAGGTTGCTTTATGTCTGTAATTATATGTATTTTTTATAATTTTCATAACAGAAACTCATTTTATTAGTCTTTGTGCTGTCTATTATTAATGATGTCCACCAAAAATATCACAAAAGAAAACGTTGTGAAGGAAACAACGCCAGGCGAAAACATTGTGGTACAGAACATCGTGGAAGAAAAGAAAACAATGAAAAAACATTGCAATTCTAAAACATCATGGTACATAATATCATTGCTAAAAATAAAGTGGTTCAAAATTTTTGCAGTTTAAAAACACCATCTTCGAAAATATTGTGATAAAAAACAAAGCTTGTACAAATCGCATGATGATAAGATCACAGACAAGCAGTTTTCAGGCTCTAAAAGTTGTAAATACATATTTGCATATTGATTTAAGAGTGCAAGAAGGAAAGAAGAATATTTTACCTTTTATATTTCATAACTATGCATTAACTAATAAATATTTCTGAAAAAGTAAGAAGGAAACTTAAACATTGAAAATGTGTAGAAAATTAATGCAACATGCACTTAATAGAATTTTAAACTGATCTAACTAAATA
Organism: Stegodyphus mimosarum; assembly: GCA_000611955.2. Taxonomy (NCBI): domain Eukaryota; kingdom Metazoa; phylum Arthropoda; class Arachnida; order Araneae; family Eresidae; genus Stegodyphus; species Stegodyphus mimosarum. The sequence goes on from KK115350.1 coordinate 210,951, forward strand.
AATGTCATTAATAAATTGATCTTATTTTTTATAAATATTTACTGGTCATTTTTCATGGGAAATATGGTCTAAAAAAGATGAGAAAAACGAAGAAAACTGCATGAAGTTACCTTTATAAAAATTGCTTGGTTAATTTATTTTCTTTCACATTTGTCAATCTGATATTGTTTTAGTGAACGTAACATTTTGTTTTGTTTCCGTTTAAAGTGCCATTAACATTTTCATGCACTGTGTGCAATCAATTATTTGGATGTTGATTTGTTAATTATGACAAAGTCAGCAGCATAATATTTTAGTTGGGGATTTGGATTTATTAGATTATGCCAAAGCACACTAGGGTTATCTGCTTAAAGGTAGGTATGCCTTCATGAATTGCTCAGGAACTGGCTCATATCCATGTTATACATATGGAAAATCACAAAAATCTCATTCAGCCAGCTCTTTTACCGGGTCAAAAAACCAGTGTTCAGTGACCTTTATCGCTCTGGTACTAGTAGCCAGTTCAGAAGGGGAATATTAACTGAAAACTAGTTTCTTTTCACGTCAGTCACTGGAAGATTCTAATTTAAAATTATACCCAGAAAATTTAAACAGACCTTTTGTTTTAGAAATGAAACATGATTGTAGTGAATGCCTCTCAGAAACACTGGTATCTCTCTAAGACAGCCAGTGTTTCTGAGAAAGAAAATAAACATAGGTTTTAATCATTATGTAAAATGACCATATCCACACAAGGTTAAAGATTTGGAATCTTAAGTTGTTGCTTTGAAAAAAATTCTTTTTAACTTTTTATTTAGACATTTCTTTTAAGCATTTTAAATGTGTTATTTAATTTTGTGGGTATATTTTAGTCTAAACTTTTTTAGTTATTGACAACTTTTGTAATGTACAGTAAACCATCTTCCTAAGACGAACACCTGTATAAGTGACCGGTTTAGTTATGAATTAAATCTCTTCCTTCCAAAATGACCACCTTTGGCTAAATCATTTTGAACTGTAAATGGTCGCCTTAGAGAAGCTTTTTCCATTTACATGTATTTATTTTCTTTAGTAAAGATTTAATTTTTTATTCCTTTATGTGAAAAGTTGAATTATTCCTTGTTCTTTCTTAATACATAGTGAATCATTTTGTAGCTATGTTCTCTAAAAGTGACTAGTAGTCTGTTTAGGGTGAAAGATTATTTTACATGTTGATAGTTAGTTATTTTGCCATGGTTGCTGTTAAATTGTTGTGGGATTGTCACTTAGAAAATATGGCTTTGATAAAAATGTTTTAAAAGAAACTGGCTCATATTAGTTATTAGAACAAAAACTCTGGCCAGTGTCTTTTATTTCTTAAAATCATGCTTTTGCTCAGCTTAATTTTCAGAATTTCTTAATAAATTTACATATGCCAGAAATCTTTAGCAAAATTTCATTAATATTCTGAATAAGATTTTATTTTGTGGTGACTCATTGACCTTGAAATTTTTTAACTAGTAATTTTGAAGTGAGTATTTGTGAATGCAAATTTTTAATTAAAAGTAAAAATTAATAAAATAAAAACTTCATCAGACTGCCCTTTGAGTAGACCGTTTTCAAGGACAAAAACTGTACATATTTCATTAACTTTTATTTTTAATGAATGACATATTTCAAGTTCTTTTTTTTTTTTTTTTTTTTTAAATGATCAGTTGTTATGGTTGGAAATGTCATTGTTTTTATGTATCATTTTAACTGTTTTATAAGCATATGATTTTGAGTGTCACTTCCTGCATGATTATTTTTTAATTAAAGCGATCAACAAGAATCCTTTTTCAGTAAAATGAAATTACTATTTAGTGCTGCTACGTACTAAACTAAAATGAAACTGCTATTTAATGCTGCTACGCATCTAGTAAATTTTTAAAAAACATTTTTTAAGAAGACATGCTGATTTCCATTTTAAATTGAACAAAAAATATCTTTTTGTTTTTAGTAAATTTACAAATTTTATGGTTATTTTACCTATAATTAATTGTAGTTTTATTTTCTCAGTTCATATTAATAAACATAGATATGTACTGAATTAGCTGAATCATTGTGAGACGTACTATTAGATAAATGTAGAATTCTGTTTTATCCAGCTATACCACTATGAACAATGAATATATGGTTTGCTTATATGATTCCTTTACCTCACTAAACTAGTTCCATGATAAAACATTTTCTTCGCCTTACATTTCACAAGAATAAAAAGGCTTCTCTATCTGTTTCCCCACCATAAAAGCCAAACGATGTTCATTTTTTCATCTGCATATAATAAAAGGAACAAAATATTGCACATAAATTTATAACTTTATGGAATAAATAATTTTTGACATTTCGAAATGCATTCTCTTTGATATTCATGCAAGGCTTAGTATGTTGGTTGTGATTCATATTATATAATTATAGTTGTATATTCTCTGATCATATGCTTTTTAGGAGTATTGGAGAGCTCAAACTCCCTCCTTTTTTTTCATTTTATTGTTGCAGCATATTTAATTTTTATATAAAGTCTTGTGGTGATGATGTGTGTTTGTGAGGAGATGTATATAATAAGTCCTTATTCATTTTGCATAGTGTCCTTATTGTATTGTATATTGCCTTATACATTTTAGTAATATTCTCCTGCTGATTCTGTGACACAATTATTTTAATGCATGTTATATGTTAGTGTATGTATCACACTGAAAATGCATAACTCTATTTATATACATCATCAACATATTAAAGTCTTCGAAATGTAAGGAACACAATTAAGTCAATAGACACATGGTTCTATGAATTTTTATGATCAGCAAAAAGTTATAATAATTTTACATGCAGTGTGTAATTACAATGTGTGTTGAACATAAATTAGAGATTTTTTACAATAAAGTTCTTTTCATTATGAAAATTGAAAATACTAATCAGGCAAACTAATTAGGCAAAACCCTAGAATGAAAGCAATTACATCTTTGAGGACATACATATACACTCACTTCCAAAAGTTAAGCACGAAGATGTAAAATGCAAAAAAATCAACAAATACTGCTTTGATTGACACCAAATTCGGCAGGAAAGTAGCATATATATTTATGCATAAAACAAAATCAATAATTATATACAGAAATGAAAACAATATTAAATTTTTGTAAGTTATCAGATAATAACATACTGGAGACTTAAACAGAATTATGTATAAAGTGAAAATAAACAGCATAAAATGAAAAAAGGACATTGATAGGGTATGTGATCCCCCCTCATCTGTATACAAGGTTTACACCTTGTGACCATGCTTTCAGTTAGGTGGTCAACCACCCCAGAATTAAGCAACCACCATTCTTCTTGTAGAGCAGTTTCCAGATCAATACGAGTGGCTGGAGGTGGGAAACATGAAGATACAGCACGGCCGAGAGCATCCCAAAGATTTTCAATGAGATTAAGGTCGGGCGAATATGCTGGCCACGCCATACACACAATTCTTTCACTCTCCAGGTTGTCATTGATGATGTCAGCTCTATGGAGACGTGCATTATCATCCATTAAAACAAAAGTAGGGCCAACTGCTGCAGCGTACAATCTCACAATGGGTTCTAGGACTTCATCTTGATACCGGACAGCCGTCAAAGAACCCTGTTTAAAGATGCGCAGGTCGGTGCGGTAACCGAATGAAATCCTTGCCCACACCATAATGCTTCCGCCTCGGAATGCATGATATTCGGTGATGTTTTGGGACTGATTGCGTGTTCATTGTTCACGCCATATCCTTATATGCTTGTCATCTGGGTCCAGAACAAATCTTGACTCATCAGTAAACATGACATTGCCTCAATCAGACAAATTCCAGTTGACATGTTCCCGGGACCACTGCAATCATGCCCCTCTTGACTGGACGGATAGAGGAACACAAACTCGAGGTACCCGGGCGTAAAGTCCACTCATATGCAATCTTTGGCGTACGGTAGCTGGAGCTATTGCCTTACCAATGGACGCTATAACCATAGATGTCACATGTGTGGAGGTCGCTGCGCGATTCCGCTTAGCTACAATAGCAATATATCGATCTTCCGCGGGGGTTGTAACCCTTGGGCGACCGGCTACGGCGTTCGGACAACTGTCTGTGTGGTTTGGAATTGTTTCCATAAGCGTGAAATTACAGAATGATGAACGCCGAAGAAAAGAGCAGCATCTGTGATCGACTGTCCTGCTTCACTGCGCCTCACAGTACGCCAGCACTTCCATTCGTCTTCTGGAAGTCATAGAAACACGCATGTCTTGAAAACAAATTATACGAAAGTTTTAAACGCTTTCTATCAGCACTTAAATCAACTTCTGTAACCTTCCATAAAGCTGGCTTCTTATAAGTCTGCGATTTTTGCATATTTCTTGACATGAAGGCACGATTGGCTGTTACCTAACACATTTGCATACTTCCATCTACCTCTGCAGCGAATTGCATCCTCTTCAATTTTGATTGGCTTCTGGAAATTAGCACTTTCCTCTCCGTGCTTAACTTTTGGAAGTGAGTGGATTTTACAAATGACATTTGGAGAAGAAGGTATTGCTGCTTGAAATTCGAATGATTGAACTACTGAAATTATATATATATATATATATACATATACAGTCAAATACCAAAAATCCGCCGACCTGAAATCCGCACTGCCTCTCAAAATATAAACATTGAATTTATAGGATCCAGAAACTGCAGAATGGAGAATGAAATGCCAAAGAAAAAATATTATCCAATAATAACGTCATAATTACCGAATAATAATGATTCTGTGTTAGTGGCAGAAAAAATATCTTAGCCCAGAAGAGGTTTTCAATATGGATGATGTGTTCAGATGAGCTAACACTGGCATTATCAGATAACCGATGATGAAATCATTGGCTCTGTTTTGAACTCGCCACAGCAGGAAAACAGTTCCGACACTGACACAGATAATGGATTTGATAGGAGTGAGAAAATATCTTTTAATGAGGGCTTGGAACAGGGTGAAAAATACTTAAAATATTTAGAACAACAGAGCTGTGTCAGAGAGCAAGAGATTATGACCCTGTAGAATTTACAAAAAAAAAAAAAAACTTACTCTGGAGCACCTAAAGTTTTAAAACAAATGTTTATCAGAAAAATGTTCGAAACAGATAAAAAAAAAGTAAAAAAATTCTGAAAGGTTTCAGATTTTAGATTACGTCCAAAGGGGCGTTTATTTAACATTTTGTGTGTTACCTTTATTTGTTAAATACCATGTTCTTCGCACTTAAACCATAAAATTCAGTTCAACAGCAATATCGCAAAATAATTTTAAATTCTGCATATCGTTAGAAATTTCGGTACACGCTCTGACGCGCTGGAGATAAAAATGTTTTTCTGTACAACGTTGGTATTGCTGGCTTTGAAATCTTTGAGTTTGTTAATGAAAAATTCGTTAAAGTTTTAGAGAATATTGTTACGAATTTCACATTTATTTGGCTATTTATTTAGAACTGTAATTAGAATTCCTTTTTATTTTCCCGTGCAACGCACGCAGACGATTTTTGAAGAGAAAGCTACGTCAAAAAAAAAAAAAAAAAAAAGCATACATTTATGCAGATTTTTCATTTTTTAAAATTTAATGCAGAGCGATAACATTTAGTGGCAACAATTTGAAAAGTGATACGCCGTTTTTGTGTTTCCGACGCAAAATCGTAAAACGAAAGTAATAGTCCTTCGGGACTAAATCCCTTTGGACTAAAAATGAAATACTTTATGCTTTATTAGTATCTCTTTTTTTTACACGTCTCTATTGTATATGTCCTTAATGCTTTAAAATATTCCTGTAATCACTAATATAAATGAAATGTATATAGATATATATAGGTAATAATTTAATGCATGTAACAAAATAATGTAATAATGTATATTATTGTACATAATAATTTAAGTAAATGTATCTAATATGCCTTATTTATTTTGCACTTTTAGTCTGAATATTATGATTTGGCTTTTCTGTCCTGAAATCCGCAAAATCCTAAAATCCGCACAAGCTCTGGTCCCAAGCATTGAGGATTTCTCGACTTCTACTGTATATTGTTAAGGAAGATAATTAAATGCACTGTGTACTGAACTTAAAATTTGCAGAATATTGATTTGCGAGTTTATTGCAACAGTTCATTTTTTAACAAATTATTTAGTTTCACATTTTAAAGTTAATTATTTTTTCTATCTTTTATAGTAACAGAAATTTTTTTTTTGAAAAAGAAGTAGAAATCTGTATGCAAGATGAAAGCAATTAGAAAATTTTCTGGAATGTAATGCTCTTGGTTCTGAATATTGAGTTGAAAAACAAGATGGGTTTCTTCACCGTCAGCATTATGCTAATCATCCCGTTATTAAAATTAGAAGCTCCCATTTCTTTCCTCATTTCCTTAATCATTACATATATAGAGTCCCATCAAACAAACTCAACCATTCTTTGCCAGTTGAAAAGTTTAAAATATCTTCTTCAAACTGTTTACGTCCTTCCTCTTAATTGTGTATCCCATTTCTAAAAACATAACTTTTAGCTTTTTGAAAGAATATCCTCTAGTCTGCGGAATCGTGAAAAAAAAATTGCTAGACAAGATGCTACTAAGGGATCCCTTTAGAACACACATGTATTGTACCCAGCAGCTGAACTAATTACATCGAACTAACCACAGGGAATGAATCGTTAACAGCTGTTGCTCTAGTACTGCTTTAGTAGAGTAGAGTCGACAGTCATGAGAATGGGTGAATCATTGAGAGATCAAGCATATAACTCCTGGAGTTCTGCCCACCTGTGCGCAGAAAGCTATTGGTTAATTAGACAGCTGAACATTCCGATCACTGCAGAAGATGCACTATGTACTTACCAATTTAATCGTATATACAATTTTAACGACTTCTCTACACATTCCAGAACCTCATCGTGGCCATCGATTCTATTTCTGGCTTTTTTTTTTTTTTGTTGTTGAGTTCAGTATTCGAGATTACTTCATTCTTGAGTTACTGCGTGACCAGTTTTTGTCTGAAATCAAACTATACACTTATTTTTCCTTTTTTCTATATCCACTGCTCTCTGATTTCTTCATTTATATTTTCAAATCTTCAATATCACAAGTAATTTCAAAGAAGCCCGATATTATTTTCTTCATGTAAAGAAACCCAATTACAGTTTCAGGATTCAGTTTTTCCCACCATGAATGATAATCTTTTAACTATATTTCAGGCTACAATTCAGTAGATCCAAATGTGTCAGTTTTTTCTAAAAACGGTAATTTTTTTCCATTTGTTAATAATCTTAGAACTTTTTGAGGAACAATGAGCAAATAATTTACAATAATAATTACAAATAATTGAGAATTCGGCCTAATGATCTTTGATTTAGGAATGCTACTTTCGTGTAACAGTTCATGTTCTTAGATAAATAATGTCTAATCGTGTAGTATTATTGTAAAATTATGCCAGTGCTTCTCATTTCCTGAAAATTAAGGTCTATTTAATGCCTGATGTTAGCTAGATAAATCAAATGTGACCCAAAGGAGAAATATTATCTTTCTCAAAAAGTCGTGATTTGGTTTGGTTTGGTTTATTGAGATTATGGCAAAGCACACTGGGGCTATCTGCCTGAGGGAAAGGATTCCTTCTTGGATGACTTTCTAAGGAAAATTGGCTCATATACATGGTAGACATGGTGAAAACCATGAAAACGTCCATGCAGCCAGCCTGTTCTAATCAAACCCAAGTCGAAACTACCAGTGTTCAGCCACTGGTGGGCTGTGGTTTACAGCTTTGTTTAAGTACCCAAATTTTCCAGTGCTAATAAGTACTATGACATAATAATGCATAAATAAATTATAAAGTCTAATAAAAATTTGAAGGGTGACGTAATTTCAGTCACCTTGTATTTTTTAACACAGCTATTGAGTAGAAAGAGAAGGTTGTTTATTTAAGCAATACTAAACAGCATAAAATAAAATTGTTTTATTCTATATTAGTTTTAGTCACCACTTATGAATTGAAGATTCTACACATTTTTAAATTTCAGTATTGTTATTTTTTAATACTTCTTGCATGTATATAAATAAAGGAAGTCATAATTCGGGTAATGAGAAAGCCACTGTATTCAATCAACTCCCCTATTATACGTATGATAAAAACATCATAAGTTCTAGTTTTGTCACTGAGAATAAAAAACGTTTTGAATCTGAAGAACATGATTTCCAAAATAAAAATTTTTTTTATTATTTAAATTTCAAGCAGTGTATTTTCAGAATTGTGCTGTATGTATTTCTTTTCTAAATAGTACTTGAAGTGTTAAGAGGAGGTTACAGGTTTTCCAAAACATGTTTTAATCTGTTAAAATAACTTTCAAAATTTAATATCCAGTCTTTATACACAAAAATTACGCAAATTTGCATTTTCAATCTAATATATTTAAGGAATAAAACTCCAGTTTATGTGAATAATGAAGTGCACATATAAATACTAAGAAGTGAAAAAAAAATTAGCGCTTAGCAAATAAATGAAATCGGTGTGATGATTGAAAGTACTGTTGTTTTCGCCAATTCCACTTTTCAAAACCTGTTTCATCGATTCCCGGTTGCTACTGATTCCCCTACAAGTACCCACACGAATGTCTGTCTGTATCATTCTCTCATTCACAATATATGTTACCTGTATATTAATCGTAAAAAAATTAATTTATTCATCATTAAACTTAGAATTGCACACAGCCCCTTAAAGAGTAAATGATGATATATCTCACATCTGTGGCTGTGGAAACGTTTTTAGAATCAGAATATGTGATCGATTCTTTAACAAATGGTTACAAAAAATAATCAACAAATTCTCTTTAAAGTGACCACTCAAGATTCCATATGTTTTGATTTTGTGTGTATGTTGTTATCTTACATAATGATTAAAATCTGTGTAATTTCTGGTCTCAAAAACACTGGTCATCTTAAGGAGGTTACAGTATTTCTGAAACTTTATAATATATTTAACACTGCAGCTATATATTATTTCTAAAAAAACTGCATTTAAATTATCTGTGTATAATTTTAAAATTGAATCTTCCAGTGACTGATGTAAAAACAAATTAGTTTCCGTTTAAATTCCCCTGTTGAACTTGCCGTCAGTGCTCAAGTGGTAAAATCGCTGGTTGCTTGACATTTTAGTGATTTTTCTAATGTATAACATGGATATGTTCCAGTTCCTGAGAAAGTGCTTTATAAAGGCATCCCTTCCCTTAAGCAGATAACCCTAGTGTGCTTTGGCATAATTCAATAAATCCAAATCGATTACTGATATGTTATGTAGCTGACTTTTATCATAACAAGCAAATAAACATCCAAATAATTGATTGAACAATGTGCACTGCGAGAAAAAAAAAAAGCCAGTTCCATCTCCCATTCTACTGGGTTGATTGATGAAATTGAAATTGTGTTTTTCATGTCTCGAAAGCGTGACTTAGGATATATATTAGATTTATATATAGCATTGTTCTAATATAGATATTTTGATGCAAAATCAGACTTTTTCTGAGATGACATGCCAATATTTTTTCTATATTTCGATTCTACAACTCAAAATATGCCAAAATATTAAATTTTGTGCGAAATTTACAGAGAAATTCCAAAATATATCTTGGCGCATTTTTTTAAGTTTGTGCCAAGAATAATTTACTTGGCGAACTTCTTAATATATAGCAGCCTATTTTTCTTTTCTCTTTTTGTTCATTGTACATGAGAAGAAAAAAAGTCGTTCATACTTTCAAATAATTTTAAATGCCAAATTTTTCTATTTCCTGCATGCTGAATTAATTTTCTAGTTATTTTCATTTTTAAATGCTAAAGTTTTTTTCTTACTTTTTGAACAAAAATTTATTAGTTACTGCAGATTTATGAAATATAAAAGTAAAAATATTCCTCTTTTCTTCCTGCACTCTCAAATGAATATGTGAATATGCATTTGTTACTTTTAAACGCTGAAAAATGCATGTCTGTTATGTTAACCACATTTGGCAGTATTATTACATATAACAAATATGTCAAGTTTCAAAACACGCCAATATATAAATTAACGTATATCTTAGGAAAATTTGAATAAAAAAGCTCTAATTTTTTGCAGATATGCATAGAAATACATCTTAAGATGATGGTAAAACTTTTTAGGGTTATAATTCAAAATGTTTTTCGAAAAATTTATAAAATTTATTTAAAAGTACAAATTTTAAAAATAAGTCATGAAAAATGGGTTAATTTTTATTTGGAATGAACCTAAATTTCTAATTCTGGAACAAGGAATCAAGCAAGTTTAATAAAAAAAAAAGAGATATTTATAAATATATATTAAATTCAATTAACACTGAGGAGCTAAAATTTTGAAAGCTAATTTTTTAAAACCTATTCCTGCAATTTTTACAAAGCTTGGCACATTTGTGTAATTTGAGTTGTAAAATCAAAATATGGAAAAAACTGGCATGTTATTTCAGAAAAAGTCCGATTTTATGTCAAAATACCTATGTTAAAACAGTACTATATATAAATCTTAATACATAAGTCACGCTTTCGAGACATGAAAAATGTAAGTTGAATTTCGTCAATCGGCCCAGTTGAAGGGGAGATATAGAACTGTGTCTCCCTTTTTTCGTGCAGTGTACATGAAAACGTTAACAGCGCTTTAGGAATAAACAGAAACAAAACAAGGTATAATGTTCACTAGAACAATATCATATTAACAAACATAACGAAAGAAAAATCTGAAAGGTTTCAGATTTTAAATTACGTCCAAAGGGACATTTTTTAACGTTTTGTGTGTTACCTTTATTTATTAAATATCATGTTCTTCGCACTTAAACCATAAAATTCAGTTCAACAGCAATATTGCAAAATACACAGTCCAGTCACATTAATGTGACCATCTGTCAAAAGCCAGAATAACCACCTTTCGCAGAGCGGACTGCTGCGAGACGTGCAGGAAGAGAGTCACATAGGTCCCTGAAGGTGTTCTCTGGGATGTTGAGCCATGCCGACTCTAATGCCGTGGCCAGCTGCGCTAGATTACGCGGTTGAGGATCCATGGCGCGAACAACTCGATCGAGATGGTCCCACAGATGCTCGATTGGGTTTAAGTCAGGTGAGTTTGCTGGCCAGGGGAGGACGGTAAACTCATCCTGGTGCTCTTCGAACCACGCACGTACACTGGCAGCTGTATGGCACCTCGCATTGTCCTGCTGGAAGATGCCATCATCCTGAGGAAAAACAATGCGCATGTAGGGGTGAACATGGTCCGCAAGGACAGATGCGTACTTGTATTGATCCATTGTGCCTTCCACAATGATCAGTGAACCTAGAGAATGCCAGGAAAACATTCCCCAGACCATAATGCTCCCGCCTCCAGCTTGGACCGTTCCGGCAATGGTTGCAGGGTGGTTCCTTTCAGAGGTTTCACGCCTTATACGCCAACGTCCATCTGTCCGATGGAGCATAAAACGCGATTCATCCGAAAACGCAACCTGTCGCCACTCAGTGGACGTCCAGCTGCTGTACTGGCGTGCAAATTCTAGCCTTCGCCGTCGATGAACAGCAGTCAGCATAGGTGCACGAACCAGGCGTCTGCTTCGGAGGCCCAGACGCAGCAATGTTCGCTGAATAGTACTTTGGGAGACACTTTTGGTAGCCCCTTGGTTCATTTTGGTGGTCAGTTGCTCAACGGTAGCCCGTCTATCTGCCCGAACGCATCTCCGCAACCGTCGTTCGCCTCTGTCATCTATGGCCCGTGGTGCACCACATTTGCCACGTCGCTGATTTTGGACAGTCCCATTTTGCCATGCACGGTACACTTTTACCACGGCGGCACGCGAACAGTTCACAAACTCAGCCGTTTCGGAAATGCTTCCACCCTTGGCCCGAAAGCCAATGATCATGCCCTTTTGGAAGTCGGATAAATCGCTTCGTTTCTGCATTACGCCAACGATTGAAATGTTTTCCGAAGCCCTCACACACCCTTTATATACGCTCAACTGCACTGTGCTGCCACCTGCCTTCTGTGATTGGTTATTTAACTCTGACATGGAAAGTACGTGGTGGTCACATTAATGTGACTGGACTGTGTACTTTTAAAATGAGTATATCTTTAGAATTTTCTATACACAGTTCCATGTGCTTTAGATAAAAATGTTTTTTCTTTCGCCCCCGCACAGTGTTGCCATTGCTCGCTTTTAAATCGTTTGAGTTTGTTCATAAAAAATTCGGTAAAGTTTTACAAAATAAGAAATAGATAATAAAACAAATTCCAAATTCGGGCTTCCAGATTAGCATATTCGGGGAAATGTACGTCATTCAAAATTGGATGGTTCTAGGTACCGTTGTTTTATCACATTTTGGAGAAATATACATACATTTATGCAGATTCTTCAATATTTAATTCCTTTAAATGTAATACAGAGCTGCAAGATTTTGTGGCAACAGTTTGAAAAGTGATTCAGACTTTTAATGTTTCCAACGCAAAATCGCAAAATGAAAACAGTAGTCCCTCAGGGATAAAGCCCGTTTGGACTAATAATTTCATAATTAACTAAGCAATTTTTATAGAGGTAACCTCATGCGGTTATTTATTTTCGTATTTCTTATCTTTTTTAGACAATACTTTTCATGAATTACCAGTAAAACTTAATAAAAGAAAAGATAGATTTTTTTAATGACATCTATTTGTTAACTAGGTCAGTTTAAAATTCTACGTGTTGCATGTTGAATTAATTTTAAATTTTTAAATGCTTAAGTTTCCTTCTTACTATTTCAGCAAAAAATTATTAGTTACTGCAGATTTATGAAATAAAAAAGTAAAAATATTCCTCTTTTCTTCTTGCACTCTCAAATGAATATATGAATATGCATTTATAACTTTTAAAGCTGAAAAATGCATGTCTGATGTTATAATCTTGTGGTGATTTGTACATGTTTTTATTTTCTGCTATGATATTTTATACCACGATGTTTTCATTTTGCTTTCTTTTCTCTCTTGATATTTTGTACCATGACATTTTCACCTTGTGTTGTTTTCTTTGTGACGATTTCATGTGCTATGTTTCCGTGTATAACCATTATTAACAAAATTTTAAATGCCTTTATTTAAGATTTTATTAGAAGCAACTTGCATAATAGGACACCCAATTTATAGCTTGTCTAGGGGCTGCAAGAAGTTTAATACAATGTTTGTGAATTCCCCTTTATATTTCATATGTTCATTATCATCCATTGTTTTGGACTTTGGGACATGAGTGAGGGGTGCTGTTGTATATCTGACCTAAAATGTATTTATTATTGTCCCTAGCTCCTTCTAATGCGAGTAGAAGTCTGCCTGTTGGTATTGACGGTAATGAATACAAGCATCATGGAAAGAACATTCTGAGTTTTGAAGAAATTTCAGAGAAGTATGCAGAAGCTATTGCACATTATGGAAAGGTTAGTTTAAAAACATGCATTCTTTTCCTGTTTGGTAGGTTTGTCAAATGTTTTGTGGTATTTTATGGTTCATCATTTTCTTTTCATTGTAGGTTTTTAAAACATTCATATTCTTAAGTAGACCATTTTTAATGTTATTACATTTGCTGTTGTTATGTAAAATATTTATTAGAGGTGTTTTACTTCTCCATTTTTTTCCCCCATTTCAGTGTGAAATGAAAAGTAATTGCTATAAAAACTTTTTCTCCAGAAATTTTTATTTGTATAATAATTTTGAAATGGTCAGTGTTTGTTATAGGGTATTTTACTCTTTTACTTCTATGCACAATATAAAACAGGGTTAATCAAGCTTTTCATCTTTAGGAGCTGCATGTTAGATTTCAGGAATATTCAAGAGCTGCAACTAGTTTTCAAAAGGCAAACATGTATCAGTTTTAATTAGAAAGAAACATTTAAAGTAAATTAACATGGATTTCGCATTTTTTTATGATTGTGCTTATTTATAAACAGTAATGGATAGTTCTTGTTGCCTGTAATCTGTATTCAGGAAAGTATGTTCCTATAATGCCCAAATTTTTAAATTTTTGCAATGTACTCAGTACTCTTTCTGCAGAGAGTAACTGGTTTACTTTTTTTTTCCTTGTTTTGTCAATTGATTTTAACTGTTAACTTGAAGAGAAGTCATATTAATATAAAAGACTTTTACTGAATTGTTTAGGTTACAGTGAAGAATGATGATGCAATTAAAAAAATAAGACTAGTGAATTTTGCTCTTAACCAATATACATTTTGCAGAAGGAGTAAAAAAATGTGATCAAAGTCAGGAGAGCATGCTATAAGGAAATTGAAGTTCGAGATCTGAAAATTATTTTTCTTCCAACTTATTGAGGGTTTTGCCTTCAAAAAGTAGTTTCATTTTTCACACACAATCAGTCTGCATGAACCACCAACATGTGGAGTTAAATCTAGCCTTAAATTATTTATCTCATTAATGAGATTCAAACTGAATAAGTATATATGTTTTTTTTTCCTATGCAAATTACAGCTATACATATTTATAGTATCATTAGCTAAGATTTGAAATATGTCATTGGTATATCATGGCAGTTGCTGCATATTCTAAAAATAGCATATCTTCAAATAGCAAAAAATAAACTGGAATTATAGTTGGCTCTGCATTAAAAAAAAAGCGCTTTTGAAATTGGAAACTTTTTATCTGTGTTCATTAGTAGGTAACAGGACAGTATAGGATTGCAAATGTTATATCTGTAAATGATGCTTATTGCATGTAAGTAATAAGCAAAAGAGGATTGAATGAAAGTTGAAAAGGAGCTTATCAGACATTGTATTTTGTGTGGGTTTGTCTCGGTTACATTCAGGTGAAGCAGATCAAAGGATAATTAGCATATATAAATAACAGTGAAAGGTAGTCCAAAGGCCAGAAAGGTTAGAAAGACCTCATCAGTTGAATGACAGAAACCTGTTGGAAGGAGAGTAGAATGATGACAGACTTTTTGCAGCAGAAGTGCCATAGAAGTTTAAGGTTAATATGATGGTACTGGAAAAATAAGATTGCTTTGAAATTGTAATTCGAGTAAATATGGATAATAAGGGAAGGGGACAGTGAGTTATGTTCTACATTTTTGCATCAAATGTTAAGTGCTAATAAGAATTTTTTTCTGCAAAAATGTCAAATGAGGCAGGACTTCATAGGCCAAATAAATTTCCAGAATTCACTGAAGTCCAAGGACTAACCCAGAACAGATTCTAGTAAGTGTAGTGAGTTTTCGGAGGGTTTGGTAGGATCTTTTGAGAGCTGTCATTGAGCTTTAAATGATAAAGATTTCACATTTGTGTGAATTTTTGTTATGTGTTGAAGTGATAGCTTCTTTCATTGTGTTTTGAAGATTCCTTTCTCATTTTCTTCTGAAATTTCAGTCATATTAATTATTTTTCTGCCTTTTTAAGTGCCTGCCTAAAGTCTGAAGTAAATTTTCAGATTATTAACTGAGGGGTAGATATTTTTCTTTGCAGCATTTACAGTTTAAGTATATGCTCTGTAATTTGTTTGATAATTTTAAACCTTGCTGATTGTAGCTTTTATATTTTCATTGAAATATAAAGTAGATAAATTTGTGTTTTTTTCCAATGAGAAATACCTTGTTAATTTTTCATTTTTCATACAAATGTATATATTTCTATTTTTTAATTAATTGTAAGTAAGTTTATGAAGCATGTCATATGTTCATGTAACAGTAAAATACCTTGTAACTGGCGATATCAAAATAAGAGCACTTTTGAAACATTAAATTTAAATACGGAATTTAGGCCTATGAGATAAGAAAGTATGTAATGGGCTAACAATTTGAAGACCTACGCTTTCTTTATGGTCTACTGCCCTGTCACTATGAGATAGCACAAAGATACCATGATGTCTCCGCAGGATGGCAGGTGGTTGCTGTCTAGGCCTAATTTTGCTAAAAAAATTCAACAAAAATACATTTTTATTTCAAACAAGTCATTTTTCTCAGCTTTACCTTAATGCTTTGTGAATTATAGAATTAAATGCATATAATGTTTACAGTTGTAATCAAATATATAGACAAAGAAAGAGGAATTTTAAAACAAATTTCAGCATATTTATTAAGCTACAATTACAGCATTTAATATAAAGCAACAAACCTACATAGGAACGTCCACACATACATATATACATTTACAATGAAATTTAAAAATTCATCTTCTGTTGGATATATTCTGAAGCACGAGTCCGTACAGAGTCTTACATTATAATCTTTGCGATCAAAGTAAGATGTTTTTCCCGAAGCTCACTTCCTCAGCATATTTTGATAGTAAACCATACATCTTCTCATATTTTATTTCTTCTCAATAAGAATTAGAGATGGAAAATGCCTTTCTGAAAGGCAAAATGGTGTAGCTAAAGCCCGAAATTCACTTTCTCTTCTTGACATGACCCTCACCACAATTTGTCCGATTACTTTTAATTGAAACTTAAGTAATGGTCTGTACCATTTTTTACATCGTATAAAACATAAGCATTATAGATTGTAGTGTTGAGGATTTCAAAAAAAGTAATTTCTTATACCATTTGAAAGATTTTCTCTAAGATATATAGTAAAATGTGATTGCATCTTTAATATCCACTCCTTCCATATTTTTGTTCTGCTGCAATATACAGTTTGGTTTTTCAATACTTCCTCCCATTTTGTAATTTTATTTATTCCTAAAGCCACTGCTACTGAGATCTTCTCGTAATAAAGCTTTCATTAAATATTGCTTTCGTTTTGGCATCTTAAAGCCAAAAAAATAAATTACATTCATATAAAAGAAAAAACACCCTATTCATACGAAAAGAAGAAACTAACTAAAAACTGCACTATTTTGAGATACTGCTCCCTTAGAAAGCCACTCAAAAGGATCATACACGAAAACACACATGCATGAAAGAGCTGGCATGCTTGTTTACATTACTGAATCCCGCTATCTACCCTTCAGAATCAGTTGAAACAGTACAAGGTAAAAGTTCAGGCATCATATTCCTATGTATCTTGGTGCTATGAACATAGGGTACTATCTGTTAGAATTAAAGATATTTATATTACATTCCATGTGATTGTCACGTATATGTTACAGCTGCCTAACTAGAAATTAGCCCTCTGAGACACAGACCTCACACTCGCTATAAATGAACCGAATACTACCCTGGTGACACACCCGCTCAGAAAGAGTCTAATGTAACAAGTTTTATGCAACTAGCGAACCAAGGAATTACCTGGAACATAAAGATGAATTATTGATATCTTTTTATGTGTCCATATGCGAACTTTGAAGTTAGTGTCAACAATTTTCATAAACAATTCATACTGAAGGATGCCAGATATACTTCCTCTGTTTCTCGAAAAGGTACAATGAACATTACATCCCATGGTGTAAATTGGAGCCCATGATAATGTTCTTAGAAGAAGCGTTGAGTGGCAAATATTATCTTGGGTTTAAAACAGTTGCAGCACCCGTGTCTTGGATTTGATTACATATTCACAGAAGGCTAGTGTTAGTGAAGAGGAAGTGCAAATGTAGATGAATATATACAATTCTGTTCCCATCGCACTCTTTTCAAGATGATGATGAGATAATTGAAATGTACTGGGAAAGGAGGAAAAAGATGATGAGGAAGGGAATGATGAAAGTGAAAATGGCATGTAGAGCAAGAAAGTTATGTAGAAGGAAGTGAAGAAGAATTGCAGACTTTCATAATATTTCCCAAGAAATGTTCATCTCTGTTCTTACATGATGTTATGAAGTTTCATTATATACGTAGCAAATTTTTAAAACTATGGCAAGACATTTGAAATTATATACGGTGTCATATTAAGAAATTTGTAACTTCCGTATGATAATAAATATGGTAATTTTAAAATGTCATTTAATTTTGTTTTCCTGAAATATAAAATCATATTATGAGTTTTAAGTAATCTCTATAATTTTTAATATTATTTATTTAACTGGGGCTGATAAATAAAAAAATGCTGCCTTTGGATTTCATATGCTGCAATTTCTACAGATGTCATCTCAAAACAGTAGCAAGTAAGTTCTAGAAATATATTCAGTTATCTGGGAAAATCTCTTATGTGGAATCGACACAGTCTATGTGCTTCTGGTTAAAAGAAATTCTACTGTAATATTTTTTAAGGTTGGTTATTACATTGAGTATCTTATGCCCCTGTTTTATTATAAAAGGTATATTTTTTCCATGCAGAATTTGTTTGCATGTAATCTGACAGAGAAAATGCCACACACTGAAAAAGAAAATGCATTCCCTTGCAAATTTCTGTTGGAGGGCACATGCACAAATTAAACAAATGATTATATTTGTGTGCCAAACAGGTAATTAGTATGCACGTTATAAGCATCCAGACAGCTTAAATCATCAGCTTCAGCATTGTCATGGTTATAATATGCAAGTTTTCTTCTGTTTGTAAGTCTGATGAGCTAATGGTGATGGCTATTATTCTACTCAGCGTCAACAAAAAGAGTTCTTGAAGGTGGCTTTATGTTAAGACTTTGCTGTGAATTTTGTACCATATTGCAGAAAAAAATAGAAGCTGATGCCACAACTGTTGGTTATGGTATCAGCTTTTGGCAATAATAGACCAGAGAAATGCAGCATTAGGGGTTCCAGAGAAGGGAGGTGGATGTTGAGTTGGTAATTGCCACGTATGACATTGCACATTTCCTGACCCACAGTCCACAACTAGAGACGTTTCATGAAATGGACAGAATGTTTCCAATACTCCTCTATCAGTGCCAACAGTTTTGCCATGATTGACTGTTGTAGGTTTGGTGTCCAACTGCCCTTTATGAAGGTTTCCGTTAACAGCAAGCCATCATTGTAAATATTTGCAGTAGTGTCAAGGGGACAAGGGACATGTCTTCAGAGACGAATATTGTTTCCACCATATAAATGTTGATTAGTGCAACAGTGTTTGGAAGTGTTGTGGCTACCAGGTAGATGCTTCTTCCATTTTCAAGTGACATTCAACCACTTAGTGTGGTATGAAAGTTCAGTTGCTGTTAATATTAACAGGCATTCGTGTCATGTGCATTACAGGTAATTCTAACAAGACGCCCTGTTGTGATAATGTACTGCAGCTCCATCTTCTGTATCTTTAGGACATCTCAAATGTTATTTTTTAGCAAGACAATGCCTGACCACAAACTGCTTGGCTCTTTTCTAATCCATTGCAGGATGTGCAGTTGTTCCATTGACCTTATGATCCCCCAGCAATTTAGCATTTGTGGGATTAGGCATTGTTTCCTCTGTGAAATTAAACTGGGAAAGATTACGTAATAGTGGAGCAACATTAGTCTGTAGACATGATTTGAACTATCATTGGTTTGATTCAGTGACATATTCATGAATGTATTGCCTAAAATGGGACCTCTTCATCTTATTGGTGCATTGTAAATCTTAGATATATTGTTATACATCTTTGAAATTTAAGTCATTTATTAAGTTCTTAATTAACTAGTTGTACAGAATTTGATGTTTTCAGGCATTTTTTCATGGTGTGGCCTTTTCTGTGTTGGGCAGTGTGTGAGTAGAATTTGGGGAAATCTAAGAAACTAAAATATTTACTATTTTTTCAGAATTTTTGCTGTGAATTATCCTAATTGTAACATTCTTGTTATATTTTTTAAAAGTTCCATTATTTCCATGTTTTTAAATTTTCCGTCTCTCTCATTGAAGGGGGCAGGGTAGAAGATCAGTTTGAGCATCAAAAGTGCTCTCGTATAACATAATTCTCATAAGCACTTATTACATTAAACACCATTTTGTACTCTTCTTTACAAGCAGTGGAGAGAGAGTTTTGACAGACTGCTGCCTAACATTTTCTTTTCTTTTTTAACTAGCTACTGATATAAAATATGTTGTACTGCTGATATTCTAATCAACTAAATATTTTATTGGTATACCTTGCATTTTATTTCAGTATCAAGGAGCTAGTATTGTGGAAATAGAATGCAATCTTAAATTTGCAAGAGCTCTGGCAATGCAAGAGGTATGTTTGTAATAGCCTTTTATAGTTTGTGCCTTTATCTTTTTTTTGTGAAATGATACAAATTTCTTTTAATACCACTTTTGATATTGTGTCAGAAGAAAAGTGATTTCTGGCCTGGTGAGAAAGGTACACACAGGGTATTTCAGAAAGATTGGTACATTCTTTATATCCATAATACATTGAAAACCACATCACCCAAATAATATTGGTAAGTTACTTTGGGGGGTGGTATTGGAGATATTTGAAATTACTTTTACAAACTGGGTAATTTTTTGTACCTGTACTTATTTAAGTCGGGATGTTTGGGAACAAATTTAAAGAACAGCTGCAAAGGAAAAACTGTTTGTTTTCATTACATATAATTTAATCTTGCGTAAAACAGCTTATGTCAGTAAACTTTTACCTGGACTCTTTATTTTTTGGTGAAAGCTTTTAAGTATATCTGTGAATTTTACATGTGAAAGATGCGTCTGAAAAGTCATCTAAATTACTGTCACAAGATTGTGTTTCTTCTAAATGAGAATCAGAATTGCTGCTACCAGTTCTGAATCATTCATTCATCCATTAACTCTACCAGGAGTCAGTACTTGTCCCAATAAAAATTTTCATGTTTTTCTACATGGGGGCAGTGCATTTGCTATTCTTGAGAAGTGACTGCATCTATTGCTTTGTTTAGTGAACTTTTTAATTTTCTAAGCTTAAGTTA
>KK115350.1:236024-318670 GCA_000611955.2 Stegodyphus mimosarum
TTCCCTACCACCAGCCTCTTAAGAAAATGGGAGCTTGCTTTGCATTTTGAGTGCCCCCTTGCCACGCATATGTTGTAAATACAAACATGCATGCCTTCTCCAAAATTCGAACTCTGGCCTTTCTCTATGAAAGTCAGCATCACTAACCACTATCCTGTCTGGGCAGCGGCAATATGCATTGGTATTTGAATAAAATTTTAATCATTCAATAACAACCTAATTTTTAATATTGAAATTTGAACAATAGTTATTAAAAATATGCCTGACTGAGACTTAACACCGCTTAGTTGCCCTGAATTAGTTTTGATAGGCCATCACTGATTGAATCATTGGAAAAAGTAATTTGAAAATATTTCTCTTTGTGTTAGGTTCTTTATTATTCCAAGCTGTACTCCTTCTTTTTAAAGCATAAATGGAAGAGTTGGTCTTAATAAATGTTTTAATTGGAAATAACATACTAACGGCATTTGATCATAACCTATTACTTGTTATTCTTCAGTATTTTGTATTCATTTCAAAAATGTAAAAATTTTAAATTCTTAAATCATTTAAAATTTCTGAAGTATATTTAAATTTGCCTTCTGAAAGTATGTTTGTTTATAATTTCGTGTAATTTTTATGCACTGCAATGTGAATTTAAGAATTTGGTAATCACAAGTCTCTTTAAATGTAGGATTGTTTCTGCACAGGAGAAGTATATTAACACTACCATGTACTGGTCACCAAGGAATTATTGAAAATTATCATTAAATCAAGCTTATTACTGTATTAAGAAATCTTAATTTAGTTTTAAACTTAATATGTGTTATTATGTTGTAAAATGTTTGTTTGTACCTGCCATTTAGCATTTTTATGTTTTCAACATGTATACCGTAAATGCATTACTTTTTAGAAAAATTTTTCTTATTTGGTGTTTTCCATTGTTTTTATATAATTTGAGCAAGACTAATGTAAACAGTTCTAGTGGTGTGGTTTTATATGTTTCGGGCCAGACTAGTGAAAACAGTAAATTTTCAGTAAATGTTGCAACAGAATTAAGAGATAGTTATGAATAGTTGTGAAACTTCTGCACTTTCTGATTATTTAATTGTACATATTCCTTAATATTATCTTATATATTTTGTTCAACATAATAATTATATTTTTCTAAAAACATTCTCTCTCTTCAGAAGTACTTGGAAGCTGCAGAGTGTTTGAAAAATGTGGTTTTTACAGCTTTACCTCAAACAGATGAAGAAAAGGTAACTGTTGGTTTTAAAGTCAGTCACAGTCACTATTTTGTTTGCTTCATTATTTTGATCATTTATTTTTTAGTGGATGACAAGTCCAGATTGCAAAATTTTGTACCAGCTGCATAAAATATATTGTTAGGTATAAGTATGTAAGGAGAAGAAAGAATTTAAATTGTAAAACTTATAATTTATTTTTGTTACATGTATGAGTAAATACGAACATGTCAGGTTTTGAAATTTAAGTTAAAAAAATAGGTTTTGAAGCCATCCTGACCTAAAAACACAGTTTTCTTGTTGAAAATTCATTTCTTATTAAGATTTTTTAGAACTATGCAAGGTAAGTATATATATATATCTGTTATTCATTTTCAGTAAAAGTATTCTCAAGATTGCCTTACAATTTGCTGTCTTCTGAAAGATGCAGAATTGTTAGAGTTACTTTTCAAATGGCATTTAGTTTTTTTTTTTTTTTTTTTTTTTTAATTTTTTTATTTTTTTTTAAATTTTGTGTTACAGTTTTTGTATTAGCTTTTCTAGCATGAATATATACATTGGTAAGGCATTTGTATAGTCATATGTACTTATTTCATCATTAAGGTAAACAAATTATGTGGGAATGACGTTACATTGGAACAAACTCAAATTCTTTATCAGTTTATGTCTAATAATTGTCTTTAACAGGGCTAGTGTTTTGTAAGTAGAAGGACTGCTATGCATAAATATTTCCTTTGCTTTGGATTATATTAACTGTGTAGAGGCTATTAAATTGATCTATGTTTTTACTGTAATGGTTTGAAATAAACATTTTCTCATATTGTTTGAAGCAATATTT
This sequence comes from Stegodyphus mimosarum, assembly GCA_000611955.2. NCBI lineage: Eukaryota > Metazoa > Arthropoda > Arachnida > Araneae > Eresidae > Stegodyphus > Stegodyphus mimosarum. The sequence continues at coordinate 238,089 of KK115350.1, forward strand.
GAAAATGCTGAGTGCTGCGTTAGTAGGTAAGAAAATGTAAGTTAACTGAATATTGTCAAGTTATGTTTTTAATGCTGCACAGAACAGTACGATTTAAACACAGTAGTATGGTTTCAGTTCTGCTTATGTAATATTTTTTATATCAGGTGCATGATTTTATCTGAATGTCATGTAATATTTAAAAAAGTGAAATGTTAAGTTTTAGTTGAATTAAACATTAATTTAGTAGAATTATTAGCAAAAAACAAAGCAATATGTAAATTTTTTTAAGTATATTTATATGAAAATAAATAATACAAGTATTACTGCGTTTTTGTATATGACTTTTTGTCAAAAATTTAATGTGATTTATCAGCTGCAGAAGGCGCGGACCTTTGGAAGTAAGAGCTATAGCGTGAAAGAAACATTCAATAAGTAAATGAATTAATAGCTTTAAAAAGAACTAGCAAAATATTACGTGAAAATATTGCTCCATTAGTTTTGGAAGAAAGCGTAGAACACTATTTTGGAGTTAAATATCAATCCAGTGAATGCTTTCATGATAGCCATCTGTGAAAAGGATCAGTATTTGTGAGAATGTAAAAACATGAGAGTATTCTCGTAACAGTACTTGTAAACAGTATTGATAATTTTATTCTTTTCTGATGATCAGCCAAAAACCTGACTCAAATCATCAGCTGCATATATTATAAACCAATCTAAAACATTTATGGAGATGTACAAATCAAGAGTATCTTCAGAAAAACTGATTTTATGGAAAGAAGTTATACATCTAAATAATTTGCTTCTTCTCTCAGACTGTGGTAATTTTTATGTCAGCTTATTTGGCATGCAGTACTGTTATAAAATCCCCAGATTGGAAGAGAAACATGCCAATGTAAACTTTAAAATTAGGCAAAAGAGCAACCATATTTTAGAATAGATTTTGAATAAAATCCTATCAGTTTCTTCCTCTTTGTGCGTTTGGTAAAGTATAATGGATAAATGTTTAAACAGCTCCAAAGCAGTCCATTCTAACAATGTCATAAATCATTAAAACGTGCTTCTTTTTGCATTTAATGTGTAAAAATCCAAATACCATTCCCAATTCCTCCTGTTACTTCCACTAATCAAATAGATGTATTTGCTCTTCCCAGTTACAAACAGCTCGAATCTACATAATTTAGATTGTGAGAGCCAGTCGAGTTTTGTCCATCCACATGTAGTAGACAACATTAAAATTACAAGTTATTGTATTATGGTATGGATGAATTGTAGTTTCAGAGTTTCCAGCTCTCCCAATTTCCGACCGTGCACCTGCTAACATGCTTTACAACATTTTTCTTCAAACTTTCTGAAAATTTTCCATGATTTTAATGTAGTTTAGTTTAACACTTTGTTATTTTCAACCAAGAAAGTAGTTTTTTAGGCATCTGAAAGCTCTTTGTTTTCTGTTTTTGTACGCAATATGCAGCCATTGAATAATAAATAATATTGTATTCACGTGTTCGACCACTCAAGCTTTGCATCTGGAGCTCGTTTCAAACCTGACAACTGATAAGTTCATGATGACATTTCAGAGGTGTATTGGTTGATGAGGACTCCCTCATGTCATCTATACTGACAATGTCATCACCGTCCATGCCGCAAATAAAGAATTGGCCTTGCTCTGGAATACCATAATGGCTATCACATTCCAAAATTTTTATGCTACTAACAGCATTGATGGGAAATTTATTATGCCATGGGTGACTTGGTAGGGAAATTGTAGGCAACATTTAATAGGATTACCTAAATGATGTCTTAGAAAATTGCTTGGTCATTTGTTGCTGGATGAGGAAGCACTCTCTACCGTATTATTAGGAATAGAAGCCACCCTAAACAGCAGACCATTAGTGTGTGTGAAGAATTGATTCCAAAGAAGCCATGATTTGGGGTTATTTTCTAACTGGTCAGAAACTGATAATGTTGCCATCAAAACCTGAATGTGAAAATGCAAAACTTAACGAAATTACAGGATACAGCAAGATTTGTTGGCTACATTTTGGAAGAGATGGTCTAAGGAGTATCTTCAGGTCATGAATATTTTCTGTTGATCTCAAAGAAGTGACTTAACCAGCACAGCTAATAATTGCTCTTGACTAGGGTGCAGAGGATGTCTGGGTGTCTTAGTAGATGGGGCTGTTCGTGATGGATTTTTGTATGCACTAGAGTTTCATTGAGCTTTGGAATCTAGCAACAGAATGTTTATGTACGAATGATGTGTTTCTATTTAGAATGTGGTATATAAATGCAAAATAAACAAGTAAGTTTTTATTTTTTGTGGATCTTTAAGCACTTTTATTTAAGTTACTTTTAAAATTCTAAAGTATCTGTACATTTTCTCGTTTAATTTCTGAACTCACCATCTCATCATTGGAAAAACTAGTAGTTATTCCCCGGACTGATTCTGAAAATTTTATCCTCACTGTGAACATAGTACTCAGATATAGGTTTCCCTTAGAAAGTGCTTTCACAAAGGTGTCTGTCCTATTGCAGGCAGATGTGTATGTTGTGCTGTGGTGAACTAACTTATCATCCCTAATGCAGAAAGATTTACATATAAATAAAATGTTTAAATGTTTAAGTCAGTTGTTAATTTATTATTAATAAGTTACTCTTAAACCAGATATTCATGTATTTTATATGTGTATCATAATATCTCAATTTAGCACACATGTTTGTTTTTCAGATGCACAGGTTTAATGCATTGGCACAAATATATACTGACATTGGTTTTCACAGGAAGGCATCATTTTTTAAACGAATTGCTGCTATGCGTTGCGTTGCTCAATCAAATCCTAATCCCAGTTGGACAGAATGCTATTATTTATTACTCCAATCCCTTGAAGGATTTAAACTTCCTCTAGATGCAAAAGAATTTCCCAGAGGTACATGTAATCCATTTGTAATTTTTTTGTGATAGTCATATGTTTTGCACATAAGGTTTTAAGATAGTTAGTTTTTGTTGCATTTATTTGTATGTGGTTTTCTTGAAATTTCCAGTTCCACAGAGTATACGCTCTGTGCTTGATTGATAAATAGAAATGCCTAAACATTGCAGTGTCCTTGAAAAGATTTTTCATAAGAAAGAGATTTTTATTTTAAAATAGCTAATGAGAAAAATATAGGTGATAAGACTTTGAAGAGAATTGAAATCGCAGTGGATATAGTAGAAGTTTTCTCCATGCAACAACAAAATTTATGATGAATGCCATCATACGTAGCATAAATTAATGTTGATACAAAATTTATATTACTCAATTTTGTGAAGCAAATAATTCCAGCAAACCAATTTCAAGTTCACTTTGTATTCTTTGGCGTGATCATCAGTAATATGAAAACATAACTTTATCATCTTTTTTATTCAAATATTCTCAAGATAGGGTATTTAATAAAATCTTGCTGCATATAATTCCTTTTTCCCAGAGAATTTAATGGCAGGCGTTTCATGATTTGGCAGATGTCAGGTCATGAAATCTCTCTTGATTTTGTCATCAAAATATAGCTCAAGAAATGTCAAATCTAGATCAAGGCATGAATCACAATCTTTGGAGTGTTTGCAATGTAAGATGCTATGATTGGCCACTTCCACACATTTTGACTATCGTCTTATTTGCAGAACAGTTTCAGAATTACAGCTAGTGCACTAGTGGAAGAAAGTAGTCATAGTTTGTTGTAGATTTTGACTGAAAGTTTTGATTTTGCAAGTGATCAGACACAAGCCCATCTTTCTCAGCAAAATTTTTTACCATAGGTGGGAGGAGCGACAGCCTTTTTATATAGAAATCAATGGATGTAGCAAAGTGAAAATAAACATAGTACCATCTTATCGAGGAAAATAGTGAAACATAAAAAACTGAAATATTAGAATTTTGAAAGCTTTGGCAGGAACTTGGGTTGGGATATTGTTAACTTAAGATCTGTTTTTGCGAATGTGAAAGGCTTCAAAGGAATCCAGATCATCAAACAAAGAAGCTTTGTGAATAACATTCACTAATTCAAAGTCAGAATTGTGGTTAAGTGCGCAGCTATGCATAGCTATCAAAGATTCATTTAGTTCTCCTCTGTTTATTTCTGGTGTATTTCTTTCCTCTCTGTATTTCATCTTCTGTATTTATTTCTTCCATCTGTTTATTTCTAACGCAAGATTTATATTACTTGAAGCAAAATTTTAAGCTCTTTTATTTCGGCATATGTATGTCAAACAACACTGACAATGTATGTTATAAATTCTCCAAGAATTAAGATCAGAGATGGAATCTTTAAGATTTGAATAATGAATTTTCTGGTAGTTGAAGAAATAAAAGCATAAGCAAAAAAAAAAGTCTATTACCATCAGATGAAAATATTATCTGAAGGTTGAATTTTTTAGAATCCAACCAAGTTTATAACCCAGTGAATTATGAAACGTAGTGATGACAAAGTTGTGTCTTTTCCTAATAATGGAATATCTTTATGATGCAAGAGGAAAAAAATAAAGGCTTTATCAATGGCCGTAGCAGCAAATCCTTTGGCAGTAGCAACCAATTTGAAGTAACTGCGTTCTGCAAGCAAGCAGATTTTAAAGAACAAGTTTTCAAAGCATAATAAACATAACAGTAAAAATAAGCTGCTTTCGATAGGCAGTCTTGTTTGATTAATCTTGAATTATGAGTACAGGTTTAACAACTTTTGGCAAAATATTTAATTTAGAAACAAATATAAAAGCACTAATCATGAGAATATAGTAGCTTCCTTCAGTACTGAATTAAAAACCTATCGGCAAAATTCCAAGAAAACATCCGTATGTGCTGTAGACATCTGAGAGGCTGTGTGGATTTTAGATTAATTTATTTTCAGTCTTCTTTTATATTAGTATTTTTAATTCAATTTATTATGAAATATCTTTATTGAAAATTTTTTCTCTGCTAGATATAACCTATGGGTGGCCTGGGATTCAGGTTCAGATGCTACTTGATCTTGTTGGTGTGTCTAAACAAATGAATAATCAGGCAATAGCTGTTCGGTATGTTATTTCAGATAACTTATTTGCTGTGAATAAATTTGATATATATTTTTATTGTTAGACAAAGTAAAACCATTACTCTGTTTTTGTAAAATGATTGTTTTTCCTTTTTTTTTTGTTATTTTTGTATATGTTGGTGTAGGCATAACTTAAGGAACCTTATTTTTTGTTGACTAGTATCTTGAAATTTGAATAGAATTTTTGATTTATATATGTATATAACAGCCAACTTCAGTGGATTTTTCATAATTTTTGGGAAAAAAACTGTTCTAATTGTATGATCTTATGTGTGAAATTAATTTTTTACAAATTTTGCAAATTTTTGTAAAGTTGTTAAATATTGTCCAAATCTAGCTGTTTTTCGGCAAATTTGTATTTTAAATATGTACTTAGGTATTTGGGTTAATGTTTAAATTCTTTCTTTTTTGCTTCGAAACAAAAAAAAGGGGGGGGATTTTGAATTTTGTGAGTATTGAATTCCATGGCAATTTTTAAATGAATATAATGATGTTATGATGATATTTCGAGACAATTATTCTACAAAAATTAGCATGAAAAATAATTCTTTCTCGTTTTTTAAATTGTTTTTTGCTGCTATATCTACCAATGTTTTAGTATCGTGATTATGAAATTTAAACCAGGAGTTTGTCTTGATAAATTCATGAAGCAGAATATCTGAATTTCCATTTAATAAATTTGAAAAAGCCGAATATTAAAATCAAATTTAATTTCCCATATCTTGCGATGAGTGTTTTAATTGTTTCCAAACATTCAGATATATCTCAATTTCCTCTTTAAACTTCATTTTATGCTTTTGCTTAATTTTTTTCAAAATTCTTTTGAATTTTGCTTTTATGAAATTGCCAGGTATGGTACAAGATTGGAATCGTAAGTTCTGTCTCTTTTCGCCCAGTATGTATGTAATATCTTTTTACAGTTTCGAGTATTCTGTAATTTATTTCATACTCCCTTCTCCTCTCGGAAGCCATCATAATGATAAAATATAGTTTGATGGTGCCCGTTTTTATGGAAATTGGCTACTGTTTGTAAAGACCGAAGTCTTCATAACAGTGTAAGGGAGCATGCCCAAACTAAAGATCAGTTACTTGCTTAAAGCTGATCATTGGCATCCTTAACACTAATAAGTGTTTTTAATAAGGATGAGCACATTCTTATGCAAGAACGATTTTCGTTTCATTTACTAATTAATTAATTGTGCAAGAATGATTTTTCTTTCATTTACTAATTAATTCAGTGATGAAATCTCTTTGCAAACGAATTTTTATAATGCTGTTTATGCCTCTGACGAATGGTGGTTTAGCATAAGGGTGCCGAAGTTTTCATCAGTCAGAACAATTTTTCAAGTTGTGCTCTTGGAAGAGGACTCTGGTATTTTAATAAAATAAGCTTTATTTTCACCAAAATGACAGAGTAAAAAATTGTAATTAAATAAATTTGAATTAAATAAAAATGCCTTTTACTAAATCTTTAATATTCTGTCAGATATTCAAATTTTCATACATTCCGTCTAGTAATTAAGTCTGATTTTCTCTTTCTATCAATGCGTATGTCAATTTCAAATACCAAAAAGCATTTTTACTGTTAGTGATGCAATTTTCGAATCCCGCCATTTAATATTTGCTTTTTTTTGCCCCTAGTATTTCATAAATATTTTTAGAATCATGACGTACGACCTCTTCATAAAAAAGAAAGCTGCTTTCAAGAAATTCTAGACAAAATTGCTCTCTATGAAAGAAAAAGAAGGATGAATAGATGTCAACAATTAGTTAAATCAATAATTGTAATTTAATTCATAATTGGAATAAGTGTACATAACTCTGAAACAAAAAATATTCCAAGTATTTTCTTAGTCTCAACAAAATCTATTTGAAGACGCAACCCTTATTTTGGGAACCACTGTTCTAGTTTGTTTAATGTTTGAAATATGTGTGTCCAGAAAGAAGGGCCAGCTATTTCTGTAAAGGAACACAGATGTGCATCTTTCTGAAAAATGCTGGATTGGCATAAGGGTCAATTTCAAGTGTGAAACTGATCTTCAGTTTGTGCATGCTCCCTTATGCCATGGCAGCATTACGAAGATTTCTGTCTTTTTGAATATTAGTGGATTTTCAGAAAGAGTGGCATCGTTATGTTGGGTTTCTGTTTATGAAGCAGATGTCTTCCATTTACTTCCAACTCATCACATCCTGTTTATGAATGTAATGGGTAATTAATTATATTTTTAAGTTACTAATATCTTGTGCCATGAATAATTTAAAATTGAAGTCTTAATATAAATGATTTGGTTAGGTTATTTGAATATGGCAAAGCACACAAAGACTAATTCCTAAGTGATTAATGTGTTTATGGAGAACTTTGTGAGGGAAACTGGCTCATGTTCATTTCACATGTAGAAAAAACACACAAGCCACTCATACAGCAAGCTTGTTTGCCTGGGAATAAGGTCTTTGAACCTAGGCCGAACTTGCAGTATTCAGTAGGCTTACCCACTTGGTCACTAGTGGTCTCTAAATGATAAGAATGAATGACTTTAGAATGCCGATTTTTTCATATATTTAATTTAGAGTATGTAATCCTCTGTTTTATTAATGTTTTATTTTTGATTTAAAATTTTTATTATCCCATAAATGAATGAGCTCACCAGTGTGGAGTGTTTTGGAAGTTTTGTCAGGTGTAACTTTTGCTGTTAGGGTAATGGAACCTAGCTGATTCTTTCATTCTTTTTTAAAAAATATAAATTTATTAAAAAATTCATTGAATTTGTGTTATTATGTATTTTTCATCTGAAAGATTACTTTAAATATTTTCTTCAACTTCATTATGAAAAAGTTAGGCTGAGTTGTCATTAAAATTAAAAAGTTAAAGAGTCTGTTAATAAAAGCCATGCTCAAGTGTGTAATTTCCATCAAATAAAGTAAAAATTTTAATTTCCCCACTTTTTTTAAAGGAAGGATATTTCTTTTGTATTGCAGTGATGTACATGTATTATATAAAGTCTTGAAACACATAATCCTGAAGGGAAGAAGTTGTTAATAAACTCTTCAAAAATAGTCTCCTGCATAACTGAAGTGTGTATCCATCAGTACCATTTATATTAAAAATCATACAGTAAGAATCACATGAAAATGCTGTCATAGTCTCCTGCATAACTGAAATGTGTATCCATCAGTACCATTTATATTAAAAATCATACAGTAAGAATTGCATGAAAACACTGCCAGTGACCGACCGAGTGTTAAAATTGCTGAATGCAAGTAGTTTGACATAAATTTAAATCCTGGTCAATGGGTTGACTGCATGGGAGTTCTTTGTGTGTAACATGAATATGATCCAGTTTTCCCTATAAATTTCCATCAATCTCTTCCTTTGTGTAGATAGTTCTTTCCCTTTGAATAATCCAAATCCATTCACCTGAAAAAAATTATGTGAAAGTATGAATCTTTCTCTAAACAGTCTGAGTAATGAGAAATACTCATGGCATGTGTGCGGATTTCTAAAAATGATAGTTCTACTTTTTAGACTACAACTTGGATAGCCAGAATACTAGTCTTTTACTGTGAATGGATGATTAGGGAAAAAGAGATTATATTAAAAATTCTTCTTCCTACATCATGAATTAAAAATTTCATTTTTGTGTACTTAGTATGTTTCTTTAAAGTGTATTTCCACCTCTTCATGTCAAAAAGATGTGATAAAAAGCTTTGTGAAGGCAACAGGTAGAAAAGGAGAGGTTTTTTACTTTCGAAAACCCAAAAGTTAGTGAAGCAAAAATTGAGAGAATCTTCCATTGTTCCTCAAACTAAAGAGCTAATGAATGATTCTGAATTTGAAGTTGCATTAAATAAAGATGAATTTGTGCCTGAGAATTAATGATAGGCATCCAGAAGGCAGGGAATTATACAACACTAATTAGTGAGTGCCTGAAAAACTACTGGGGTGTAAACATGAAGTTTGACAGAGATTCTGGATTCTCATCTTGATATTTTCCCCAGAGTACTTAGAAACCATAAGTGAGAAGCACAGAGAATGTTTGGATAAATTTATATGTACATTTGAAACATGTAACATGTAGCAAAATGCTAGATAGCTGTTATGAAATTTGGACTATTGCTTTGATAATTTTAAGAAGCTTGTCCAAGTAATACTGTAACAGGCTACTTGCAAGGAATCCTGCAGAAAGGGAGATGTAAATGAAAAAGGTTGGTTTTTGCTGCTCTGGAGCAAACTGTGGAAATAGATATAGTATTCTCATTAGCTAATGTAGGCTAGCAAAAGTCATACAACTGATGAAATCTCATAGTTCACGGTTTTCAGTTTTTTGATTTGAGGTTCATTGGCATGATTGAACCATAACAAGGTTGTGTTGGTCTGTGAGGGGTTAACTAAAATATAGAAACAGGTTATGACTAAATGTCTTTCATTTTATATAAATAAAACAAATTTTTGCGAGTTTGTGAGTCCTATGTGTTGTGAACTTTGAATGACAAATATTATTTATTATATAATAATACAAATCTTAGAAATAATTTCAATTGAATTTCTTTGATATTTGTTAGTTTATTATTAAACAAATAAATATCAAAGAAATTCAATTAAAATTATTTCTAAGATAAGTATAATTAATAATTGAAATGAATTGACCATTTTTTAGAAAATAGAACATTTGTTGCACAAAAACAAGCATGATAACAAAATTTGATAATTAAATCTGAAATCCAGTGGAGGGAAATATTTTGATGTTTAATATTTAGTCTCTGCATGGATATTTATTATATTGATATGTTTAATTTTATTATTTATAATTTTATTTATTTAATGAATTTTATTATTTATAATTTTATTTATTTAATGAATTTTATAATTTTATTTATTTAATGAATTTTATAATTTTATTTATTTAATGAATTTCGTTGTGTTGAGTGATTTATGGTAAAGGAAGATATTGCATTGTTATTTGAAAACTTTAAAAATAGGCAATGTGTTTCTTAGGTAATACATCGTCTGTTACCAATTTGTCTGTGTTAAGTCTGATAATTTTTTTAATCCATCAGGCATATGACATTCCTACTACATACACTGTTAAGCCATTTGAGTCCAGCTGAGCAGCAAGATGCATGTTTACAACTTGAATCTCTAACAGCAAAATGTGAAGGAGCTCCAGTTCCTTTGGCTCTTGATAATGGATTAATAATACCTCCAGTAAATCTTCTGAATCTTCCACGTGTAAAGTAAGTATTTTCCTTGCTTGATGTGTTACTACTGTGGAATATTAAACAGTAATAATTTGAGTATTGCTGTAATTTTGATATTGTCAATGAATTTAATGACTGTTTTATTACTATAAAAACCTTACTGCTGAATAAGTCAATATAGCCTCACAATTAATTATCTTTTGCTCTGCAGTCATTAAAGATTTAGTTTTCAGTAGTAGTCGTTTTTTCCTTCAGTTTTAAGAAGGATGTGTCTTTTTTTAAAATGATGTAAAGGGTTCTTAAACCCATCAGATTTGTGAAAGCAAATAAGGTTTATTTCAAGAGAGTAGAGTTACTGCCTTTTTTTTAAATCATAGGACTCATTGAACTCTGTGATGTGATGAGCTAAAGGCTGTCAAAAATATGAAGCAGCAAAAGAACAGAAAATTGCATTTGTGAATTTTTTCTGTGAATCTTTTTATTACTCTGAATTGAACTTAGCAGTTGCTATCTGCGAATTTCTCCTTCTAATAAAGCTAGTAACTCAGCAGCGTTACTACTTGACCATGAATTACGATTAGTAGTCATGTTATGAAGTTATTAGCCCCCTTTTTTTGAATGAAATATCAAATCTGACCCTTTCCAGTTTTCTAGCTGCTTTAGTTAAATGTGCTGATCATTGCATCACAAGAGCACATGAGAGTAGTCTCTGTAATTCTTTACAACTGCTTCGCCTCAACAGGTGACTGTGAAAGAGGTGATACCTAAGTGGCCAAATCAAATTGGGGACATATTTTTATTTGCATTAAAATTGTGTTGCAGTTTCATATACATTACATGGATATCATGCATATCGAAGTCTGCCTGAGAAAATAAATTCATAATTTTGAATGACAAGGGCTGTCATTGTCAATTTTAAGAAAAATACATAAAATTAGAATCCTATGGTTTTGATTGAATTTGTATTCCTTTGAGATTGTTGCATTATGCTTTTTTGTGAATATAAATTTGATATCTAACTTTATATTGGCAAGCACATTTTGTGGAATGTAACTAATCTTATTATGTGGCAGTTGCTCTGACTGCAATGCAGCATTACACATCTTTTAAACAAGTAATTATTTAGTATAAGGCATGTTCTTATGTGGAGCCTTCAACTTTTAAAACCCATTGATTTAATCATTTTCAACACTTTTAAAACGTGTTAAAAAACTCTTTTCATTTGGAGAGGGAAATAAGTTTTAATTCGGATATTGTTTTATTTGTATGAAATTATATAGAATGCATTCAGCTATGATGGAAGAAACTATCTAAATTGGGATATCTATTTATTTGTACCTCCTTTGGGAGGGAGAAGCCGTTCAGTACATTATCATCAGATTATAGTTTAGCATGCCAAAGTTGGTGCTTAATAAATTACATGCATTCTTTTATTAACATTAGAAAGGGTGGAATTTTATTTAAAAAATGACATTTTGGTAAGCTCTAAAAAATTGAAAGTGTTATATAATTAATGTACTTCTTTAATAAAGAATGGTTCAGTATTTTAAATTTAGAATTACTTTCCACCAACAGACATTAAACTCTAATATAATATATTGAGATATTGTTATAAGCCTGAGTAAACATCAACTTTGGCATGCTAAACCTATGAATTTTAAGTAAAACAAAGTAATGTTGGCAGTGTTCCGTATAACCTAAGTATATGGATAATATTGTTTTAAAATAAATATTAAAAAAATTTGCTGTGATGTTTTTCAGTTTTTTCTCGAATAAGTTCTGCAAGTGCTGTTTTTGCATTCACATATTGCAGATAATGTGAATTAATGCATTTTAAGAAACTGATTTCGTGCATGTGTAACATATGTATATAATTTAACTGTTATTGTATTTTCCAATTTGGCATTGTACATGAAAAAGCTGTCCAGAAACTTACAGAACAGTCCATGAAATACATCTGGTAGTCATACATTTTGTTGAAGCTCTTTGGAAAATTGCTGTATATGAAGCTGTGCTTTCTTCAGTTTCTTTGTACACAATCCAACACTGAAGTTACAGCAAAATGTAAAATATTGTAGAACATTTTCGATTATTATAGATAAAATATCTATAATAACATCTTAAATATTACAGTGTTGGCCATCTGGGACAAATAAGTGTAATGAAATTAACTCTTATTTTCCATATTTCTCTTTGAGTATCCATTTTTCTATCAGTTTATGCTATTGTATTTTGATGTTAAAAGCATCCTGCTTGGATATTGGTAGATATATATATATATGAGCACAATGTCTGAGATCTGGATTAATTGGGAATATAGTGATTCTGGATGTAAAAAATTTCGGATTTTAGATAATCAGTTTACAGAGTTTTAGTTACTTGCAATGCTTAGCAAAAGTATGCGTAGTAGAAGTCGCCAAATTTCCAGGATGTGCCAGACTCTGGCAGCTATGCGCATAGCCGTTCGTATGGCAACCATGCTCATAAAAGTCCTAGAAATGCCGCTGTTTTCTTGTGTTCGTTTTTGTTGTATTCTAAATGCCAGTGGTTTTTATAAACAAATCGTATTTTTTTTTGCTGTATACCTAGTTTTAAAATATGAGCTTGTGGAATTGGTGAGTGATAGAAGAAACTGTGGTAAAATTTCTATAAATTTCTATTTGAAAATTTTCTTAATGGAATAATGAGGAAATGCATTTCCTAGATAGCTGCTGTTGGTGAGGTTTGCACAAAGCGGACTCTCCATAATTCTCTGATTTATTTTAAGTGAAAGAAAGATCACTGTGTGCTTCAAGAAATTTGTGTGTGAAATTCACTGTGTGCAAAAAAATTATAGAAGGATTTGAATAAGAATGTGTTTTATTTTCTTAACATATCGCTTAATTTTTATTTGATAATTAAAATTTGTATTTTGAATTGTTAAAGTGTGTTTTCTTTTCACATGTTGATAATGTTTACCAGCTTACTATAATTATTGATAGTTTTTGAGAATCTAAAAAAGGACAGGGCAAGCAACAACTTGCACTCTATAAGTAACTTTTTCACATGCAAAAAATCACCAAATTGCACCAAGGTGGTTGTGGTAATATGTATGTAGCAGGTTATATAATTAAAAGTATTTTTTGTCTATGTTATGTAAAGTTCTTTCACATAAAGATTTTGTAGAAAGTTTTATCTGGCGTAAAGAAAATTATCTCTTGAAGCTAGAATAATGGTATTTTCTGAAATAAAACCATACTACAGATATTTGCCATTTCATTAACTGATTGGTGATCAAGGCATTGCCATCACAGTGCAAAGCTTCAGTTATACTATTATCTTCATTTATTTTTCTTGTGATATCTGGAAACCTGATTCATGGCTTATCATCATCATGAAATTTGGTAGCTAACTGTAAATTTTGCCAAGCATTTCTAAAAATATCTCCAGATATGTTATTATGACTTTGCAATGCCCCACATGTCAGGTTTTGTATTAAAATATTGCAAGAATTCTTGGACAGTCTTGTTGCTGTGTCACTTTTGAAAGAGCTGCTTTATATCTGCATTGCAGTGTGTGCAAAATTCCAGTATCCATTGTCAGATTGTCAGATGTATAGTTTCAGTGCCGGAGTAAAACAGCAATATTATCATTTACTAAAACTGTAATTTTGATAAGCTTAGTAGTAATAAAGAGAGCAATATAATAAGCTGCTCCAAATCAGAAAATTAAGAGAAGCGTGTAGTTTACTATGTTAACTGAACTAAGTTCCTGGAATCCTGGTTCTTTCTCCCTTCCCTACTTGTTTGTCAACAAAAGGAAACTAGTATGAGCAACATCCCACTCCAAATAAATATACTTTAGAGCTTAACTTATTGGTTAGGCAAACAGAAAAATTCTACTTCCCCAACTATCAAACTGGAAAGGTGGTTGTGGCTAATATCAACACAGAATCAATCAGTGTGTTATCTTTGGCCATGGTTGATTTCCTAGCCAGCAGATATTTGAAATCTATATATATATATATGTACAAGAATTATAGTTGCGAGAGAAATTGCTTCTATTGAAAATTTTGTGGTGGTTCCAGTTTTAAAAATTGTGGCCACTGGAATCGGAAATTTCTTTCTCAGTGCAGTATTCTGCTTCTTCGGAAAGAATCAGGGATAGGCTTATATAAAAGTTCACGATGTAAGATCTGTCTCTGCTATTCCACATACACAAATCCTAGATTCTGGAATGGACCTGGCAAATTCTTGCGCAGGCGAGAATAAATACCAGCACAGAAGGGTGAAAAGTAACCCTTTATTAATTCAAAGTTTAACAGAAAGGCATGATCTTCGCACGTTTATAAAACACTGTTAACTTGCGGTGGGAAACTTGAATGTTGACTTTAATTCAAGTCGAATCTAAAATAGAAGAATGCTGGATTAGGATGTTAATTTGCACCTAACAGGTTGACTCTCAGAAACCTAACAGGTATGATGATAATCCAACATGGCATAACAGCGGGATTGCAACGAAACGTGCGCTGGCTAGCGAAAATACGCTCTGCATAACTCAGGGTTTTACCCATTTAAATATTCACTTTACTTTAAATTTACATCCTGGGGAGAAAATACAAGGGGAATTTGAGAGGTTCAGGAAAGGTATCAAAATTTGTTATGCAAAATAAGGAAAACCCTACAGCTATAGCAGATAGTTTTCTGTTATGAAAACAGTAAACTTTGTGCTGGTCAAACAATAACCATTTTCTAATAATGAGTTGCTTTTTTTTTACAGCTTTCATGCATTAATATATTTATTTTTCTTGGAGAAATTCTTTGCTGTTAAAAGTACACTGCCTACAAAAGCAGTAAAACTCATAAAATTTCAGAAGAAAATTCTATTTACAATCTATTACTGAATTATTTGGTAGTGCTTAATAGTATTTCCATATTTACTTTCCTTGGAGAAATTCTTTGTAGTTAAAAGTTACATACTCTGCAAAAGGTAGTAAAATTCATAAAATTTCAGAAGTAAATTCTTACAATCTATTACTGAATTACTTGCCAGTGCTTAATAGTATTTTCTTGAAATTTTGTTCCACTGCATATGAAAATGAAATTTTTACCCATTGCAGTGTACAGGGTACTCTTGTAGGAGTCGCTTAACTGTTTCAGGACAGGTGTCCTATATATGCTGTAGCATCTGTATTATTTGGTAACAAAAGCTAATGAGACCTAAGAGGCTATGGATTTAAAATTAAATGTAGTAAGTTTAGCCTAATGGCTCACAGGAAAATTTTAATGTGCAGGAAGGGTCTGATTCATAAAAGTTGCCATAAACAAGCCTAATGGCTAGAAGCACTCTATGCCACATAAATCTAATCACTGGTATTTCAAGATAGCAATATAACATTCAAGCTGGTGTAACACGCTCTAAAATCACCTTCCAAAACCTTCCCTTAAATACTACTACTTCATACCTCATTTGAATACATGTGTGTTAGCTTTTGGGCACAAAAGTGTGGGTTTGAAACGAGAATCAAAGGAAAGTTGCTTTAAAATAAAATTAAACTGTTAAGATAAATGAATCTCAACAAGGCATATCCTACGAATGTCTGTCACAGCCAGTCACCCACCTATGCATCACTAGAGAACTAACGCAAGGGACGGATGATGCATATATGCATTTTAAGCTGAAACATGTTTTAAAGACCACTAGATGCCATCTGGTGTCTAGTACTTTTGAACAAATATAGTTTTAGGATCCTAACCTTCAGTTTGAACATATTCTGCATAATGTTGCTGTCGGCTGTTTCTGGGAAGAAGTAAAGCGTAATGTAAAGAACAGAGCTTGGCTTTGTGACTTGCCACGAGATATAAACTATTTGCGTTTCTGGTAACCCTTCCAAGCCTTTTTATATATTTTTTCTACTATATGGGGTCTTTTGGGTTACTTTGTGGAGTTTATTACACTGTGCATTGCTTTTATTGTTTATATTTCGCATACTTCCCTTATTATTTTGAAAAACCTTGACTTCAGTTTATTGTGTGTTAATTTAAAGTTCAGAATAATTTGAAAAGTACTTTCAAAAATTTTATCTCAAAGTAAATTTGTTTTACATATTTTCATGTAAAGGAAAAAGTTAATTAAATGCTCATTTTAACATATATGATAGCTTAAGTAACAATCTAAAATAGTAGCAAAAAGTATGATGGCAGGATCTAAACCTTTTTCTGTAATCCCCCCCCCAAAGCTAGGCTTAGCGATGCAAAACCCCTATCTTGTGGGACAATTCCTTTCGACTCCCATCTGTCCCGATGGAACGTCTTAAACAAAGGTGTGTTGTTTTGAACAATTGGAGTTTTATCACATGTAATCACAGTTTATAATTTTTTTTTGAAGTAGTATCTTTTAAAGGCATTATGGTTTGCATTATTGTAAATAAAAAAAGCTCACTGATAAACCTGTTTTGATATGCAATCAAAATAGATTTGGGATGGCAGTCCTTGGACCAGTTAGAATGAAACCATTGTTCGGTCACAAGAGGACATAAAATCCCAAATGCCTAAATCTTCCAAAATAATTAAGTACTAAACCACAGTTCTGGTTTTAACAGATGTTTCAGTAAGGTAAGTTACCTGATGTGCTCTAAAGTGGCATCTGTGCTGTACATTAGTTGTCTCATTACAATATTATATTATATGTAAAATCAAGTGCATGATAAAAAGTTAGCCTTGGATGAATTCTTTTATTGAAAGTGAAAAGGAATAAAAAATAAGATGAGCAAAAAACAAATTTCAGTTTTTTTTATTATTATTTCTTAGCTGTTTTTAGAATTATTAAGCTAATAAAAGTAGTTCTGATTTTAAATTGTTATTGTCCGCATAAAAAGTATTCATTCTAATTAATATAATATGTATATTGTTACATGTATATGGCTTCATAATGGATTGAATGCAAACAGAACCTATAATAGCTTGTTAAAATTTATTTTCCAGAAAGAAAACTTTATAGTTCTGGAACTTTCTTAAAAAGTACTCATATGTTCTTCTCAGTGTCAGAGCACAATCAATAGTTTTGACTACAAACTACTAAAATACATTAAACACAATGCATCTAAAGAGCGAAGCTCCCACAGAGTCTCTCAGTACTGTGAATTCGACTCTGAACTAAAAACTGAGAATTGATGTTCTCTCCAGTCTTGTATAGTTTTTCCAAGAAATTTGTAGTGTCTAGCATTCTCGAAATTGCTGCAAGGCTTGTGCAGTTACAGTTACATATAGGGATCGATTAGTTATACAAATCCAGTAACAATTATAGCTATACAGGGACTGGGCAAAATAGTCTCTAAGTTTGGCTATTTCTCGCAAGAATTGGCAACAAAAATTGGCCATGGAACCCATCGCCAACTTTGATGTTTTCCATTTACCTCAGTGTTAAAAAATACTTGTCCCTATAACCTTATTTTTCGAATAGAGCCTCACATTCTCAAGCATTTTGTATTGCATTATAGAAAAGATACTACATCATCGCATGTGATTTCACTTAAATTATTTACATGTATGCAGAATTCATTAATATTATGCACATAGCATAAACAATGTAACTTCAAATCATATTCGCAGTGGAGTAAGGATTGAGTAAAAATGAACTTTTTAAAAGTTATGCTATTATAAAAAAAGCTAGTAAACGAGACCTGTTCCAGGTAAATCATAAAAAAAAAATAAATAAATAAAAAATAAAAAATATTAATCATAATTTTGACTTTGGATCTGCAAAAATTATCCAAAAAGCTTCTTCCGTTTTTGAATTGGATTTTCTTGAGGCTTTTCATATTCACAAAGATTTAGCAAGTTTAGTGAACGATTTTAAGTCTAATCCAGTCCTTCCTAGCGCTTTTAAAATTCTATTAATATAATTCTTGATGATTATTTTTCTCGATAGATGGCGTTGCCTCCTCGCGCGTGGTTCTACCCGAGAGTATAAAAAGCCGTTACTCAGCTTTCTTTCCCCTTCTTGTATTTTGTTCTCCTGATGAGGAGGGACCTGTAGCTGCCCTCGAAATCGATTGAGTGTTTTTAGTGAATGTACGCCAAATACAAGGTTGTGTTAGCGACTTTGACTGTTCCAGGAACTCCCAGGAAAATCAACATGTGCCAATATATGTATGTATATAATATAAATGGTAGCAGACATTGTGACCAGTTAAACACTTTGTTTCATTTTTGCGTAAAGTTTTAGTGCAGACACAGCTAAATCAGTGCAGTCTGTGCATCCATTCATAATCACCTTTTACCTTTCTTTTCTTTGCATCTGTATTTTGCTTTTATTTCATAAAAGTTAAGTGGTTACATATTAACAGCAGCAAGTGAGAAGAAGAATGCAGCGTGATCAAGATGAGAGCCCATTTTAGAATGATTTAGTTTTGATTCAGCTTTATTTGTTACTGGTTCTTTTTTCTGTAAATTTTATTATTATACTTGGCTGAAATATTATGTAAGTGTCTGCATCAGTAGTTTTATGTGAAAACCATGTGAGAAGAGCTAATTTTGAAATGATGCAATTTACAGCTATTTGAGTTTTTAGGGTAGAAAGGGAAAATAACTGAATTAAAAAGGAAAGTTATTGCAAATTAAACATAGTATTTAATCGTACACACAGACACCTGCATATATCAGGATAATACAAAAGATAACTCTGTTTTTTTCTCTCAAACATATTTAATTTCACACTGTTTGTTCTTATACATCTATGTAGGTTTTGTGCTTTTCAGTTGCCACAATATTGTGCCCGAGATGATTTTCTGTTCCTTGTAAGCTTCTGTATTTATTCAGTGTTTCGATGACTTCGATAACAGCTAAAAAAAAACTCTTTCCAGAGAGGTAAAAAGGTGTCATGCAGGGACCTTTATTTTTTAAAGGCTTTTTATCCATGATAGGGAGAGAAAATCCACAGTCTTGACAGTTATGGGCCAAACAGCATTAAAATTTCACATCAAGAAAAATGATTCTTATGTTTGAAATGGAGATGTAAACAGATCTTCAATAGCTAATCATTGTTGCACACTTTATCACAGTTTTTTTTAATAATTTTGTGAGCTATGGGATAATTGATGTTTTTTTTTAATGAGTCCAGATATGCAGAACAAAATAAACAATTATTAGTCCAAAGGGATTTAGTCCCGAAGGACTATTACTTTCGTTTTGCGATTTTGCGTTGAATCACTCAGAATGCCCGTTTCACTTTTCAAATTGTTGCCACTAAATGTTATCGCTCTGCATTAAATTTTAAAAAATGAAAAATCTGCATAAATGTATGCATGTTTCTCGCATTGTGATAAAACCTAGAGCCATCGAATTTTGAATGACGTAATCCTACTGCGAATATGGGCATCTGGAAGCCCTAATTTTGAATTTGAAATTTGCTTTATTATCGATTTTATGTTTTGTAACATTTCAACGAATTTCTGATTAACAAACTAAATGATTTCAAAGCGAGCAATGGCAACACTGTACGGAAAAAGAAAAACATTTTTATCTCCAGCGCACGAGACTTACGGAAATTCTAAAGATATGTTCATTTTAAAATGATTTTGCGATATTGATTTTGAACTGAATTTTATGGTTTGAGTACGTAGTACATGATATTTAATAAAAAAAGGTAGCACACGAAACGTTAAAAAAACGCGCCTTTGGACGTAATTTAAAATCTGAAATCTTTCAGATTTTTTTTTTTTTAGGAAAATAATCTCTAAGTACATGCACAGCAAAATAATAGCTGAAAATAACTAATAATAAATGATAAACAAATAATGGCTGAAAATAAAGAAAAAGAGCCTGTGGATTCTTGACAATTCTGCCTTAGCCCATGAAATTAATTTATATTTTGCAGCATGGGCTCTGGAAATTTCGGGAAGAATTGATTGTAGGGCTTCAAAAGTGTTTTTATGCAGATCTTCCAGAAAGTTGCCAAGTTGGTGAGAAATCGCCAAATGTCACCAACTTGGTGACGAAAATTTTCACCAAGCTGCTTTAGGAATGCAATTGCCTATATCTCGAATTCTAATTGAAGTGTTTTTTGCAATTCCAAAGCTGTTGCGCTCAGAATTAAAAGATATACAGTTCTAGGCAACAAATAAGCATTTAAATATGAGACATATGGCCACAAATTGGATTAAACACAAGTAAACTATAAAATTTCCATTTAAAAAATAAATAAACTGTACAAATTACTGTAACAATACAGAAAAAGTTGCAGTCAAAAAAAAGAATTAAAATGTTTACAAATATTTGTATTATTTTAGTTTTTCGAGTTTTATTTCTATTCTCCTCGACATATGGCACTATGTTGTCTTTGAAATGAAATGTTTGTTGCTTCTCACATTTCTGCAGAATGTGAATTTGTTATTATATTTTATTTTTTGTTGGTCATTTTACACTTACAAAATTTTTAATTTTCCTTGCTTCTGGTTTTAAGCTAGATAATACAGTTCTAGCATAATCTTTATATCTACATTTCTCATAATTCAGAGTTTATAACATGAAGAAATTTTTGGAAATGGTTTATAGGATGTAAAGTTTTTACATAAGTAATGTCAATTATAGGAAGTGAAGGTTAAAATGAAAAGTTAAATAAAAGTCATGTTACCCCCCCCCCAATTTAACTGGGCATTAATTCTGAAATTCAAATGTAATCATTGACTTGGGGAAATGTATCATGTATCATCATGTATTGTGTTTATTTACCAAATAAAAGGAACACAGATAAAAATTGCAACTGAAATTTTGATTTTTTCGAGAATGTGTTTATTTGCTTAATGATATTAGAAGTGGGCTTTGTTTCTACAATAATTTGTTTTAGTCATGAAACATATAGCCATGCAACATTAATAAAAACTTTAAGTGTTTAATCTGGTTAATATTGTTACGAATTTTGTTTATATGTAAATAATTTTAGTGAAATTATATGTAAAATTGGAATTGGAGTACCTTTTGTATAATGTGACATGAAATGCTTGAAAAAGTGAAGCTCCGACAGAAAAATAAGATTACAGTGACAACTTTATTTAACATTGAGCCAAATGGCTATCTCGCTAAATTGGTGACATATTGCCAAGCTGGCAATGGTTTTGTCGACTAATTTTTGTCACTGAGTTTGGCAAGAAATCCAAAAGTCGTTACTCAGTGATCATTTTGGTATAATAGTTTGAAGTTTTTTGTGGAAAGTTTTAGAACGGTAGTGTGTTTCTTTTGTGTAAGTAAATTTTATGAAGCTATCATTGGTTCTGTGGACATTCAATCCATTATGAACCTGTACACATGCAGCAATATGTAAAAAGTGCTCTAAAAGAGATTTAGTGCCTTTTTTTTACATGATTGTTACTATGTTGTTTTGACATGCTGTTAAATTTACTACATGATTCACGTAATAGATATTGCAAGAAATTCTAATCAAATCTTTTAAGTAACTATTTTTAATCAATTTCTTAATGTACCTGTTCTTTTCTTTTAAGAACTTTCAAGCTTCAGAATCTAGCGCCTCATTTAAGACCAGTCAGAATGGTTTCAAATGATTTAAAAGCAGATTCCGATCAAGATTCGATCTTCATATTTTCTCCTATTCCTAGAGATAGGGAAAAGTCAAAGGATAACAAGATTGGTATGGATATCTTCTGCTTGTTTAAAAAAATTAATTATTTTTTTAGAAATATGATCTTTACTTTCTAAATGATCTGGCTGAAGAAACTATGTACACTCATGTTCATAAATTAAGGATAATTCCAGCTTCGGTAAATAAAGGTTCAGAAAGAAAATGAATGTGACTTATTCACAAAGCCCATTTATTAAACAAAAGGTAAAGAGCAAAAAAGATGGTGTAGGTATGATACTATTCATAAAAACAACGGTTTTTGCTCCCGGGAGCAATTACAGAAAGTATCTTCCTTACAAAAACTTAACATTACATAGTTGGTGTGATGGTTAATACATGTCTCCCAGATGATGAAATACAGTCCATACAATGCCTAGGCATGCTAAGCATCAAATATCGAACTGATCTTGGGGAAGATTACTCCACTCAGCAAACAGTGCTGTCCAAAGTTCTGGTACACATGTGGGAGGTGCTTCACAGGCTGCAATTCATTGGCCAAGTATGTTCCATATATGCTCTGTCGGAATCAAGTTAGGTGAGAATGCTGGCTATTTCATACGTATGATATCCTCAGACTGAAGGCATTCTTTAACTATGCTTGCATGGTGAGGATGGGAATTGTCATCCATAAACATAAATTCTGCACCCATGACACCCCTGAACAAACATGCACTTTCCAAAATGATGTTGTGATAAATTTGGCTTGTCATGTTTCCGATCTGAACATGCAGATTTGTTCTGGTGCCCTGTATATTTCCACTCCAGTCGAGCTTTCCTGTACCACCGTACCGGTGTCGTTTAGTGATGTTGTCTTGGTAGTAGCAGGTACCTAAAGTTCTCCATATGAAAGTCCGATGGGAATCTGACTGCAAGCTAAACCTGGACCACTGGAAAACATCACACGAGCCCACACTGATGATGTCTACATTGCATGTTCTCTACTCCAGGCTAACCACTGGTGACAGTGAGTTGCTGTGAGCAGAACATATCTGACAGGCCTCCCAGTATATAAACTAATCTGTCCAAACATTTGTACACAGTTTGCCTTGAAATTCTCATACCCATGAAGACAGCTGATAGGACAGGTCTGATGCCGTGCTCTATCTGCTTCTTTTCGCAGTTACTGCCAAATACTGGTTGTCATTCGGCGTTGTAACTCGGAGGTGACCTGTACTGTAATTTCTGACATTTCCATCATCATTTTGGAATCATTACCAAAGCCTAGAAGGTGACACTTTGCACTATTCCAAGTTCCTCGGATATTTCCATCTGAGTATACATACACTTCAGGTGACCGATAATTCTACCAAGTAAAAAATCATCCACATGTATCCTCTGTGTCATAACTGTTCGGTTGTGGTACTGAGCAGCGTACAGAATGCCTGTGAACAATTTTACTTCTTTGCTACTATTCCTTATATGCACTTCTCTTACACTCTCATTATTGTGACGGATCATCGGTGTCATCTGAAGCCTTCCTGTAATTTGCATAGCATTCTTGAAAATGTGTGTAATAATTCTACAGGTGAAGTTTTTACTTTGGAGTTCAATTTCCATGTGATTCTAAACTATCCTTAATTTATCGAGAAGTGTATTTCAGTATTAAGAAAATTTCTTAAATTTTAATGCTGACTACCTCCAAATGTGTTTTGCGATATGATTCTAGTTGGCTGGTAATTTACTAAAACAAGTTTTAATGTGACATGATAGATGTTTAACTAGAGAATTTCGTAACATAACACACATATATACAGATTTGCTACACTGCATAAGCTGTCAAAGTATGCATTGCATTAATGAATTATATGTATTTATGAAATCAAATTATGTTCGAGATAATATTTAGTAAATAAAATTTTCTGTCTTGCACTTCAGTAATAATGCTATTTGACTTTCAGATTGTCATTTCAAATGTAAATTATTATTTTGTTGTGTATGTTGCACAGTGGCGGCTCGTAGCTAAAATTAGTGGGGGTGCTGTTCCAAAAAAATTTAACCTTTGTTTTAAACCTGTGTAAAGGGAAACAAACATGTATAAAAAGGAAATTTATTTTGAAACTTCCATGAAATTTTACAAGAAAAAAATTAAACATTTCTTAATTACTTTAACTTAAATCGTTACAGTTCAAGCTTTACCTATTCATTTAAAAATGAAATCCATTCTTGTTTAAATTTGGGCGAAGAGATCAATAATTTTCTCCTTGATCTCTGGATGACAACTGAGGAAATTTTTCTATATTGAAAGCATTGCAAGCGCATGAAAACGAAAGCTCTTGAAGTTCACTTACAGTCACAGAATTTATTACTTGAGGATGCAAGGACATGGTTAAAGTTTTCTATAAAATAAAAGAATCGAAAAAAATGAATCAAATAGAATAGCTGAAAAATAATCTAACCAAGAATATGGTGTATGATTTTTAAATTGCACACGCGGGGTAAAAAAAAAAAACCAGCTCCCAACAACACTCCAGATTCGGCACTGCAAAAGCGACAGTGCTCTCTTCCTCTCAGCCTCATACGCTGCTTCCTAAGAGCGCATGCACAGAACAGCCAAATACCACACGCGCGGAGTAAGAAATTGCACACGCGGGGTAAAAAAAAAAAACCAGCTCCCAACAACACTCCAGATTCGGCACTGCAAAAGCGACAGTGCTCTCTTCCTCTCAGCCTCATACGCTGCTTCCTAAGAGCGCATGCACAGAACAGCCAAATACCACACGCGCGGAGTAAGAAATAATCACGTTTCCAGAATTTCGGCACTGCAATAGCGACAGTGCTGTTTTATCTCCCTGGCTCGAGTGCTGCTTTCTGTGTGTTCACTTGCGCAGAAGAGCCTTATGAAGTGCAGTTCCATACAAAAACTTTCTTACCTTTTTCATAAACTGGAGGATGGCTACTGACATTGAGGATTATATATTGTAGAAGTATAAAAAAAGAATTAAAGAAAAAAGGGCTCATTATAATAAATATTAAAAATAATAATAAGTGGACAATTAGGTAGGGGTGCTGCAGTCCCACAGTGCTTATTACGAGCCGCCACTGATGTTGCATCTTCTCCACAGTTAAGATGTGCCTTCATTCTTATATACAGTCTCTTACAATATCTAATGAATAGTAACCTTTTAAAAAGCTTTTTGTGTAAAAATGGGATGTTGCTTTAGAGTCAAATATTAAGTCCTATTTTCTCTGTTGGCCCACTAGTGGGTGAGAGGTAAGATCGCTGAACACTGGTAATTTGGTGATAGGTTTGAATCTTGGTGAACGGGCTGTCTACATGGCATTTTCTTACTTTTCTCAATGTGTAATTTGTATACGAGCCCTTAAAATGCCCTCCATAGAGGCATCCTTCTCTTTAGGCAGATAGGCCTAGAGCACTTTGCCATAATCAAGTAAATTAATTTTCTGTGTTGCTTATGTTGCCATATAATCAGTTTTGCTCCACTAGACATCTTTTTATCTCTTAATATCAAATTGGTTCTGTGAACACAAAGGAATATTACCTGCTAGTGTAGTATACACCCACGTGTTTGGACTTTGTACTCTGATTAGAAAATCAGTCACTGTTTAGGAATTAGTTATTGGAGTAATTCATTATAAGTGCCTTTAGCAGAAGAAAATTATTTTTAAGGTCATTTTATATATAATTTTGCCCACAACCTTTTTATGTCATATTATTTCAATTAGGTGCTTTTCTCTAGAAATTTATGAAAGCACAGAACAATCATTCTACGTGGGGCTTTTATATTACCTGATTTTATGTAGGCTTGCTGTATTTTTTAGAGTTAGCATTTGGATGTGTAGCAGATTAAAAGGAAGCTCTCTGTTATAACATGATCTTATGGCAATTGGAGTAGCTTTTAAGGCTGCTTTTGTGGTGTGGCTTGTAGATAATTTGTGGTAGGGTTTGTTGAGTTACTTTACCCCATTCGGTTACCAAGTTAAGATGTTTTTAAGGAGTATTTCATCGAGGATGTTTTATTTTCATTACCGTATTGTTTGATAGAAAGCTTTTAAATGGCTTTCGTATGGCAAGCAGCTCTTATTGAGAGTTTGCGACATGTTGAAACAATTAAGTGAGTTTCAGTATTTGTTACATCATTGCAGGCAGGAATCATATATGCATATGATGTTTCTTTTATATTAGCATCCAATTTATCTGTTTTTAACATTAAAGTTTATGTGTACGTTAGTTTTCCTTGGGGCCTTTTAAGTGAAAATAAAAGTCGACTGCTTTATGAGAATGAAATGAAAAAGAATCATATGGGATTATTGCCAGTTTACTTGTCAGTTTATATTAGATTGCTGTATGAAATGCATTGCCTGTTCTTAAAATAAGTTGATTCAGGAATTGAAGGCTAATTCTGTTTTAATTTGTTTGTTAATTGTAAACTGTTGATTAGGGAAGCATACTGAAATATATGAAAAAAGGTGCTTTAAGTTCAAGATATTTCATAGGAAAAAGATGCCATCACCATGCCTTCGGAAAAAAAAAAGGTTTCTTTTGGAATTTTTTAAAAGTAAATATTATATGTATTGCATTTAAATTTCAACCAAAATGGGAGTTACTGAAGCTCCATAATGAGTCCTTACTGTTTATAGGTTTGTCTATTGGCTATGGGTACCAAGGAATGGACTAAAATAAAGACTACCAGTAGAAATCATGGCAGTGTCATTACTTACTGCTTTTGGAATTGAATACTTGATATGTTATTCTTAGTGAAAGTTGAGTATACTCAGGGCCGTTCCTAGTGGGGTAAAAGTATGCGGGTGGCCAAGATCAGGGCAAACGGACTGTTGCAATACCACGTATAATATTTTAAATTCATTGTTAGTACTTGTCATATGTAAGTACTTTTTGTGTAATTTGTCATATGTAAGTATTTAGTAAGTATGAAATAAAAATTTTATTAATCATTGAGTTTTTTTTTTTTTTTTTTTAAATTGGGGGTCGGCAATCTTAGGAAAGTATGCGGTAGTCAATGTTTTAGGAATGGCCTTGAGTATAGTTAAGCTAGCCTAGCTTAAATTTTTAGTAAAGGTTTCATTAGATAACCTTCTTTATATGTTTTGATCTGTACACTGAATTGATGCAGGGAGATCTGTATGCCAAATTAATGGTTGCTGCCTTTAAGGTAACCCCTTGAAAAAAATAATAGATGTTGAAGTCGGGATCGGAGCTGTGATAGGTCACTGAATCGGAAGATTATTCAGTGGTTAAAAAATTGTTGTATAGTAGCCATGGGTTAGTCTGTATTAAGAAGGTGTTAGTCAATCTGCTGTTAATGGTACAACTAAAAAACTGAAAAAAACTTATTTGCTGGGAATCATGTAGATTCCTGTGGGTATGTCATGTGGAGCTAGCAGATGGTCATCTATTGCATATCATCTTCAAGACATAACTCTTCCTGGCTAGCACTCTCTCTCTACATATATATATATAACTGCAAAATAAAAAATACTTTTAAAAATTCATCGCATATTTATTTCAGAATAAATCACATGCAAAAGTCAAAATACCAGAAGCAAAGCAGGAAACTACAAGAAATAGGGTAAATATGCCAAAACCGAATATGAAATGTGACATTTACATGTTTTGCTGTATTGTTATCAGAGGGTTAGTGCAATGAAAGATGTAAACAAAACATCGTGTTTCTAAACCGAAAAGACAATTTTTTAATTCAAGAATAGTCTTTGAAAAATAATCAAAATAATTGTTAAGGTATTGTTTTCCAAAGACACCATTTATTGCTGCTATCAGCATGCAGTTAGATTAGGTTTTGAACTTTTTTTTAACTTTGGATTTATTCATTATATATATATATATATACAGGGTTATTCAAAAAGAAAGAGCAGATTTCAGACATTTATTTCTTTCAAACTACAAAACATAGAAACATGATTCTAATGTTAATGGATAGACAAAAGTTTACAATTATGGTGTGCATTCATTTTCTTTGGGCTCCTTTTGTAAAGTGTACGAATGCGCTCGACATTCTTGTTCGATGTGCGTGGATGTCCCGTGCTTTTCCCTTTGCAGATGCAACCATCTTCTACAAAATTTCGATGCCACTCGTAAATTTGCTTATGACGCGGTGGTTGTTTATTAAATAGATTGCGAAATGCTCGCTGAACTCCAACAATGGACTCTAGTTTTGCCAATTGTAAGAACACAAAAAGACTTCTGCTGTGGTGTCGCCACCCTTTCACTACAGATTACCAACCGACAAATAATACCAGAACAAACGACAGCGCCAATGCGGCCATGATTGGAACTTTTACCCGTGCTAATAATAAATTGTACATTTTTCTCTATCCATTAACGTTAGAATCATGTTTCTATCTTTTGTAGTTTGGAAGAAACACATGTTTGCAATCTGCTCTTTCTTTTTGAATAACTCTGTATACACACACACACATACATATATATCCCCCCCACACATGCACACACAGTGGTAGGCTTCATTATTGGAACATCAGCAATAAAGCTGCGTGCAGATATTAATGTATTTTTAGTATCTGAAAATGTAAATAACTTGTGCAATTTTTTTTCATAAACATGTTACAAACTTAAGGGTAAAAACATTTTTACATTCTAATAAATAACTGAATGGCATTAAAAGAGGAAGAAGTAAAATTTGTATTATTCTAATATATATATATATTTTAAATCATTCTCTGAAGGAAAATTGATGATGTCTTAAAAAATTCCAAATTTTGAAATTAAATATCTTGGTGAATTTTTGTAATAATAGTTCTTTTGTGTTTTATGCTATAATGAGCCTAACATTTTATTAACTGTAGAAACAAGGTGACCATACAGAAATTTACATTTCATAATTTTTGTAAATAATTATATAAATTTAACGTTTTTTTTTAAACTTGATAAAACATGAGTATTTTCCTGATTTAACGTACTCATGAGTATTTGCCTTTTATAATTGAAAGTATATGTTTAAACCAACAGTTGTGAAAACAAAGGCTGCACAAGGACTCATATGGACACATATAACACTTATATGAAATTTCAGTATTATTGTTGTTGCAGAATTTTCTTTAACACACTGGTTTTCTTTTTTCTATATGAAAATCTGTATCGAAAGACAGTTGAGCTATTACTGCATATTTTCTTAATGCTTATTAATTGGCACTTTACTAGATTTCAAATGGGTGGAAGGAGATGTTTCAGAAGTAGCATTGCAAGTATTTAATCCATTACCCTTTGAACTAAAAGTGACGCATATGGTAAGTAAAGTAGTCAGTTTTCCTTTTGCTTTTGATTGAGTAATTATTATCTTAAGAAGCTCTGTTAATGCTGTTTTTATTCATCCTTAGTCAAAAAAAAAAAGTAACCACCAGCCAGTAATAAATAAGTAACATTTATTCTACAGATTGGGTGAAATTTACAGAATGAGTTAATGCTTATGAAATATGTGAGATTTCAGTAATATTGAAGAATTATGGCTTTCACATTTTGCTAGCCAAAAATATAAATAAATAGTATTCAGTAATACCATTTGTCTAATAGCGTCTATGATGACCACAAGCACTGTTATAAATTTCATAATGATGCTTAATCACTCTGTTGGTAAAGTTTCTAAGGAACTAAGTATTTTACAGAATGAGGTGTAAAAAAGGAGTGAGGAGAAATCGCATGTCTTCCACATAAAAGCAGTCTTCTTGAGGTTCATTTAACTTTCCAGTAATATCATCGATTGTTTGTGATTGAACTATATATGGTTACTTTATTATTGAGAATTAAATATAATAATTCTTTCTTTATTTGAGAGATAGACAAAGAGGTGGTAAATATGTTCATTTGTTAATTAGGTTCTAGATGACACTTGATTTTTTCTAATTTTTTAATTGATATAGTTTTTTCTAATTTTAAATTGTTAGTGTTCTAATCTATTTTTTTTAATTGTTAGTGTGTTGAACAATTAATTTTTAATGTTTTGTTTCATTAAACATTCTCAAAAATTTATAATTTGCTGTAACATTCATATTTTTATGTTAATTTTAAGTTTTTAAAAGGCTGTCAATTATGATATTAATGCATTTATGTATAGATTCATCAGACTTGTGTAACGATCAATATGTTGAACAATATTTATATTTGACATAATTTTCCAAGAAACTTCATTTATTTTGATGTGGCCTAAAAAATATTATATGCATGCAGTTATTTTGAGAAAGGAGTATTCCATTTTATTGCTGTTTTAACTGCTAATCAAATGCATGATTTACATAATTTTCTTTAAGACATTAATTTTTTTCACAGTTATTGATTTGAGTGTTTAAAAAATATAAACAAGGGGCATTATAATATACTGGTTATCATATAAATTGAGGTAAAATCACAAAAATAGCGATGACTCTCTCAAAATTAAGCCAAACCGTGTAAAATTTGAATATGTTGCCAAGTAGCTGAGTAAATCTGTAGTATACGAATTAGTGATGCTGCAGTTGTAATGCGTCATTTGCGAGGAGCATAAAAGTCCATGTTTGAGAACAAGCCCACATATTTTACTGTGATAGTGACATCAGAAATCTGAGATAGCCAATTCGTAACAATGACCTCTAGCCATCATTTGTCTGCAGAACTACCATGGAGAGCCATCAGGAGACTACAGGCAGAACAAAGTCAAACAGAAGTTGCCAGATGGCTAAATGTGAGTTCTTCTGTGGTTCATAGACTTTGGAGGCAATTTCAAACCACAGATATGGCAGCCAAGGACGACCAACTGCTACGACAAGCACCGAAGACCCATATTTGACATTATGTGCATGCAGGAATAGAACCGCTACTCCAAATGTCATCTGTGCGTAGAAGGCTCCATGAAGGTGGTGTATGCAATGCGACCAGCCATTTGCATGCCGCTCACGTCACACCATAGGAGGGACCGTTTGCAGTGGGTATGACAACATGTTCACTGGATGCCTGATCAATGGAGGGCTGTTCTCTTTACGGATGAGTCCAGGTTAGTCTAGAAAGTGATAGTAGGTGTTATTTTATATGGAGAGAATGTGGAACCCGTTATCATCCATCAAACATCCGGGAAAGAGATGTATAAGGAAGAGGCAGTGTCTGTGTTTGGGGTGTCATCTCTTTGGGTGGACACACAGACTTCCATGTCTTTCCAAGGGGAACTGTGAATGCTCAAGTTTATAGATATGACATCCTTGATTCTTATGTGGGTTATATGGCAGGACAATAGGTGATGCTTTCCTGTTACAGGATGACAACACAAGACCACACAGGACTTGCATCGTAGATGATGAAACAATTATGTGCATTGAGTGGTCAGCTAGATCCCCAGACTTGAATCCTTTCCAGCACGTTTGGGATACTTTACGAAGACATGTAGCTGCTCTTAATCCACCCTCTCAGACCCTTGCCGCGTTTGGAACTGTTTTGCAAGAGCAATGGCTCTTGCTTCCTATGGAACTGATAGACCACATAATTGAAAGCATCACACATCGCTATATGAGCTGTGTTGCTTCTAGAGGTGATCATATTTCATATTGAAGGTACTTTTCCTATAGCAAACTGACACCTTCAATTTTTTCATTTTATACATCTGCTAATTTCTATACCACCATAATTGTCTGGTAATTTCTTTTTATGTTATTTGATACCTTACTATGTGTTGTATATTGTGGGTAAATTTCATAACATTCTACAGTAACTTCTCAGGAATCGTGATTTTTGTGATTTTTCCCTAATTCATAACCAGTGTATTTAATCTCCTTACTGAATATAAATGTAAATACAAGGTTTAATTTTATATATAAGGAAAAACATTTAATAGCTTTCTCTCTCTCGAGTAATTCACTTGTTTATATTATTATTGTCTAAAATTCTTGGAGTTTTTTTAATTAGTTTTTAACAAGTATGTTTCCTCGTGTTAATTTTCATATTGAATTTTTTATGAACCATGGAAATTTTTTTTCCTTCCTAATTAATATGAGTTTTAAAATAATTATAGGGTCTTCAGGCAGATAATATTGCTTTTGAAAGCTTTCCAGCTTGTCTATCTTTGCCTGCAGAATCTGGCCCTTATCCTGTTAACTTGTTAGGTACACCTTTAAGTGCTGGTGAACTCCAAATTTTAGGTAAAAATTTTTGTTACCTTTATTTTTAAAGTTTTCAGAAGCTTTTTTTCTGAAAAATAGTTCTCCATAATGTGATAATCTAATTTTTTACAACTCTAAGTTGTTGGTATTTTTCATGATTTAAAATTTGCTATGAGGCAAAAACTGGACAATATCCTCCTGAAAATTAAAATATGTGCTATAAATTTATCATGTAGCATAAAGTATTATGCTTGTATTATATTTAAAGTAATAGATATCTTGCTGTTTGTTCATATGTGACTGTTACAAACTTAATAAAATGAGAAAAGTTAGTTAAAAAAAAGATCACAATAAAACTGAAAGAATAAAAGTTAATGACTAATTGGCAAATTTGTTAAAATGGTCTTGCTAGATAGACCTAGATGAGTTTTGCCATGCCTCATGTAAATACACGCTTTAAGTATATGAATCCATTTTGAAAAGTAATGCCAAATCCTGAGACAATAAAGTCTAATAATTTGATGATTATTTTGTAAGGAATGCAAAAGATTTTACAGGTGCATATGGATAAAAGCATAAAAAAGAACTGCATAGCTTACATTAAAAAAAAATTCTAAGCTACAATATAAGTTTAACTTAGCAGCATGTGCATATGAATGGAGGAACTATTAAAGCTTTTGTGTTCTCCCATCCAAAGTTAGACACATTTGAAGACATATAGACAATTAATGTAGATTAAAGAATAATTGAACATTTTATTGCATCCAGGAAAATTACTCACAAGCGTAATTTTGCCAACTGAGTATTACGTATTTCGATCATAAAATTACAGTTTTGAATAAATATATTTTGCTTGTTGGATTTATAATCCGACTTCTTGTTTCAGCTTCAAACATTTTCGCATTTCTTACATTTTACTGAAAATTTTGAATTCAAATATTTCAATAATCTCCCATATCTTTATGTTCTGCTAAATGGAAAAATACATTTTGTAACTGATCTTTAAAATGAACTGTGTAGTAGTACTAACATTCTTATACTAAATAAACTATGGCAGGTCTACCCAACACCATTATGCAAATACAACTTTGTTTATATCTTTATTAACATGTATATGTTTATGTCTAACATCAAGAAATTATGAATATAAGTATTAACCATGCATGGTTAATGAGGTTTTGTTTGCTGAACTGTACTGTAATTAATGAAATGCATTGTAGATGAAATTTGCATGTATCTGTGTGTTCAGTTAATGCTGGTAGAAAGTACTATATTATGTCAAAATGTCATATATCACCATTTATTTACTAGGTTATGCAACTCATGTTTTGGGAGTGAAAAGCAATTGCCGTTTGAGAGACATTCCATCTCTAAGAAAACAGTACTTTGCTATTGATGTTATACCTCGGTTACCACAGATACAAGTTACAACTACTCTTCCTAAAGCTTCCATGTTTTCCTCTCTTGGTGATACAAGTTATGTAGTTGTGAGCTCTGCGGTTACAATGTATGCTGGAGAAAGGTACTGATATTTTTAATTGAATAATTTTGTTATATAGAAGTGGCAATGGAGAATGAAAAGAATTATATTTGCTTCCAAGAAAATATGTAAGAGAACAAAAACAGTTAGAGTTATACTGATAAAAAGTTTTTATGACGCGTTATTCAATTATGGAATGATTTTTAACTTCTAAATTAGTCAAATTATTGAATATTAAAAGCAATGCAGATATTGAGTTGTTTTTTGCCAGATCATAACTTTTGTACTTGCAAGCAACATTAACATTGCTAACTTTTAAAATCTGTCTCCCATTCGTATGACAAAATCGCTGAACACTGGTAGTTCGGTTTGGGGTTACAATCTTGTGCTGGTTACACTTATTGCCAAAAGTCTGCATTCAGATTGATCATCTTCCGTGTTCATGCAACAGTGTAGGCTTTCTGAATCAATACAACTTTTATTGATTCCTATAATGTCTGAAATTCAAATAGTACAAACAAAAATTACCTGATCATTATATAAAATGATACAAATATTCATAACTTTAAAATGACACATCATGTGTATCAAAAGTTCTTGTACACTGGAGAAAACCTTTACCATAATCGATTTTATCTAAAAGTTAATACCTTGTAGAGTATCTCCTTGTTTTTATCTCTTTCAACGTATTTGGCAAGGATTCAACTTGCTTAGATGTCTCTTCTATGGTTATTGTGTTCCACTGTTCTACCATGACAGATTTGAGCATTTCTTTCGATGTTATGATGTGCTGCCTTATTTTCTGGTTGAGTAAATCCCGCAGATGCTCTATTATGTTTAGGTCTTGGAACTGGGATGGTGGTCCGAGTTGGTTTGGCTCATGGTGAAGTAGCTATGACCTCACAATGTACACTGTGTGCTTGGGGTCATTGTTCTACTGAAAATAAAAATCATCACTCATCCCAAGCTTCTCAGCACTTGCCTCAAGATTTATCTTCAGTATGTCCAAGTAATCAGTTTTGCTCATTGTTGATTAAATAAACTCCAGATTACCAACCTCACTGCTTCCCATGCACTCCCAAACCTTGACGCCTTCTTATCCATGCTTGACAGTGAGAAAAACATTCTCTTTTTTTAGTTCTGTAGAGGGTTTCCTGCAGAATTTCATCCCTTGATGTTGAAAATACGAAATTTACTTTTATCTGAATATATTACCCTTTTCCAAAATCCATGTGTCTTATTTAAGTGTTCTTTGATAAAAGCCATTCTCATAGCTCTTCATTCAAGAGATGAATGGTTTCTTCTGTGCAATTCAGTAGTCATGCCTTTTAAGTTCTCTTCAAATTGTGGTTAAACACTTTTTTTTTTTTGAATCTCTCAGCAACCCTTTTCGTTATTTGTGAAGCTGATAGGCTTGGATTTATTTTTACAGAGCATATTGCAAAGCAGGAGTCTGGAGATGACAGTGCAGATGGGAGGCTTGGACATTGAAAGTTGATTTGTAGTTCATGATCACTTTTTGAATCGATGAATGTCTCCTATTAACAGTTTCAGCAATTGCTGTAAGACATTTCCCCCTTTTCCAAACATCTGTGATGCTCTTTCTTTTGGCAATTTCGATCTCTTTTTCTGTTACCTGCCATGGAATCACACAAACATTCAAAACCTCAAATCCTAAATAAATCATAGTAGAAGCTTACAGTTGCTTAAAAATAAAGTAAAATTTAAAAAGAATGTGACTTGATGCAATTACTATCTCACAATAAAAAATCTTTAAAAGCTCTATTTTATAAGTGTTTGTTGACTTTTGGCAGGGATGATTGGTGATTGTTTGGTTGTCTTTCTTGTTTTTTTTTTTTTTTTGTAAGCTTGAAGAATCATTGAGAAGTATGTTAATTTGTCCAAATGAGATTGCAATACTAATTTTAACATGAACACGTAAGATTATTGTTTGTATGCAGAGTTTCAGTGGTAAGTGCTTCCATAGTTTTCCTCGTGTGTAATATGAATACAAGCCAGTTTTCCATAGAAAGTCCTCCACAAAGGCATCCCTTCCCTTAGGCAGATATTCCTCTAGTATGTTGCTGTAGTTAAATAAACTGAACCAAATCAACCTTTTTTTCCCTGTAATGAGATTTCTTTTTTTAGCTACGAAAGTAATTTTTTTGATATTTCGCTCTCCTGCCATTCAGTGTTCTATAAAAGCACTGTTCTAAGTAAGGGCATTCTAGGCTACGTATTTGTATAGTTATTGCTACAGTTAAAACCAAAAAGCGTCACAAAATCAGTCTGGGAATTAAAAGTATACACTATATAAACTGGGTATGACTTTTGTAGGATGTGAATGTGATTTTTTTTTTCAAATTTTAATATTAAATGTATTTAAACATATAAATTAATTGGCTTGAAATATTGCAGCTAATTCAATGCTTTAACATGCGTGTTCTATCATTAAAATTTGATAAATTGTTTCTCATTTTGTAAGCCATTAGCTTTTAGTTGCATTTAAGGTCATTTATAAGCATGCCATGACGGCACACTTTAATATGAGTAAAGTTATTTGTTTTCTGTAAATATTAAATATGATTGTTCCTTCAAATTCTTCGAAAATGCAAAAGTTTGTGTTATGTATTATATTTCTTTTAAAGAAAACTCGTTTATTGTAAGGTACCATCATCACTTGAGTATTAACTTTTGAGATTGAATACACTGTTAAAAATTTGCTGATTTCTGTGCCATACCTTATTGAATTTCACTTATTGTACCTTATTCACCTATTATACCTATTATTATTTGAATTATACCTTATTGAATTGACCTGTGTTATTTTTGGTGTATGTGTTCCACAGTGAAATATTTTTTATGTTACTGTTTATTCCTGTGCTCATGATTTTGTATGATATAAAACAGTCAGCTGAATTAATCCTTCAATCAGCATGTTTTTTTTCTTCTATTGAGTATAGAAAAGTAATCTCAGAGATACTCTTAGCTGACTGAAGATAAATTAAGCAGCTGTAAATATGCATCATTATTTTTGTCACTGTGAAGGATTAATGCATGAAAATACTAGTTCTAATGATAAAGGGTCTTTAGAGGTACCACTGAAAGGCTGACTTAATGTTAAGTGAGTATTATCACTGCTAATTGCAATTTAGCCAGATTTGTGGAATACCAAGGTATAATCGAAGAACTGGTACTCTCAGCTAAATGGCAAAGATGTATTTGATTCTTTCTTTCACATTTTAAAATTGAGGTTCATTCTGAAAAAAATTTGCCCATTTTTTATGATTTATTTTTAAAATTTATATTTTTAAATATTTTTTATAAATTTTTCGAAAAAATTTTTGTATAGCCTATAAAACTTTTAGCATCGTTTTAAAATAGATTTTGTTCTAGGCATACTTGCAAAAGATCAGAGTTTTTTACTCAAAATTTCCTAAGATATACGTGAATTTACATATTGGCATGTTTTGAAATTTAGCATATTCATTACAAGTGATAATAATGCCAAATGTGGTTTACGCACTTTATTAAAATTATTTGAAAATATTGAACATGACCTTTTTTCCCACTCGTGTACAATGAAAAAAAAAAGGAAAGGAAAATAGGTTGATACAAATTAAGTTGTTTGCCATGTGAA
Organism: Stegodyphus mimosarum; assembly: GCA_000611955.2. Classification (NCBI taxonomy): domain Eukaryota; kingdom Metazoa; phylum Arthropoda; class Arachnida; order Araneae; family Eresidae; genus Stegodyphus; species Stegodyphus mimosarum. Next base: position 275,135 of record KK115350.1, read on the forward strand.
TTATTCTTGGTACAAACTGAAAAAATACACCAAGATAAATTTTTAAATTTATTTGTAAATTTCGCACCAAATTTTACAAAATTTAATATTGAAGTATAATTTGAGTTGTAGAATCGAAATTTGGAAAAAAAATGTCATGTCATTTCAGAAAAAGTCCTATTTTATGTCAGAATACATATGTTAGGATAATGCTGTATATAAATCTAATATATATCCCAAGTCGCGCTTTCACGACATTAAAAACACTATTTGAATTTCGTCAATCGGCCTGGTAGAACGGGAGATATAGAACTGTCCCGCCCCCCTTTTTTTTGCTGCTGTGAACATGCATCCTAAAATTGTAACAAACCAGTACACACCTCTACAAAGTGGTATATGCATTTTTGAATTGTAATCAAAGAAATGCCTTTTTTATAGGGTTTTTAGGATTTTATGGTTAATCCCATTGGCTGTTGGAGGCTTAGTGAGGGCCATCTGTAATGACAAGTCTAAATAGATATAAAGAATTAGTGATGCCTGCAAAAGACAGTAAAGGCTCACAGACATGTATGCAAAGGAAATTACAATGTTAAACTTTTTGTCTGAAACTTTTTGTCTGTCCTTAGAGAGGATCTTGTAAAACATTTTTATATCACTAAAGATAATAAATGGTAACAAGTAACTGCAATAAAATTATATAAAGTAAAGGTCTATTATTTAAAAACTGCTAAAGGTAGTTATGCCAGTTTTTTCCTGTTAAGGAATAATGAAGTTTTATTTGCAAGGTTTTCAAAAACTTTACCCTTTTCAGTTTTAGTGTAATGGTTCTGATATCCAAACATATAGTTTTAACCACCTAGTAGTTATTTATTTTAATTAAATTAAATTTAAACAACCTTCTTAGAGGTATTTTAATTACAGCCGCACTGAAAGTGATTGCGTTGAGTAAAACTGGGGCTGTATTGGGGCTTTCAAGTACTCCTTTCTACTTGTGCCAAAAGAATGGGCATGAAAATTTGTATATTTATTTGTAGTGATAAAGTTAATCTTGAGCTACCAACCATCTTTCATTGGATTTCACTCAACAGCATTAATATGAAGCTTCTGTTTATAGTTGTTCCTTTAATTTTTCCACCAGTGTACATTAACTAGTTTGCATCCGAGTGGGTGTTCATGAAAATAGAAGTGATAGTAAAGGTAACATAATAAGATAGGTTGATGAATTAACCCCTACAAACTACCATGGCTGAGTTGTTCCACATTCTTTTATACATCTGAAACTGAAATTTAGAAAATGATCTTTGTGCAGACTTTTAGCTATATTTGGTCATTATGCAAGCATAAAATTACTACAAAAAAAATCTGGTTTTTGTATTAAATTTGTTCCTTTGGTTCAGTCAGATTTGTCTGGTGAATACATTTTCTTTTGAATCTGTGTCCCTGAACAATGTGATTTCAAAGTATCAGAAAAAGTGAGCATGTTGCTTGATTCATGTCTGGGTCAAGTATATGTAGTTTTCTCTACAAAGCCTATTCAAAATGTGGATGAACTGCTGTATGTTGATTGGTTATTCATCAATGATGAACTTAGAATTGGCATTAGTGACATTTTTTTAATCATGCTGAATAAGCACCTCAGTTTCAGAAAAATATATGGTTGTTGGATTTTACAGGTCCTGATAGCTAAGGTGAATGCTGGCCGAGTGTGTGCTAAAAGCATCTGAGAGAGATTCTGATAATAGCAACTTTTTTTTTATGTTGCTGTTGGAGATGAAGGCTTCTGCCACTCTATGACCCTGAATCTCACCAAGACAACATGTAATGGAGGAATCTTGAATACCCTTCATTAAAAAATGCAGGTCTACAGCCAGAGGTGTTATTCTTTTGCATAACAGTTCCAGCTTCAATGTGTCACCAGTCTTCATATAATTTTTCCCTGTTTTGAAGAAAAACTGAAGAATCATTTTTAAAGTAGTGAAGAAATTATGATTATCCATTAAAGAAGAGAGGAGATGCTAGTGACAGTAAATGCTGTAAAAGTTTGTGTGTCACTGAACGGTCTATACTTAGTTACCTATGAAGTTATTACAGATATGCACAAATCACTGGAATGTACCTTTTTTGAAGTCCTTACTTATTAACTGCCAACAAAACATTAGTTGGCAATGAAGGTACTACGATAATTTCCCAGTAATGTCTACCCTCCTGTTGCTACTTTGACTGCTTTAATAAATGAACCCATCATTCAACCAGTCATTAAATTAGACGATTGCAACACAGCCAATGCTCTGCCATGTCCTGCGTATAATTGAAATTTTCATGTTGAGCAGATTAAATGAAGACAATTAAGATAACACACCTGTTCAAAATTGTCCTGCTGTATTGTTTTTTTATTTCTTAATAGGTCTTAAATGTTGAAAAATGCAGGCAGTGTAAAATTGAGAATAAAAAATTAGTTTTAAGAAAGTCAAGTCATATTAAAATAGCCATACAATTTAGTTAAATTGATACAAGGCATCAGATTCAGTCAAAAATTTTGCCATATGGAGGATAAACTGTGATAGAGCAATTTTCTGCAAAAAATTGGCATTACTGAAATGGGAGAGAGTAGAATCTTATTTACATATTTCCATCAAAGTTACCTTAGTAGTAAGCGAAGCTCTTGGCAGTGGTAAATACACAAGTTTTTTTTTTCATTGCAGTTACATCTGCTGGTGATGCTTCATTCATTAAAAAAAATAGTGCATCATGTGACAGCCTTAATTATTGCATACAAGTGAAAGAGTAGCTTACACATATGGGTAACAGAAATAGCATCTTATAACTGTAAATTGCAGGATTTAAGGTCTAAGTGTATGGATGGCTGTTTGTGTTAAAAGTGGCAGTTTCTCACTCAGTGCTGTCAGATGTTGAGAGTAACAGTCTACAGAAGTAACACAGAAAAATGTTACATCTTGCATGAATGTCACCAGATTCAGTTTTTGCCTTTTCTTCCAAATCATGAAAAATATTGTTACCAAACAGCTTTGCATAAAAGAACTAATGACAGCCATAGTTCAGTAGCCAAGTGATGTATTCAATATACCAAAAAATGGCTCCCTTTTATGGGTAAAATTTTAATGTAGCATTAAACTTAAAAAATTTTAACAGCGTCTTTGTTTTGTGAAAAAATTTTAACAAATCATTGTTTTGTGCATTTGTGTGCAAATTGTTTTACCATATATTGTAAATTGACTTAAATTTTCTTTAGTAATCACTAATATTTCCATCAAACCTGTATAATATGGACTAATTCAGATTTTTTATGTTAGCAGAAAACAATTAAAAGGCTTTAGATTCATGTTAATTTGATTTTCATTGTAATACAGCAGTTTCTCTTTTAGTAAAGGAAGTCCTTCACAAATAGCTGTCAGTCTGTCTTTATGCAAGAAGTAGTTATGATGATTGTATAATTCATTAAAAATACTGATATAATTTTTTTAATGCATTTTTCCTGTTTCTGCTTTTTTACATGTTTTGATTTATTTAATTAACTTGCACATTGATTTATACTTCTGCAACCATTTTTGTTTCATGTATTTTTAGCCAAGAATGCACTGTCACTCTGACAAATATTGGGAAAGATCTTGTTGAAAGAGTTGACATAAGTTTACATTCTAAATTAAACAAAGGTACGTATGGTTATTTCTTGTAACCTTTTTCCTATGTGATTTTTATAACTAGAAGTAGTTTTTTCCATGGATAATTAACGTGAATTGTTTTCCTCTAGAAAAAGAATCATCATTTTTTACTTGGAGCAAGGAAAATCTTGATACACAGTTGCCTATTGGGGTTGGAAATGCTGCAAGTTTCACTCTCTACATAAATGCTATCGGTGATTTTGTTAATCCTATCAAACTAAAACCAGGTCCCTGTCTTTTATACCTTAATTTTTACAATATTATTATCTTTGCAAAGCATTCTTTGTGATTAAATTATTTCTATGTAAATTTAGATTCCAGTGATATGAACCATAATAGTGCCAAAGGATCCAGATCTTCCTCTACTTCATCCTTTAATGGAACACCTAATAGACGAAAACCTCGCACTGTCAGCAGCCCTGAGCCTTTTCCACCAAAGGTGATAAATTAATATTTATTCCAAATACTAGGCTATCCCTTTTAAAGTGCAAAATTTGTAATTTTAAACTTTCTTTTTATAATAACTGCAGTACAAAGTCCGAAATCCAGAACCATCAGGATTACGTTACTTTTAAGTCTAGTAAGATGATGTGTAAAAATTTAAAAAAAATATTAAATAGATGCTTTTGTAATAATGAAGCATTTATGACTTTAAGGGAACTGGAATTTACTAAAAGTGTTAAATTATTATTAGTTTTATTAAACATTTCTTTCAGTCTAAGTTTGTAAGCTGTTTCATTTATGCACTGATATTTTCTTTTTCATTTTATACACAGACATAATTTCTTGTTCAGTCACAGAGTTCCATTGTTCAAGGTCGTATAATTATTAGGTAAAAAACTGTCACTAAACTATCAGTCGAAATCTTTTCATTTACAAAAATTTGTCACTTTCTTCAGTATTGGTAGCAATTCATTTTCTGGGTTTAATTAAAACCATACTACTGATTTCACTTTTAGTTGATTGCTCATTGGAGCATTGTCATTCAGTAGAAAACCTGTTATATCATCATCATTTATTATTATTTCTTAACAAACTCCATTAATTGGGAAATTTTGCTTATTATAGTGTTTATAATGTTAAGAATAGGGGTGTTGTTTTGCCTATTTTTGAAATTGCACTTTCTTAAGCCCAAACTGCACCAACATTTTTTTTTTTTTTTTTTTTTTTTTTTTTTTTGCCAAGGTCACTATAAAAAGCAAGTACCAAATATGCTTTTGCTCTGCAGATCCTGCCACAGCTCTTTTTGATATTATCAAATATTCAGAAATTTAATTTTGGTTAGAGGGCTTTAATAATAGCCTGTGAGAAATAATAAGCTAGATCAAATTAGAAATTTAAGGAAAAGTGCAATTTCCATTGTTAACTGAACTTCGTCAGAATTTAATTCTGTTTTCTATGCCACTATGCTAATAAAAGAAACAAGGTTTCCTTGCTACTTGGAAAACCAGAAAAAGTCAGGGAATTAAAATCTTTTAGTCAAAATCTGGAAAAGCCAGGGAATTTCATACAGCAGTACCCCCCCCCCAAAAGCAATTTTTACACCAACGTTGGAAGAAATCACTTTCTTGGTGAATTGTGTATTGCTTGAGCATCATTCAGGCAGCTGGTGTAGAACCAATTTTCGCAGCTCCAATTATATTGTCTTTTAGAAAGGGAAGGCAAATCATTTATTATTACTAAGCAAAAACGTGTCATTTCGGTATTGGTGACATTTTTCAAAATTGTGCCAAGGTCGTAGCATATATTAGGATTTTACCACAAAATCTTTTGAACCTTTTTTCTTTTTTAATGAATGCTTTGTTTGTCATTTTGCAGTAAAATCATAAATAGCAATCCGTCATCTACATTAACTATTTAATATAATTATGTTCGCCAAAATATTGTTGATTATTATAATTCACTTTTTAATCTTTAAGTAATCAACTTTATTTTAATGTTATTTAATGTGGCTTCTTTCTTCTAAATTTATTTATTATTAGGTAATACTTTCAAATTTCAGGCAATTTCTCTGGCGTACTCCTGAAACTAATTCTAGTAGTATTTATAGTATGATGATATACCATCATGGAATTTAATGTACATATTTTTTGCTTATGTATGTTGCTAAATAAATTTAAAATACCTGAATTTATTTAAAAATATCATTAAATAGATTTCTTTTTTTCGTTTAAACATCCACAATTGAATGCTGGCCATCTACACCAAATAGAAGGGAACAAGTTATTTTGACCCAGTTGAGAGTAGGTCATTTTCGACTAACGAATATTTGCTGAAAGGCGAGAAGAAACCTCATTGCTCAAACTGTAATGAAGATCTGACAGTCTACCATATTTTATTAGAATGTCATAGTTTTAATTATCTTTGCAAAAAATATTTTAAATGTTTCAAATTTGATTTTAAAGGATACTGACTTTTATTATAAACTGTAGTCTGTTTTTATCTCACCTAAAATGTATAGTAATCATCCATCTGAAACTTTTAGCATACTTTGTATTCACTCTTTGTACCCTTTCTTTGGTGCAGATAACGTAAAGTTTTGTGCCAGAAACTACATTCAATCAATCAATCTTTTGTTTAACTGCAAAATGTCTACAAAGAGAGACATTTTTTAATTCAGGTTGGGCCGCTTTTAATCTCAATTTTCAGTGGAGAAAACAACTCCTATTATAGTTATAGTAGTAATGCTTTGGGTATAAGTCTTATGTAATTGGCAAAATTTTGTGTTTTCTAGTGGTACCATAATTAATTTACCTCTTAGCACAGCTAATGCACACTGTGCGGACAGACTGGAATTTTCTTAAAACACACCTGGAAAAGTCAGGGAATTTCATTCCTCTGTTTGAGTGGCAACTCCGAAGAAAACCATTATGAGAAACAGGGCTGTTCCTAGCGAGGGGGGGACAGCACGCAAAAGTATGCAGGCAGCGAAAATCAGGGCGGCCGGATTCTTGTGGTAGAACCACTAAATATTTTGTAAGTACTTGTCATATGTAAGTACTTTTTATAAAATTTGCCATATGTAAGTACTTTTTATAAAATTTGTCACATGTAAGTACTTAGTGAGTATGATATAAAAATTTTATTAATCAATGAGCATTTTTTTTTAAATTCGGGGCAGCAATCTTAGGACTCACTCGGGAAGTACTCGGGCAGTCAATGGCCTAGGAACAGCCTTGATGAGAAACGCAAATGAGCATGTGTTTAGGCTTCATTTATTCTAAGTTCAGATAGAAAAATGTAAAGCCTCCTCCACAACCAAGAGCCAAAAAAATGGTCATGATTAACATCAACTCATGCCTTCTCATTGGTCATGGTGCGATTTCACAGACAACAGATGTTTGAAAGTAACATATAATAATCTGCTATAGATAATAATTTTATAATCTGGTAGTCAATAGAAAAACTGTTTTTATTGCACATCTGCTTTTTTGTTTGTTTGTTTACCTTCTGTGTATGCATAGGAGGTAGTGTTTTCAGTCCAAAAATTTGAGAGTGAGTTTTCTGTGAATAAGTGCAAATAAGGGTCCTCACAACTCGTTTTTACTAGTTTTACAATGATGTCTGTATCTGTGTAACAGTTTTTTCCCCCTTTTGTCCACAATAACAGTTACATGAAGGTACACAAAATTTTCCGTATTTTTAAGCTTCCTCCATTAAAGAGTTGATAAGATTTTGTGTGAAACTGGACATGAATTAGTTTGCATGAAGCTTATAACAGTCAGTAATGGACAACTGGAAGTGGTACTTTATTTGAAGCCTGTAAGTTTTTAGAAAAAACTATATTAAAATATAATCCAAAACTAATTTAAGACTTTTATATCAGTGGCAACAATATATTAGATTTTGGCTGAAATGTATAAATCAAAAGTGATAATTGATCTAATGCTCTGAACAGACTTTCAGGAAAAAATATATATTATGAAATAATCTTAAATTTCTCAAATTGGGTGTTTGAAATAGGTATGTGATCAAGAACAACAACATATTGTATTTTTAAGCAATAATTGCATTGTTGGAATTATGCTGAATACTATGAGAATAAGCTGAATTATGAAGATGAGCTCTTGTTACGAAGTTTTGTGTTCATTTCACTTTTGTGTTGAATATCTTTTCAAATAAAGGGATGTTCCTACCAATTGTTATTGCTGTGTATTATCTTTAAAGAAGTAATCGAGCAAATATAAATAATATAATGAAAATAAAAAAATGAGTGCCAACAATTAATCTATTGGGAATTCCAAAGATATGCTGATTTTAAAGATTTTGTGACTTTACTGTTAAATTTTGTGTGGCGTAAGTGTGAAGAAAGGTGTTCGACAAATAAAGCTAAAATGAAAAGTGGGGCATCCACATCGTATTAATAAAACTGAACACTGATATCATAAACTGGGAAGATAATGAAAAAGAAATGTATGAGGACACTGAACACTTTGTTGATATACTTCTTTTAAAAATATTTTACTAAAGATATACTATAAAAAATTTTGTGATTGTTAAATCCTTGATTCCTAAGTGAATCCAAAACATTATGTGAGCTGAGGATATACTGGGATCATTGCGGTATTTCCAAATTAAAACATGAGAACGGATGCGTCCATGAACATGTGTAATTATCATTTTCCATTGTATGGGCGAATTGAATGATGAAAACTCAGTATTTATAATTAACATTGAACCCTAAAGTTCATAAAGAAATAAGATTTTATTTACAAATGATGAACATATAATTATAATTAAGTTATAATTTACTTAAACTTAATTGCTATTCTTCCAAGCTCCATGTCTTAACATGGTATTAGCATGAGGTCATGTGCTAGCCCCATTAGAATTTTTTACTATATTTTGCAATCTTAGACTTAATAATAAGAAAAAAAAATTCGAGTGGTCTGAAGACCCGGATATTGGACATCTGGATTTTGTACTGTATCATATTTTGTAACCATTCTGTATATTATCATTTCATCACTGCATATAGTAAAATGTTGATTACTGGAATTGGTAGTTGGAAAGAAATCACTGAATGTTAAACAAGAATGGATTGTTAGAAGATACTTTAATTCCTGAACCACAAAATTATAGTCTTTCTTGCTGAGCTTGAGGATAATTTAAATTATGTGAAAGCCATTTTTATGTAAATATAAAAGTGCTTGGGAATATTGAATGATGGATTTTTTTTTTTTTCAGTACTGTAGGTATACAAAGAAAAATGAATGGTGATACTACTGTAAATTTAACTTAATTCTTGAATTTGTTAGTGTGAGTTTTATTCTGTCTTTGATGATGATAATGAATTTTTAACGATTACTTAGATGTACATTGAATTGATTTTATTTATATCAAAACACAAATCATTATCTGAAGTGTGGAAAAGTGTGCTTTTTCATTAGATTTTCCAAGAAGAAATGTCTGATATTTGTTACAATCAAGAAATTGTGTGAAGCTGTATTCTGCCAGCTTCTTTTTTGAAAAATTAAGTACAGAATGCTATTTTCACCATTATTCCTGTATTCTCATTTAGTTTGAATAGTTTTTATACGTAATGTTTTACATATGCATTCTCTTTCATTCTGTGTAGTGTCTCTTTATATTTAGCTCAGACTGATGAGAAAACGAAGTTATTCGTAAACTATGTTTTGGGAATATTCAAATGTGTTGTAAAAAATATAAAAGTAAAGGGTATAGACTATATCGTGCACAAGCATCAAAAGTAATAAATATCACCCTTGAGAGGCTCAGTCCCTTCAAGATTACTGCTGTCAGGAAAAATCTAGATATTATGCATCTGATAAAAATGCAAAGGTTTTAAATAATGTTATGGGCAAGTTTAGTATTGACAAAACCAGATTCACCTGGCACATATAACCTTTTAGGCTGCTATCACATCTGTTTGTTTCAGAACAACAGTTTGGAACAATTTTTCTGCTTTGTCACAACAGCCAGTAACCACAGATTACTTTGAGGTCAGAATACTTGCAAAGAGAAGCTATCACGCGAGGGGATTGGCCACCCTACTCACCCAACTTGAACCCAATTGAGCATGTGTGGGATGCTTTAGGATGCCAAATTTCAACGTACAAAATTCTTACCTGGACCCTTCAGGAGCTGGAAAGTACCCTTTTAGAAGTGTGGTGAACAGTTCCACAAGACTTCATCAACACTTTGTTCAAGTGTATGAAATCAAGATATGATATGCATATGTGTCCGAGGTGATCATATGGCATATTAAAGAAAAAAAAATTCCAGTTGAGGTCGCTTAATTTTTTCATCAGATTCGCGTTTCCATAAATTTGGTTTTAATTTGAATATCTTATGAATAATCAACTGCCAAACATTGTAATTTATGATAACTAATGCTTTTGTACAAATTTCTAGTAATTTTTTATTAAGTATCACATTTTATTTCTCTCTCATTATCTTTTAATTTTGATGACTTGTGTATTATGACTAAGGATAATGGCTGAATAACATAACTTATTTTTTTTTGTAACTAACAGCTTACTCTTAAAAGTTATCTCTAATTATTAAGGTGAGTTATCGCTTTTCCTTAATCCTTATTATAGATGTAAGATATAACACAAAAATGCAAAAAATAACATAAAACTTTATTCCTTACAACTAATGAGACTTAAAAATATACAAAACAACGTATCAGACCTGGTTTAGTGGCTTTTCGAACTTCATATTAAATACTGTATATTAACTGGGTTATAACTCTAGCCAATCTACATGAAGCTATCACACTAATTGGGACCAAGTGCAGCTAACTCAATACTTACCAATCGTATCAACATCATTCACATCTATTCTGTCTCTAAGCCAGCAGTCAGATGCAACAACTAAGCTTCTGTTATGAGTCATTCTGATTATTATTTTACTTCTAAATTTCACTTATACTAGACATAAAATCTGAATAAACCTTCGGACTGAGGGAGTACATGACGAAAAGAAAGAATCGGTATAAAGCTAACTGTTAATAAAATTTAAATAAATAGTCACTAATTTCTTTAACATATGTGGGACTGTTATAAGTGTAAAATATAAATGTTTTAAGAAATTGTATAATTGAATGATGATTAGTTGAAAAAATTATGAAGTTGATTTTATTCTTGAATTTGTTTTATAATTAAGTTAAATATTAGATTAATAATGATATATCCTACTTGCAGATTTATAGATTACAAAAGTGAAGTTCACGTGTAGATAATCGCTGCAGTTTATTCATTTCCTATTTGCTGATAGGTCCTTAATTTTTTTCATTGATGGTCCATAAAAGTACTTAATTTCGAGGTGCGGGAATGTGTACAAATGCTGTATCCATGCTCAAAGATTTGGTTTGAAAAACTGCAAAAGGAAATTATATTTTGCTATTTCTGATGCTCCAGAATGACACTGCAAAGAAAGATCAAGCCATAGGAAGAAAGATTTACAGACCAGATGGTGGTCTAAAGCGTCATACATTTCTTTTCTAACACTGTTCCATTTATTTACTTCTGGTATCAATAACTAACCATAGTAGAATTCTTTCAACTACAGCTAAGAATGAATCATTGTACAGTACTCAGTTGGAATAGTGACTTGCATTCTGTTTATAAATTTCTTTTTTATTTATTTATTTTAATAAAAAAGCTGTTCTTTTAATGAAGCTATATAGGGCTCTTGAGGGTTGCAATTCTTACCCCAGTTAAATTTTATGCCAACGTTTATGTTTGGTGCCAAGGTGAACAAAACAAATGTAATACTATGGGGATTATAAAACCACATATCTCAAATAGTTAAATAATAACCACTTGTATTAATTGTTATAATCTAAACTAATATGAAGTAGATTTGCTTTTATGACTATGAAATAATGATTTTCCTTTCATTTCTCATATATGAAATGCTTGTAACATTAATTTATTCCTTTCTTGTGTCTTGGCTATTCATCATGATTACTTTTAGTGCATCATCAGCATCAGTAAAAGAATATTCCATCTGAAATATGAAAGATCGTTTATTAATGACCTTTCCAAAGTTGTTGGCATTATCATCATATAGCCACTTATATGAGTCTTGATATCAGCTTTGTTTCACAGTGTGTACATTTTGTAGTGCAAACATGCTAAATATCTCCATGATGTCTGAGGTCTAGGTTGTCTCTTGTTCTCATAAGTCACAACTAAATAAAGTATTTTTGGGTGGATATAGTTCATAATAGATTGACTTCACACAGCTTCGATGATGGTTGATAAAATTTATTTTGATTAAAAGAAACACTTCTCACACAAAAATAATCGTACAACTCTTCAGAGTATTGCAGGGCACAATTAATAGTTACACTTCAAACTACTAAGAACATTAGATGCACTTTGCACTGCATTGTGTTTAAAGAGCGAAGGTAACTCTGAACTCACACTTACGCACTGAGCTAACAACTCAAAGCAGAACCTCTCTCTGGTCTTGTGTAATTTTCACCCGGCTGCCAAGCTATTTCTTTCTGCTTCTTGAAATTACTGAAGCCATATGAGGGCCGAACTGCGGTTGCATCTATATACAGCATCTGTTCAGTTACAATGTACATTACTGATATACAGGGTCAGACCGAAGTGTTGTCAAATGGTCGCCAAGTTTGGGTGATGTGTGGCCAAATTTGATGACAAAAACTAGTTTCCAAAACCGTTGCCAGCTTGGCGATATCTCGCCAATTTAACTAAATAACCATTTACTCAATGTTAAATAGGCTTCCCCCTGTATTCTAACTTTTCCGGCAACCTCGCTTACGTACATTTTCATGCTACTTTATATAGAAAATATGAAAATTTCACATGTAATCGCAATAAAATCATCTATATACAAAATTCGTAAGAGTATATATTTATTTGAATTATTAATATGCTTTAGTTATACAGGGGGCCAACTGTATTGATCACCTAGGACATCAAAAATGCTAGAGCCAGGGCAGATTGTCACACTGCATGTGTACCAACTGCTAGTCATCTGCTACCCCTTTGGACATTCTTAGAAATATGCAGAATGTTCACAGACCTGAGTCCAGTAGCTCTGTTCTTTTTTGTTTTCATGTAGTTTGGCTTCCTGTTTGACATCCAGGATTTCATGTACTATGCATTCCACTAGTGCAGCTAAGGAAGGTGTGCTGTGCCAGGCAAAACTTGATTGCCAATCTGAATAGACATTGTCTTCAGCAACTAATCTCACATCTGCCTTCATACAGCTGATCACATACATGTATGGTGATGTGAAGAAAGAGCTTCAGCATGCACATTTGGGGCAACATAAAGAGAGACCCTTCACCTAGCATTATGGTATAAGGTGCTGTATTTTATGCTTTGTTTGACTTCTTCAGTCTTTTGATTTGGCATTCTAGTTTATCAATGATATGCAGGTGAGTGGTTAGGCCTATTTTAATGCCCATTGCCATCGACGGTGGAGTATTCCTGTTAAGACAATACGTAAGTATGTACCATCCTTGTAGCTATTGAGTAGACAGTGAGTCCATCATTGGATGTCTCAGGTCGAGTGTGTGCAAAACCACATGGGAAACCAGATTCATTGCCTTTCACAACTGCATATGGGTATCATGCTACGCCAGTTTGTGTAAAAAGTATGGCAAGCTATCCCACAGGGCTTCAGTCATACATTGTTTTTCCAGAGCTTCATCCAGTGACCAATTAATTAACATGCTTGGAGCTGCCCAAATGATTAATCTTAACACTCTAAGTATTGTATAATGAGCACTGCATTTACATATGCATGCAAATAAAAGTAGCTGTCCTGCTGGTGTACATTTCTCTCCTATGCGTATCATGCAGTGAAGACTTTTTCTATAAGTTGCATTATTTTTTATGGTGTGTTTAAAACTTAAAATGTTTAGCCAAAAATAAAGTAATAGCAAAATTTTCTGTTTAATTTGTTGCAGATTGTTGAAGCTGTGCTTCAGATACAGTATTTTGGAGGCCCAGGCATGGCTGCAGGTTATTGTCGACAGTGTGCTGTTGCACTTACTGTAGAAGTTTTACCTTCAATTGTCATTACTAAATGGGATGTTCTTCCTTCAGAAATGTAAGTTTTATAGGGCTCAATCTTATGTTTGTGTGAATTTTAAATGTATACTGATGTAGGGATATTTGTTTGCAATTGAATCAAAACCATGTATGCACTAATCTAAACTAACCATAAAACTGTAATCATAATTATGTGTAAAATTACTAATGCTTAGTCAGTTGCTTACATTACTTTGATCTCCCAGTTTACCTCAAAAGTAATTATTGTGCTTATTTTACTGTAATTGTGAAAATAAGATATTAAAAATGCAAAATACATTATGAATAGTAATAAAACCACAATAATGCATAAGTCCTTTTCCGAGAAGAATGATTAGAAATCTTAATTTGGTTCACTGCATCCAACACAAAAACATCGGCACCATTGTGAAAGGTCCATGGTTTTGCATTGCCAATACTTTTTTATCAGTTCAGAGTTTACCATAAATTCATTTCATTTCTTGCTTAACTTAATTTAAAATTTTCATATTGCTCTAATTCCTCTAGCTTGATAGAGCTTAGTTGAAAAATATCAACTTTTTTTCAACTTGATATTTTCAATTTCTGTAGTTACGTTTTATACGTAGTAGAGTTTCATTTTTTAATTAAAATATTTTAAAATTTTTGCATTCTTAACATTCTCTTAAAAAAGTTTTTAAGAAAAATTTCAATCTGTGTATTCATGTATATAACAAATATTTCTTTTTACCCATAGACCTACTCATTGTTATCTAGTCCTTGACATACTTAATTCCACCACCCATGAGATGGAAGTTCTGTATGCTTCTAATAAAAGGATACTTATAGAAGCTCGTGACATATGCCGTATTCCTGTTTCTGTGGAGAGATGTCCATTGTCTGCTGTTAGAGAAAGTTATGATGTATTCTTGGACATCTGTGGCAACCAAAGAAAATCCAGTATATTGTCTGCATGTCGTGATCATTTAGTGAACTTAGTTGATCTTCAGTGGACATTAATATCCTTTTAACGACTTTTAGCTTTTCTAAAATTCTTCTCAATCTCTTGCAATGTAAAGTAATATGCTTTCCAACCAGTTTGCTTGGATGTTATTTAAGCAATTGCATAACATTTAGGCTTCAAGCCATTCCATAAGGGGAAACTCAATGTACTAAATATATCATATAGGACCTTTAAACTTGTAGTCTGAGTTAAAAGTGCAGAAAACTAGAAGTAATAGTATGATTTTAAAACTTTGTTGTGTTGTCATTTTCTGTTATTAATCTTAATTACGTCTAAAAATGCATTATTGACATTTAATCAAAATTTGAATATATTTTTTTCTTCTTTTTAAAAAAAATTGTGATTACATTGTAAATATTGCTTTAAAATAATTGCATGGTTAACGTCTGCGAGTTGGACTCCAAAAGTACATTGAATTGTTTTTTATATTTTTTTAGTATTATCCGTTGTGCAGATTAATTTATTTTACTTCATATGTGAGTAATGTTCTACATGTAGAACTTCAAAGCATTTGATCTTAAAACCCTGCAATTTAGAAAGACATCTGTACTTACTTGCTGAGATGTTTATTGATGTGCATATTTGCTGACATATATTTATGTGTTTGTTACAAAGAATTGCTTATATCATAATTATGTAAATGTTATTTTAACCCCATAATTATAGTTTGAGGTGAATTTGTATCTTAATTATGGTGATAATTATTATGAAATTTAAAATGTTTTGAATTTTGTTTTGTTTCGCCTTTTGGATGTAAAAACCTGCTAGTCTCATAGACTTGATATGGTCTCTATATAACCAGATCATGTTCTTTGCTATTTTATTGTAGATATACTGGTTATTGCATCTGGTATATTTTAGCAGCAGGGTTATATGTAGGGAATATCCCATCAAAAATACAAGTAATACAAGTTCCAGAATTAGTTTATCTGATGACTGTACGGGACAAATGATTAGATTTCATTTTCTTGCATCCATGTAAGTGTGTGTTCTACTGTAATATCCAGGTGCTTTACATATATTCATGTGAGCTTAAACATCTGCTTTGTTATCTATATTTATGTATATGGCTACATTTTTCAGTTAGTATCTGAAATCAATTTACTTAGCAGTCATTAATCTTAAATTTTTTAAAAAGCATATTGCATTTTGAACAACTTAATTATGCTTAAAATGTTGTCATATGTGTGTAATGTGCTCTTGTTAAAGTTGATTTCTGATTTCTATTGCATACATGCACATGAAAATTGAAATTACAGTTTTCTCCATACATTTTAAAACGAGCTTACCTTTTTAAAGATTTTTTTTAAATGAAATTTTCCTACATTCTGGCTGTGCATACAGTATGAAACTTATATGTATGTTTGCACCCTTAACACTTTTACTCATCATTAGAGATTTGTGGCCGAGCTTCAATTTCAGATATAACATGGACAGATGCTATGTTGAGTTTCATTTTGATGTCACCTATTCAGTGGGGTAAGTACTTTGTAAAAATTTTCATATTTAAATACATTTTTGCAATTTGTAGATAGATTTACATAAATTCCAGTTTTTCACAGTTTTCTGTTTCTTTCGTATATATATATGAAGAGAGCAAAAAAGGTTCCGAAAAATTGCTTGTGATGCACATTATCCTATTTTTCTTAGTAAAATCTGGAAAGAAATAGAAAAATGCATGTATTTATATAATTTATCTAAGGAAAAATTTTGCGTTTAATAACTTGTGTTTTTTATTTTT
The DNA here is from genome assembly GCA_000611955.2 of Stegodyphus mimosarum. NCBI lineage: Eukaryota > Metazoa > Arthropoda > Arachnida > Araneae > Eresidae > Stegodyphus > Stegodyphus mimosarum. The sequence continues at coordinate 291,560 of KK115350.1, forward strand.
ATAATACAGTAGGTGTTTTCTGTTTTAGTTTCTTGAATTTTAAGCGCATATTATCATTTACTTTAATATCCATCAAAGCTCCACTATACAAAAAGCTCAGGAAATGTGGAATCTCAGGTAGTTGAGAGAATAAAAAAAGTTCACAACAGAAAATCAAGTGAAATTGAAGAAAAAAAATTCTGTTCTAAAATCATAAAAACAGCCACTTTGTTATCAAAAGCCTAGATTTAAAATTATGTAAGAGTTTGAAAAAGTATATTTCAGATGTAAATATTGACATACTTTCATAGGCCTTAAATATATTGAAGTAAAACATTTTAATTGATTTATAAAATGATGTCAACCACAAGATTAGGCGAATGTCCCGCAAATTTGCACCAGCCATATTAGCAGAAGCTTGAAGGAACAGATCACTATTTATTTATTTAGATAATCAGCAGATACAAGTTACAGATGTAGCATATTAAAAACTTAAATCGCTGACATATTTTTACACATTGCATTGCTGTTGTTTATCTATTTTCAAATACAGTCACATATGCCTGTTAACACAAACTTTCTTGATGCTAGGATCTGTTAACTTTGAAAATAACCCACTGTATGCTTTTCTGTAGATGGCTTGTTTCATAACAGTGAACTTTTATCCTTCTTTCTAAATGTAAGTTTACTGAAAATTAATTGGATTTGCATAAAAGCAGGGTGAAGATGTTGCAAATATGGCATTATGTTTATCCATTGTTGATGCTAAATAGCACTACCTAATGACGCTTTTTGTTTGTCAAAGACCTTGATAGAAACATATCTGTAAGGCGTATCCAGTTTCAAGGAATTAGAACTGACAAAGTGATGACTAAATGGGTCAGACAGTGTTGCAGCAAGGGCATGCCATTGATAGGTCAAATGCTCAAGCTAAAATATTTCACTAAAAAATGAACTTAAAAACTGAGTGCACACATTTGACAGGTTGATTAACAAAATTAAAAAAGTCACCTTGTTATAAGGCAATTAAGAATATCAGGTGAAAAAGCTTCAGCTGATGCTGAAGCTGCTGAACTATTTGCAGATGAATTCATTGAACTCATTAATAGTTAAAAGTTATCTCCAGAACAAATATACAACACTGAGGAAACTGGTCTTTTCTGGCAATATGTACTACAAAAAACCTTGATAACCTCTATAGGAAAGGCTCCTACTTGTGTCAAAGTTTCCAAAGCGAGACTAACAATTTTAGCATGCGCAGATGCAAACACAAGTGTAAACTTGTTATAATCGGAAAAAAATACAAAACCTCAAGTGTTTAAAGCAGTAAAGAGTTCCCTGCTATATATTGTGCAAATAAAAGAACATTGATGACACAAGTGTTAATGAATGGTTGGGTTGAAAATCATTTCATACCTGCGGCTCGGCTGAATTCGGTTGTTTCACCTGATGATGCAAAAATTGTCTTGATTGTAGACAACTGTTCGGCTCACTTAAAATTTCAGTTAAAAGTAGTATCTCCATAAATCATCCTTTCATCCAAATTGTACATCCATCATTCACCCTATGGGTAGTGTGTGCGCTGAAAATGCAAATATGAAGTAGAATTTTTAGTTACATTTCTTGAATAATGACAAGAATACTCAAGACTATTTTAAATATTTTAGCATAAAATCTGCTTTGTGGAGCACCGCGAGATCGTGGGAAGATGTGTCTGCAAATACTTTAAAGACTGCTTGGCATAATTTATGGCCAGCTAGAATATTTCATTGTGAGGATGATGAAGATGATAGCCTCGAATGTGAAAGTTTTTGGATGTCGCAAACCAAAGGTTTGGACGGACGCATGGCGCGGACGGACCGTACAGCTTCCTCTAGACAATTGGCAGCACTGTGGTCAATAGCTACAGGTGTTTCATTGTGTGCTTCATCAATTCGTAGACGTCTGCTGCAGTGTGGACTGCACGCACGGACTCCTTTATACAGGATCCCCCTAACGCACGACCATCGCCGCCTGCGGCTACAATGGGCCAATCAGCATAGAGACTGGCGTGCTGATTGGCAGCATGTCGTGTTTTCTGACGAATCCCGCTTTAATTTGTGGTACCATGATGGCCGCATTCGTGTCAGACGCTATGCCGGTGAACGCCACCTTCCGGAGTGCATTATCGAACGCCACAGTGGACGAACACCCGGAGTTATGGTCTGGGGCGCCATAGCATATCATAGACGATCTCAATTGCTACGAATTGTGGGCAATCTGAACAGCAACCGGTATATCCGTGAAGTTCTACAGCCCGAAGCTGTTCCCTTCCTTCAAAGCTTGCCAGGCGCTGTATTTCAACAGGACAATGCCCGCCCTCATACTGCTCGGATTGTTAAATCCTTCTTTGCAGCGCAGCAGGTACAGCTTCTTCCTTGGCCTGCGTGTTCCCCGGATATGTCGCCAATTGAACATGTGTGGGATGTCATTGGTCGGCGTCTTGCTCGTGATCCTCGTCCTGTTGCGTCTGCAGACGAACTTTGGGTACGCGTACAAACGATATGGAATGCTCTTCCTCAGTCAGACATTCAAACTTTGTTTGACTCCATGCCACGTCGTGTAGCAGCACTTATTGCGGCGCGTGGTGGCCACACAAAATACTGATTCTGATCTCTTGTTCTTGTTTGTTTGCTTTGAACATTTAATCATTTATTTGTACCACTACCACTCAACTGTGTATTAAATTGCATTCAATTATGACGATTCCTTCTTGGTGTTGCAATTTTCACAAACGTGAGTGTATATGCAGATTTGTTTTAAAAGGAAGCATGTTTAGAAGTTTTTGCTAAATGGAAATAAATGATTAAATATTAAATGTTTTACTAATCTTTTTTTATGGAACATAGTAATATATGTAAGTTATTATACATGGTAGCTTATTAAAAAAAATGTTCAGCATTCCTTTGTTTGAAATTGATAGAACTAACTCCAATAAAAGATTAATTTTTTAAAAAATAAAACAGCATGATAATAAATAATATAACAAATGTAATAAAAATAAATATAGGGCTAATCCAATTTAACAGAATTAAAAAAAATAGCAGAAAATACATAAATAAATTATATATGTGTGTGTGTGTTGTGAACATGTGTGCCTGTATATCTATCTATAATGATTTTGAGTGAGAGAATGGATGAATTAGAAGGTCACAATGTAGATCTAGAAAATAGCTGTTTAATGATGAGATGCTTATTTGCATCATAACTACTTGGAGAGACTTGAGTGCATAGATTCATAAAATATGGATGACAGTTTTGATGAAAATAGCACATTAATGTAATCATGAACATTTTTGCTGTCCACATCATTCTTGGACACATGATGCACCCCACAGTTTTTGTACATAGCAGTTTACTTATTAATACTGAACAAAGCAGAGCATGTTTGTTAGCAACAAGCAAAGTGGGGGCAAAAGCATGAGCAATTAGTTAGTGGTATTTATGGTAAAAATTTGCTTTAATCTGATTGGCTGAGATTTCTTCACAATGCAGAGACATGATTAATCTTGAAAGATCTAGAGTAGAGAGGGAAGTAGGTATATTAAAAAGTGGAAATAAACGGCTATTTCTAATTTAAAGTATAGTTTGTAGTTACTTTTTTTTTTCACATCGCCTCCTCTTCAGTGAGAAAAAGGCTTGGCAGTAAGAAGGCCTTTTTAGAGAAAAGCTATTAAAGCAATAAAAAATGAAGAAAAATATAATTTAAAAAATGCGAAATATAAAATTTTGACCAAAATAATGATTTAAATAATTGCAAAATATAAATTTTTGATAATATTTTAGAGTCCAATTGTGAATTGTCAAAAAATGTAAGTTTTTAAAGTTCCCTGAATGTTCTGACTAAATATTATATAACAGATATTCTAGAAATACAGTAGAAGTTCAGAAATTCGCAATGCTTGGGACCAGAGGTTGTGCGGATTTTAGGATTATCTGGATTTCAGGATAGAAAAGTCAACTCATAATATTCAGACTAAAAGTGCAAAATAAATAAGGCATATTAGATACATTTACTTAAATTATTATGTACAATAATATACATTATTACATTATTTTATTATATGCCATTAATTATTATATATATATATTTATTATATTATTCATTTATATTAGTGATTACAGGAATATTTAGTAAAAATACATACTAGTAAAGCATAAATTTTTTTTTTTTTACTTGTTTCAAACATTTTTCTGATAGAGGTTTGTTTTAAAACTTAAGGTGCTCCAGAGAAAAAATTTTTTTTTCTAAATTCTACAGGGTCATAATCTCTTGCTCTGTGACACAGCTCTGTTGTTCTAAATATTTTAGATATTTTTCACCATGTTCCAAACCCTCATTAAAATATATATTCTCACTCCTATCAAATTCATTATCTGTGTCGGTGTCGGAATTGTTTTCTTGTTGTGGCGACTTCAAAACAGAGCCAATGATTTCATCATCGGTTATCCAATAAGCCAGTGTTGGCTCATCTGAACTCATCATCCATACTAAAAACCTCTTCTGGGCTAAGATCTTTTTTCTGCCACTAACATAGAATCATTATTATTCGGTAATTATGACATCATTATTGGATAAATATTTTTTCTTCGGTATTTCATTCTCCATTCTGTGGTTTCTGGAACCTATAAATTCAATATTTATATTTTGAGAGGCAGTGCGGCTTTCAGGTCGGCAGATTTTTGGTATTTGACTGTACTAGGCTTTTCATGAAATAATTCAATGTGTGCATGTTTGAATATCACAATATAACTTTGACAATTCTTATAATTTGAAAGTTAATAGTGCATTAGGTTATTCTTATGAAATTTCTTTCATAAAAACTGTGTTTTAATCAAAATAAAATCAGATATTTCTAATACATATTCATGAAATTGTATTAAAATTAATACTTGTTTACTTATTATAAAACAAAAACACATTGTAAAGCAATGTAAAATCAACTTTAGAAATTAATTCATGTAGAAAACTAACAAAATGCAATGCAATAGTAGAACAACTTTGATTAAAATGGACAGGTCCTCACAAAATGAATCGGTGTAGCCACTTGCTGATGGCTATGGATTGTGGGAAATACAGCAGCACGTAAAATCTTCTGATTGTTATGGAAGGTGCTGTTAACATTGCATAAAGATATCAAAGTTTCTATTTATGGCCATGTAATTCTTAATATTATATAATTAAAAAAAATATACAAAAATTCGAATTTAGACGAATAACTTGTATATGCAAGTTAGGTCGTAGGAATTTAGAAAATGGAATTTTGCATTATCTTATAATAATAATACAATAAAATTTGAGGTAAAAGAAGCCAGATTGAGATAAAATCAATTTGGAGAATAATTTGCCACATGATTAACAGAACGAAGTGCTGCAAAGCACATCTGTTAGTGATGTGGGTTTTTTAGTTTTTATTTCTGTATGAAACAATTGATGTTATTTCTGAAGAGTTACTTGTGAGAAATACTGTAGTTGTTAACACCGGTGGTATAAATTAGAGGCAGTACATAACAAAAGATCATAAGTTATTCTAATGCTTTGCATCTTGCCCAAAAGATTAAAGTAAATCACAAGTAAGAAAGTTTCATTATCCCTGAAGTGACTAACTTATTATTGCAGTATGACATTTCTCTGCATTAAACATGTATTAGCAGAGTCTTTGAAGAGAGAGAAACATTGGCACAAAAATATTAAATTCACTCTTATGCTTGCTAGCCCCCCCCCCAAGGGTTGACATAGAGAACTAGAACTCTGGAAAGCTACTGGCTAGGATTTGTACATAGGCAGTCTCAGCCACAGGGATATACAAATCATGAACCTAGTGGCTCTGGAACCTCCAGACAGGTCACTTATTGGCCGGACCGGAGTCCGGCAAGTCTTAGAGTAGTGGGGTTCTGGTAGCCCGGAGGTAGCATCTCGAGTTTGCTGGGTAATGGCAATCTGCAACGAGCAGCCCAAGCGACTGGCAGGTTGCATTTAGACAACCAGCATCACCGTAAGGCGATTAGTGTCAATTCTCTCCAAGGTGTGGTGAAGGGAGTTGAAACTCCAGATCTCTAATGCGGTTGGATTGGCCGCATTGAGCCAGCATCTGGCTAGGCTGTATAATAGATGGAGAACTAATTATGCTTTCTAGCAATTTAGCATTTTATTGAAGGACAAACTCAGTATGTTTCGAGGGTTTGAAATCTAGATTTTAAATCAGATTTAAGAAATCTAATAAATGATATTCGCTAGGCATTTTCAAAAAGAATTGCATTTCTGCATTACGTTTTGAAGTTGTAAAGATTCACATCAGCTTTTTGAGTATGCCAGTTTTCATTCATAGGTCATGCTTTAAGTGCCACATATGCTGGGAAATAATTTCATTGATATGTTTACCAGTCTGAGGCTGAGTTACATTTTCAAGGATTATAATGTTGATTTTAAGGTCAGATGTATCCTTACATGACCTATGATTGGTAAAACTGCCAAACCTTTGATTCCTCAGAAAGGACAAATGGCTAGCCTAAATTCAAGTTTGCGTTGTCAGGAAACAGTAAAGTATAAACAACTTATTTGCACAAAAGTTCATAAACTATATTTATTAATTCAGTTGCTTAAGTGCATGAGGGTGATGTGATTTAAAATAAGGCTTTATTATAATTTAATACTGGATGCATAGCATAAATTATCCTAAAAGGCTATTGGAATAATGTATCAACAATTTTGCTTAAATCTGTTCTTTTTAAAATTGTTATTGCAGATGTGCTGGACATTCTTAGTAGAATTTTTTACTATCAGACCGATAAGGAGTCTCATTTTATTTGATTTCTTGTATTACTTTTGCTTTATTATAAAAGTTTTTTCTTTCTTTAGATATTTTGTTGAATGGAAGAACCTTTAAAGCGGAATATGAATTCAGCTTTATTGCAGGAGATTTGATCACTTTGAACATTAAACTACATAATGTTTCTGGTAAATATAGACACCTACTATTGCACTAGGTCAGCTTTTTTCAGGCCTATTATTCTTTTGCCTTATAATATATTTCATGCTTCTCTTTAGTTTATAAATTAATTAAACTTCTTAGTTATGAAAATCAAGGTGGTATTATTGTTTCTGTAAAATGGTACTAATAGGCAATGGGTGACTGCTTCATAAGAATGTAAGATACTCTTTTATGTTTCAAAGCTTCTAGATCTTCAAAGTATGTATCTTTTGAAATATACCAACAAGTACCAATAACTTACATGTACCAATAAGTTAAATGTATAGAAGTTGTGCTTTTACACATATGTTCATACGTTTATATACATACTTATACAGGTGTGTGAATGATGAGAAAGAAGTAATTGATTAAAAGAAGCTTTAAAATAAGTTTACATTATAGAACTTTAGTTAAAATTCTTTTAAACAGAACTGAATTTTTTATCTCATGTATCCAAAAATCTCAAATAACTTTCTTTATTTTTGTGTTTTGCTCCTTTTTGAACTAAACCAATAGAACCTGTTGATTTTAAATTTAAATTTCATTTGGTGCCATGGAAGCAATGGGGTGTACTAAATTATGTAAGAACCTTCTGTTTTGAATGTACATTAAAATGGCTTCATTTACTATAGAAATTTTGTGATCCTAATATAGGTAAGTGCATAAATTATTATTCTAAGAAAAGTGGGGTTTGCTGTCATAAATAGCTTTTATGCTTGTATCTGGTGGTTTGATTCATGCTGTTAAAGGAATATTAACTGAAAAGGAAAAATGGAAAATCGTATTTTGAAGTATGAGAAAATATTCCAATAAAGTGGAAAAAGAAAAATATGCAGATTTTATTTTGCCCTTAAAGGCTAGGTTATCAGTGTTATTTATTATATTATTCCTTTGCTTCTTTGATCAAGGTATTATTTTAAAAGGCTGTAAAAGCTGAATTTCGTGAAAGTGTTACTATGAAAGTTGCCCTAACCTGGCATTTTATTTTTGTGATATCGATGCTCATCACTGGCAAAAGCCACATAATACCATTAGTTCATCCTGGATTTCCTTTCTGGCAGCATAATGGCAAATGCCCATGTATGGATGCCTCTCTATGTGTAGTGCAAATATGAACAAGTTCCTTATAGAAAATTTTACCTAAAAATAACCTACTGGCTGTTGAGTGCTTTAAATAATATAAGTTGCCTTTCTGGCCCCTTCAGTATAATTTCGTCATATGTATCTCCTTTCCTCCCTCAAGACTTAAATGCTATAATTTTATTATCATAAAAAATATGTACTGCATATGATATACAGATCTGTAATACATGCTAAATGAATCTCAGAATTGCTTTAAAACTGAATTTAAATTGTATGCAGTAGTTTCCAAGTTTTCTTAATATCCTGAATGAGCCCGTCAGTGGCCCAATGGTAATTTATTCTTACATTTACTTTCTGGTAAAGAGAACTGAAACCGTGCATATTTTTCTAACTTGCCTTCTATGTTGTAAAAAATCTGTGCCAGTTACAGTCAAGTAACTCATCCATAAAATGATTGTTTTCAAACCAGAGGCAAGTAGTCATTTAAGTGCCCTGAAGGTGATATTTACAGTCGCAGTAATTGTGAATGTGATATTTGTAGTCAAAGTAATTGTTAGTTGTCAATAGATGCCATAAATTTAGGTTAAAAATTTAATCTGCTTCATTGAAGAGGGTCCCAGCTATACATACAGAATGCTTTAAAAATGGCCAGCACCCTAAGACTTAATTTTGCCTGATTTTAAAATCTGTTAATGAAGAAAAAGTTCATCTATCACCACTGTTATACTTTTGAGTTCCAGACATAAGTTCCTGATTGCCTGACAGGAAAACATTATTAGATTCACAAAAAAAAATATGTTTGACGTGCAAGATATGTCCAGATGTATGTGTAACATGTGGGAAATAAAATTATTCAAATTACATTTAATTAATAACACATATATTGTTTTTCCTATTTCTATTACTGTTGTGTAGTTTTAGTGAAATTGCTTTCAAAACAAATTTTCTCCTATTTCTTCTTTTGTTCAAATTAAATAACTTGCCTTTCAGTGTAATTTTGAATTTCAAGTTTGTCCAAATTCTTTCTAAGAGCCACCTTAGAATAGCCAGTGAGGAACATAAAGTGGCTGTGATGTGAGACATCTCATATTATGCCCAAAATTTAAAAATTATTAAATGGTGGTAGTGGGAATGCATTGTTTGGAATGAGGAATATACAGACATCTATAACAGATCTTGTTTTTACACTTGAAATCTCTTCAGTTATGCAACCTCTTTTTCTCTTTGTATAATAGTTCATAATGTCAGAGTTCAATTGCGCATTGAGTGCAGGGAGGCATGGGGTTTATTGAAAATGAGAAATTCCTCTGCAATCAAAAAGCAAGATCGGTATGACATTTCCATTCATTTGATTTACTGTTTTGTTTTTCTCTTTGGCAATTACATTTTCCCCATCCTTTGCAAAATTTGTGTTTTGGTTCCAGTATTGTACCTCTAAACCCACATTTCATTTTATTATATGCCATGCTTCAAACATTTTTGATCAGCTTGTACTAGTCAAACTGTGCCTCAGTGGCATGGTTGTTTCTATTTCCTATGTCAAACATCTAGCATCCTGCTGCAAAATAATATAGGTTCAGTTTTTCAGCCAAAACTGTTACATAATTTATAACTTCCTGAACCTATCTTTTTTTAGCTACTTTACTGATTTTTTGGTAAGGACTTTCAAGAACCAAGTATATCTTTTCTTCGTATTATGAATAAAAATGGCCGGAGGATAACATTAGGAATGGTTTGCTCGATTCAGAATGTAGATACCATTTGTAACATTTTATTTGGCTTCAAGCTTTAAGTTTGCAAACTTTTTATGTACTTAATTTCATCAAAACCCTTGATTTTTTATCAGCCACTCGGTGTTTAGTAATTAAACTTTATGTAAGTCATTACTGAAAATTATATAACTTTGCAAAATGCATAACATGTAGCAAATTTAATATGAAAACAATATTGAAAAATCTTCATTGCTTACTTGAGATTAGAAATCGAAGGTTATATTTTATGTGACAAGATTTTTATTTAGTTTTTCATTAGCAAGCTTTAGTAGTCATGCTCACCATACTTCTCTGCAAAGAGCCATATAAATTTGTTTCTACAAGTAATGTAAAATTATGAAAATATAGTGCCTTTGTAGCATTGGAGGCAATTAAATTACTGTAGAGCTGAAAGTCTTGAGAGGTTGGTGAGAGGGAAAGAATGTACTACAAGATGTTCTACCTCCAGATTAGGAAACAGGTACCCCTTCTTTTCTGGTGTAATTTGGTTGCACTCTGGTGGCATACATGGGCAATTTCTCAGTGATGAGGTGGCTAAATGACTTATCCCAGTGAATTTTTAATTAGCGATGTGTCTTGCTATTAGAGGAAAAGCTTTCACTGAAACATTAAGTGGTGAAATAGTTTTTGCATTGAAAAATATTTGTCTTATAAACTGCTAAGCAATTTTTGACCATCACACTGTGTGTCTTGTCTGTATTGACTATATTGGATATACTTTTGGCATAAAGTCTTCTGTTTTCTGCATCTTTTCTTTTATGTAGTCTTGGTTTTGCTAGTTTAATTTAGAATTTCCTTTGGAAATGCTACTGTCTCAACTATCAGTTTGACTAGGGAACTGTAAACTGTCTATAGGAGTTTACTGCCTGAGAGTGACGTAACATGTATAGAAAACACATATGTGATTAACAGTGCATGATGGAGCAACTACTGTTTGTGGCTGTAGGCTATAAGTATGTTGGGTTGTGTTGTTTCATTGAGATTTAACATACATACACCTATATTTGTGAAAGAGCAGCAGATCTGTATGAGAATGTATGGTGAGCAAAATAGTCATTGGTAAAGCTTGTTAAGAATGCTTGAAGATAAATAGTTGAATTAATTACTATCATCTAATGTAAGATATATATTTCCCAGACAGCATTACCTTGCATTATTAATTTTGTTGTTCTGAAGGGAGAAAGTGTGTTTCACATGGTTAGGTATATATGTATTACTGTCAATGCAAATGCTAGTCTTATTTTACAGCTTGAATGTGCTGACATATTTTTGGCATGATAGGCAAATTTAGCTGTGCAGTCTGTTAGATACAGCAGCAAAATATTTCAAATTCTTCGAAATGCTGAAAATTGTATGTTGACAATTTTTAGTTTTATTTCACTGTAATGTTGTTAACTTTTGTGACTAAGATATGTTCAGCTAATAATGGTTGTTTCTGCAGTCATGACTCTATTACTGCTTTTCTTTCAAATAGAAGCTGTAAGAAATAATTTTTTTACTGTCTTAAATGGATAATAATTATTTTTGTTTTCTATAATCTGAAAATCTATGTATTTTTATAATTGCAATGATTTTGTAATATTTAACGTAATTTTTTCTTGAAATAAGAACTAAAGTCTTTTAAATTATGATAGATATGGCTCTTAATTCTTTGCATCTCTTTGTGCGAGGCTACCAGGATCATCAGAATGGCCATCAGAGTTATCGGTTAGAAACAAAAAGAGCTGTTATTGGGAGTGAGAAAGTTTTTATCAAGGAGGTAAGGAAATTTCAAACTTTTGATTCTAAAATGAATAAATATGCAGTTGTAGTTATTTGATATCTGTAGTCAAATTTAAATGTCAGAATAATTTTCTAGTACTGGAAGGAGAAAAATAATGTACATATAAATAAAATAGGAAATGCAGGTGAATAATACTGCATTAAAGAAAATGTATGGGTATTAATGTTTAATGATGATAATTTTTTTGTTCCAAAATAAAATTTAGAATTTATGTCATCACATTTTTATTCTTCTAGATTCTGCCCCATGAAAGTTATTGTCATGAATGTGGCTTTGTTTTTTTCCATGCTGGTGTCTATAAATTAGACATACTGTGTAGCCATAAAGATCAAGGTATATGGCCTCAGAGTAGTGGTGATTCTGACTCTACTAATTCTGATAAAAGTAATGTGTCATTCCCACCATCATGGAATGGTGACAACAGCTGCCAAATGCAAAAATTTGCACCTTCAATTGATATCACTATTCTTGAAGATTAAAATACATTAACATATAAAATAATTTTATGAACTGTGAATTTAGAATTACTATTTATAAATTGTAATTATATCGAAAGTGAGAGAAAATGCTTCTCTTAAAATTTCATTCTAATGTATAGTATGAGAGCCTAAAATTGAAGCATTTTTTAGTTTTTTATGTTACTTAATGATTTGCTTTTTGAAGTTTCAATGATGCGTTTATTGCATTGCAGAGTTGAAGTTTTTAACAAGCAGAGTATTATAGAGATGTTATATTAGACTTTATATGAAGATCAATGATATTTTAATTTGCATAACTAAAAATGTTGAAGATTTAAAGAGAAAGATTGTGCTTCTGAAAAGTTATGAAAAATACCAGAATTTCATATTCCTGTAATAAATCATTTGAAGTTTTATTAAGTATTTATGTAATCATTATATATATTCAATAATTTTTAATTAATCAATTATTCACTATTAATATTTGTTTTATTTTCTTCTTTTATGTGTTGCATGAAGGTGTGTAAAAATTATTTTAGGATTTCAGAAACAATTTCTTATATATCCTAAAACAACTTATTAGGAAACATTCATGCTTCTGCCAATGCAGCCTTTGACAAGGACTTTTCATAGAGCAATAGATACAGATTTTTAATTTTCAGAAAAATAATTTTGAAGTTATGTGTAAATTGATCATTTATTAATGTTAGTTCCATTTTATTTAGCGCTCAGTTGTGTGATTGCATTAATGAAAATCAGGAAGTATCTTGAATAATTGTATTAATTTTATTGGTTTTTATCAATTTATCAAGATGTTATCGTATTTTGTAATGACTCACCATAAAATATTAATGCTTTATTGTGAATAATTTTTCCTCTAAATATTTTATTTTTTGTGTGTTAAAGAATATTAGAATATTAGAATTTTAAAACAATATTGATAATTTGAAAAAAGATGACAAAGTATATATTATTTCACTTCAAGCGTAAATCATTTTGGAAACCTAAGTGTTCTAAATTATTAAAAGTTTGTTTGATATTGGGAAACCAATGCTTGACATTTTATTAGTTTTTCTGCTATTATTTCTAAACCTTTCTGCTGTGTGCATATTTGCCCTCCCCCCCCCAAAAAAAAAGAAAGAAAGAAAGAAAAAGGGCGTTTCTGTACTTAATAGTGTGGTAATTAACTCCCATGTGTTAGATAATCAGGCAAACTCTGTGAATACTTCAGTGATGCTTGTTTTTCAACAGCTAATTTTTGTAAAAACAAAAAAATGTTTATATTTGACGTAACCCATATTGGTTAATTGCATAAAAATACATGGTTACTATAGAGTAAATCTCAGTATTTGTATTTAATAATGCTAAAAATTTAAGTTATCACTAGCATATGTACTGAAAATTGTCTTCATCTGGTTCATTTTATTTATGGAACAAAGATTTATAAATACTCTTTACAACTTAGGCTGATTAGTACAGATTATTAATACAAAATATAGGTTCCTTAATAGGCATTAATATATTTTCCAACAATTTTGAAATTTCTGAAATGTGAATAATTATTTCGTAAAGTAAATTAAAATAAGGCAAGGTGTAGATTTGATTGGTGTGTTAGTTGAATATGATTATTAGTTTGTAGATAGTGATTCAAATGAATATCTTGTCTTGCAGCATAGATATGTATTACATGCAGTTGTATTTTTATCATTTCTAATACTGTTGTAGAAGACATAGCAAAGGAGCTTAAAAATTTGTTTTTATTTCAATTATTAAAATCCCATTTATTAGTTGTTTCTATAAAAGCTTATTTAAATGCATTAAATTAGTTAGTACCTTTATTTAGAATAATGTACAAATTTCAAGCGATGATGTAGTAAATAATTGTAATTAAAATTTCTTTTCAAAGGATTTCGTAGTCTTGAGAATTCATACTATATGTTGCATTGCATTTTAAAATCATTTTGGGGTGTGTTCTAATTGTTTTATAGTATGTCTTGTGTATTCTGATTGTTTGTGGTATGTGTAGTGCATAAAATATCGGATTGTATCAAAATTTTTGCTAGATCAATTACTATTTAAATAGGAGTATTTTCTCTAATTAAATTATTCACTTTAAAGTTCAATAATTGAACTCTCTGATTAACACACAAGTTAGTCTGTGATGATTGTAATTATTTTATTTGTGTGTAATTATTTTATTTATTCTGTTTTGTGTGGAATCTGTTAAAAATCATTTTATGCAAGCACTTCTGTTATGTACTTTCAGGAATATTCAGTCCAGCTGTTATGTATTTTCAGTTAGTCCAGCTTCTAATACTGCATATGCTAAAAAGTATATGCAGTATTAGAAGTATACTATTTATAATGAAAAGTATAGTATGCAACTTAAATATAAGCACTTATGTACTAGAAAGCATAAGTATTTTTGTCCACATAATCTCTTTATTATTCTAGTAATGTTGTTTAAATGCGATTTTAAAAAAAATCTTTGAAAACGGCATTTTTTTCCTTTCCCTTTTCTTAGTATTGCCGTATTTATTGTTTGTAATATTTTTTAATAGTAGAACTCATTAGTAAAAATTTCTAATGATTTCAGAATCCTTCCCCCCCCCATTCTGTATTTATTCATAGAATTCATAATTAAGAATCTGATTTATTGTAAAAGTAAAGGTCAGATTTAAAACTTCTGAAAGAACTTCTGAAAGATTACTTCTAAAGGATTATTTTATTCTGTGAAAGTGTGGGAAAAAGGCCTACTCTGAAATATTTAATATTTTCTCACCATAATGCTTCTTCAGAACATTTGAAAGGAATGCTACTGTGATAGTTACTGTAACAAATGCAATTTAAATAACAATCAGCATAGATATATTTAAATGATTTAAATAATACAATTCTATATTTTTAATTCATTGTAGTTTTTCTGTATTTAATATCAATGCTGTATTTCTTTTTTGTGATATCATTTGTTTGTATTTGGTAATGAACTGTATTTTTTTAACCATTGTTTTCATTGCTCACCTTAAAAGTGTTTTTGCATTTCTGAATTAGATTTTAATGTAATTAAAGTAATTTTAAATCATTTAATTTTGTTAAGCATATTGAGCAAATGTTCGTTTCTTATACAGTCACTCAAAAAAGTGTTAGATCAAAGGAAACTTTCAAACACTGAATGATAAAGGTCTCGGGTATTATTCTGGAACTAAATATTTTTTGTGTGTTTTATATCTAAATATCAAGCTAAATCTATTATGATGAATAATTAAGTAAAACTAATAAATAAATGAGATGTTTTAAACACCTCGATTTTAAATACAAAATGTTGAGAGTATTGCGATAACAAACAATATAAAGCTATAATTTTGGCATATTTTGCTTTTAAAAGTCCTAGATGAAGAATTTTAAATCTTAAGAAGATAAAAAATTAAGAAGAGTACTGTATTAATATGGGTAAAAAAAATATCTAATTTCTTTTGATGTAGAAAATTATAATTTTTCATTGGAATTTTTTGAAAAACTGTGAGAAATATAGGCGAGGTTGAATGTAAGCAGATCTACTGTTCATAGCTTAATTTCAAAATACCATAGTAACAAATTTAATTGATGACAGACACCATACAGGGGTCAAACATGTTTTATTAAATGCAAAAAAAAAAGAAAAAGAAAAAAGCGAATCATTAGAAATATTACTTGTGATCCTAATAGCATTGCCATCACACTGACTTTAGAAGACCAAAAAAGATTTAGCAAGTCTGCTAATGAAGATACTTTTATGTATATTTTAAGAAAATATAAATTTCATGGCTGAAAAAGACTTATATCAAAATTCCAGAAGATTTTTTAAAATTCACAGATGAATGTAACTTCAGTGTTTATGAGAATAATGGAAAGCAATGATATGGCGAAAGCCCAGTGGTGATCTTCAAATGAAGAATCTTTTTCAGTCAAGCATGATGAAGGTAGCCAGATGGTCTGATACTATACGAGTGTTTTCCAGCATTGAAAATTTTATTATATTTTGTCAACTGCAAAATAGGTAAATTTGTGTATTTTTATATTTTAAAATAAAATTTGAGATTAAGTATGCAAAAAAATTAACGTACTTTCATGCTACAAAGTTGATCAGGACAATGATCCTAAGACTAATGCTTATTTTTGCAAACTTATCCACATGTAATTAAAGTGGTTTCATAGAGTTCAGACCTGTATACTGTTGAGAAAAATTAGGATAATTTGCAAGGTGGAATTAATAAATTTAAAATTTCCTAGAGAAATAAAAAAACTTACTACAGAAGTAGAAAAAACAATCAAATTTCTGTTTGAATCTTTTGAAATCCATTCTGAAAGACTTGAAGTCACAAAAAATACAAAAGTCACAGTGCATAGTTAAAATATGTTTGAGTTTTTTAAAATATATTTGTGTACCCCAATGTATTTTCGACTATTACTTTCTCATTTCTGCAAAAGAAGTCTATGTTTCTTAGATACTTAACAATATTTAAAAATAATATTTCAGCTATGGCATATAAGAAAAGCATTTCATTTAAGTAAGCTATTTAATTATTCTTTCAAAAAATATCTGAAAGCTTGTTTTGCCCCAATAAATTTTTAAATCACTCTAGGTATATTTAATACCCAAAGAAAATTATGCTGTATTACAGTGCTCACTTTTGCTTCTTTATTGATCTGATGTGGACTTTTCCCCTTTTCTCCTCTTTTGTTCAAATGTAAAAATAAGAAATGCATAATTTTGAATTTTGTGTGGTTTCTATCGCAGTACTCTTTAAGTTTGACTTTTTTGTCAGCTAATGAAATTCTGAGTAGCTTGTGTAGGTGAATGATTTAAATTTCAAAACTTCTTAGCTTTGTGATAAAGTTATAAATTTTTTATAAATTTGTACTGATTGATAAAATTTCTAGTAGTTTGTAATGGATTGTAACAAAAGAGAAATAATGTGTATTTTAACTTCTGTAATGTTCAACACTGGATTTATTATCATTTTTCATTTAACTTATAACATGTTTTCTTGGTGTAGTGTTGCTTTATTAACATTAGGTGATATTGTATAAATTTATTCACTCTTATCAACATCAAAATCGAATTATCATATCAAAATGATAAGCTCCATGTTCGGGGGGTTGAGAATGAAATTATAATGAATTTAATTTAGAACAGTTGCAGTCTTAATTCATGAAACTACTTTCTGTGTCAGAATAAAAATAAACATCAATTTAAAAAATTTGGAAAATATCAAGAATTTGAATGTCTTCAAATAGAGTAAATAATATGCTGTAATTATTAAATGACCTGAGCTAAAGATCTACCCATCAAAATAGAATGAAATTGTTTATGAGTCTGAATATTTATAATAAAAGGACCTCATATGTTTGACTGTGTGGCATAATTTATCTTTTCCATAAATCGGGTTAGAAAAGTATATCTTTATGGTGTAAAGTGCAACTAATTTCTTAAATGGCTGGTGATTAACATTTTTGCTGCCATTCATGCATAGGCATAAGATGTGGTGCTGTCAGCTCATCATGCATTAATGTGTGGAGAGGTTACATGCTAACTCTGTTTCCACACTAGTAAGTTTTTAATGAATATTTGTAACCTACCATGACATCAAATGTGTTAATAAACTTCTTCATGCCAAGGAATAAAATGAACACATAGCATGGTTATATAATAATGTTTTCATTGATAAATTCCTAAAAAAAATTTTGTAAGTATCCAAGGTCTATAAAATACTTTAGGCAGGTGCTTTGCATTTAATTTACTGGATCATAAATTTCTTTCATATTACAATGTTCGTGTACTCTTTATCACATAAAACCTTTCCTGAGTGCTGATATCCAAAATTCTTTACTTTATGTATTGGGAAGATATGAGGAATTAATGTACATTTTTGTGACATAATAGTTAGTTATTTACTGGTTTTTAAGTTCATTAAACTTTTTGAAATTGTTTTTGTAGCCATCAAAAATTTAAAAATTTTCTCATTTTGTAAGTACAGTCTTTGTAGGACAACTGCTGAAGGGAGTTTAATGGGGTTGATCCCATTTCAAAGTTCTTAAGAGTCTGTTAAATAGAAATACTAAAATGCAGTGTATCTCTCAATCCCACTCAATTAATCTCTGATGTCAATAAAATTGTCAATTAATTACTAGCAATCAATGAGGTAAAGAAGAGAAAAAAGTGTTATACACTTAATTTTCCAAAGTATTATATTTGAATATTGTATTAAATATAAAAGATGTTATATATAAAACTCAAACATATTACAGAGCTGATATTCAAAATTTTATTTAGTAAATTCAAAAACAGTTATTGCATATCAAAATAAATAATCTATAATGTCTACCTGCCTGATTTAGTTAATCATTTCCTTTACAAAGTAGTTTGAACTTCAAAAAATAATTCAATGATTTTATTACTAACCATAATTTGTTGTGAATTTCTACATTTCTCCTTTGTAAGAGATTATCTTCTAATTCTAAATTTGTTTATTTTGCTTTTATTTAAATGAAAAATCTTGGAGCCGTTTGGGCATTGGTTTATTAATATGATAGACAAAAATTTAAAAAAAATTACTATAACCAGCCTAGGAAGTGGTGAATCATTTTTAAAGGATGCTGTGTCAATGAATCAAATATGTATGATAAATAACACCATCATAAAAAAAAGATACAATAACGATTAAATGTTGTTTTCTGTAGGAATAATTTTTGTCATTGTGAGAATTAGAAATTTAGAATCTTGATTAGTCAACTAATAGATGTTTTACCATTTCAAAACTAATATCTTTCTTTCTCAGAAATAGCTGCTGTGCACATTTTAAATGCTTCCAGACTATGTCAATGGTGGCTATATTAAAATTTTCCTTTGTAAAAAAATGCCTGATGAACAAAATTACTTTTCAATTTATTGTCTGGTAAGGAAAGATTTTAATGAGTTATTTAAAAAACTGAAGGCCCAGTGCCACAGTGGCTAGCGCATTGTGCAGCAGCACCACAGGTCCGGGATTCGATTCTCAGGCTGAGCAAGGTTGAGTCAGCCTTTCATCCCTTGAGTTAGTTGATAAATAAAATCAGTACCAAGTTTGCTTGGGGGCTAAACACGGGGGGCCTGCGACAAGCTGACCTCTTGTCTAGGGCACATGCTCATGCACCCGAAGCCCACAGTCAAAAAAGCAGATATCAGAGTAGTGGAGGCCATGGCCCACTGAGGTTGTTGTACCACTAAGTTTAGTTTTATTTAAAAAAACTAATGTCCTTTTCTAGAGCTTTTTTGTGAAACATAATTCATTATTAAGTGGGGAGTTAGTAAATTTGCTTAAGGCAACTAAGATTTTGTCCAGAAATGTTTTTTGATATAGGAATTTTGTCTTTTGGGTTAAAATTTTCAAATTCAGTAATGCTTATGAATTCTGCTGCCATATATAGATCTGTATAGTTCCTTTCACAGTGTGTCTTATTGCTGGTAATTATGTCAGGTTAAAATCCCACCACCTTGTTATTTGCATTGCAGTTTGTTGCATTGTCAAAAGAAACTCCTCTGCCATTGAGAAGGGGAGAACAGAAGATTTTGTTTCATATCCATTTGCATAATTATTTGATATGTGTGGCCAACATCAAGTAATATGCAGTTCTGTCTTGGTTGTGCTTTATTCCATAACAAATAATATTTTTTATTTTAAATCTTTTATCCTCGTGAGCTACTTTTAAATTGCATAATTCGTAGAGACGCTTATATAAACTGCTGTCAACCTTTCAGTTACTTGCGCCCTTGAAAATTACGTGACAGTTAACATAAGTATTAATTTTACAATCAGTACTGTAACTGAGTTTAAATGTGGTTAATATTTTAACCTTCTGAGAGGCAGAATCACTTTAGTCACTTATAAGGCATGTTGCATTTTTGTATATGTTATCCTATTTGAAACATTTTTTTCTTGAATTAATACCACCCTGATGAACTGAGGGTTATGAAATTAAAAATTAAAGTAAATAACACATTTAACTAATTTAGTTTAATAGATGTTATGCCAGTGTAATGAATGAATCGTAGAAGATGAGTTACTCAAAGGCTTAAATCATACTGCTAGCAAAAGTGAACTGGAAAACTGTACTGCTCATTCATTTTAAACTACTACTTTACTAGGCAACCGTATGATCTAACCAAAATCGGATATTGCTTGAGTATTTGCAATGGAGGAAAAAGTCATGAACTTTATGAATTATCATGAAATTTGAAACCCAGAATCTTTCATTGCTAGTGATCGTATATTCAGAATTTTGAAACTATGATAATTTTAATATACAATTCCCTCCTCATGTATTTGAGGCATATCTGAAACACATTTTATTGCACAATATATTTTGTAATTAAGTTTTAATTTCAAAGTTCAGATTTCAAATTTATAACTACTTCATCATATGAAATTAGTCTCTCATTTTCTTCAAACATGACTGATACACTTACTATATATTCACCCTTAGTGCTTCATAAGTAAATTTATTGCAAATATAGTTGACATTAATGCATTAAAATTCAATTATGGGTTTTTATGTATCTTTTATATATTTGTGTTGTAGTAAAATGTAATTGGTATGGTTTAATTTGTGTAACACAACTCGGAGGCTACCTGTTACCTCTAGAAAAGTTCATTATATCACATGTAGAATACAGTCACTGTCATAATCGCAGTGTCATTCAATGGATTTTTGAAATGTATTCTTCAGCATTCTGCATTTGAAAGGAATTTTTCCACTGTATGTTTGTATTGTACCTCTGAATATATTTCTGCTGCAATTGAATTACCTTTTAAGTATAATTTTTATTCAAAATGTTAGTCTGGGGTTTTGTTTTAAACTATTTTCTGATGTATATGGTATTAAAAGGTTATGAATTATAAAGTACCTCATGAAAACTATATTTGTAATTAAATATTGCATTCAATATTTGTAAATATCAGAAATGTTTATATATAGAAGGATGTAATGACCATTTTGTAACTGGTTATACATTCATCATAAGCTCATTCCAAGTCAACTTAAGATTTGTTGTATAGTTGATTGTTAACATAGTTGTTAAAAATATACAGTTACCATTCATTTTTAAGGAATGGCTATTGTAAATAATGAAATAAAAGAAAATATAGAAATTATGTTTTGAAATTTTGGTTTGTTTTTATTTGCAATATGTTTTATTCATTGTTTTTGAAAGAAACTTTTTTCATGTGTGTGAATATTTATGTAAAATTCAGAAGGTCCAGTGAGATTTAGAGAGCTTCAAAAGAGTTTACAAACCCAGAATTCTCATACTTTTATTTTTGAAATACACTCATTGCCATAAAAATTTGCGCACCAAGAAAGAGTTGTCAGAATGGAACGAAATTTTACATATGTAAGTACTACTTGGATATAAGTAAGTGATTAGAAAATCAAAGAAAAAAGGATAATTTATTGCAGAAAAAAGTACTCATGAACAGAAGTTTTAGTAATGTGTTGGACTACCTCTAGTGCGAATGTACGATGAGATACGAGCGGGCATTGAGGCGTACAAGTTTCGTCTGGTGACCTGAGACATCTCATTCCACAGTTGCTGTAAACGCGCCTCTAGTTCGGCCAATCTCGTAGGCTGTCCAACTTGCCGTTCCAGATGATCCCTGATATCTTCGATTGGTGACAAATGTAGGGATCGAGCAGGCCAGGTAAAGGTGTTAATGTGGCGGAGGCAGTCTTGTGATGTCAGTGCTGTGTGTGGCCGAGCGTTGTCTTGTCGAAAACAGGCTCCTGGGAGCCCTGCCATGAGTGGCAACATATGTGGTTAAAGGATGTCATAGACGTACCGCTGGCCTGTCATTGTGCCATGGATCAATATTAGGAGTGACCGTGTATCGTAAGCAATGGCACTCCATACCAGCACACCAACTGTGGGAACGGTGTGTCGCTGTAAAGCGAAGGCAGGCTTGAGGCGTTCACCACGGGCCCTTCGTACACGAACACGATTGTCATCACTGGTCAAATTGAATCTAGATTCGTCACTGAAAACGACCTGGTTCCATTTTGTTAAAGTCCAATCCTGTCGTGCGCGACACCACTCCAAACGGAGGAATCGGTGGGTGGGTGTCATTGGCAGCACACATAATGAGCGCCGCAATACCAGATGTCCTTCTACCAGGCGCCTTGCGATGGTTCGGGAAGACACTGGGGCCCGTAAAGAAGCTGCTGCCTGTGTCTGAATAGCGGCCAATGAGGCAGTTGCGTGGCGTATGATGTGACGGTCTTCTCGACGACTGGTCTGTCGAGGGCGTCCTGGGCCTGATCGCCGTGTCAATGACGTCTCTTCTGCCAACTGGTTCCAACACTTCCTCACAGTAAAATCAGAACGGCTTGATGAGCTGACCACCCAGCTTCCATCATCCCGATGATTCTTCCCTTCTCGAACTCTGGCAGCTGCTGATATTGGCTTCGATGGCGGCGTAACGGCATGTCTACCTCAGCGTTTCCTAAGCAAAAGATTAAGTACACTCAAACAAGCTCTGCTTACCCGTTTTGTACTCCAAGAAGAACGAAGTTCGACGCCCTCTAGTGGCATTACGCAATGCGCAATCTACCCGACATATACCTTCATGCCAAGTTTCGTTACGATCCCACAATTATTTCTTAGCGCAAATTTTTATGGCAATGAGTGTACATCCACCTCCACAGTAAAAACCGTTTGCAATAATACCTACCTGCTCATCTATGCCTCTTCAAAGCACTTTCGGAATCTAGTCCTTCATTTTAACTGTCATAACCTGCATACTAGCCTGACAGCAGTTCCATGCTATCGGCAATTCTAAAATCAGTATTCAAACTCTGGAAACAGGCAAAAAACGTAGTTAATATGATGAAAATGGAAGAGCGAAAATTCCTCTTTTCGCTGGAAATCTCGTAACTAAGAGTTTAAAGATCCAGAATAAATTTAGCATACCTTTGATGTTAAAAAAAAAGACGTTTGTAGAATAACATCGCCATTACTGAGATTTTTCACATAAATTTTAGCTTTCGTTGATCATATGTCACTTCTGTGTATCTGATGTTCTGGTCTCTGAGACTAACGGAAGCGCTGATACCACTGAAAGATTCTGGATTAGATTTACTGGCATAAGCTTGCTTCAGTATGTCAGAGGTTTCCGTTAGACATTTTCTGAAACATAAACAGAATGCAAACAATACTTTATCACATATCGTTAACCATAAAACAGTAAGAAATGTACGGTGTGACCATGAGACATTACCGTATGAAACTGCTTCTGAGAGAAGTTAGGCTGTAAAGCGGAATTATCACTCTTTGGCTATTATGCATGTGAAACATCCTGTTATAACTGACCGATCAACAAAATCTCGTTCTTCGGGTCTCAAAGCGATGGTTTTAGATATGCACCAGGGTCTAACATTACCTTCATGCATAAACATGGTCTCACATCCATAAAAAGGCTTGATTTTCCAAAATATATTGAATGACTATTGATTCATCGATCTGCACAATTTATTTTGTTTGGTACAAAGTATAACATATACACTGTACTGCCATTATTACCTTAAACCTTAAAAGGAAAATAAAATCACTAATATGGGTATTAAATGTGTACAAAGACCATGAGCACGCATATCTAAATGAACTTAAGCTGAAAGCTGATGGAGGAGAAAAGAGCATCGCTGGCGGTACCCACTTGATTCTGTCGTTTATTTCATTCGTGAGATTTCTAGTAGCAAGTATCGGCTAAAATAACTATAATTTTACCTTGCTCACATCTCCTAGTGAAATGAAAGATGTCCTTAAGCGTCTTAACCCGAAAAATGCACACGGAAGTATATATTTCTTCTTACTAATATACACTGGTTATCATAAATTAAGGAAAAATCACGATTACTGAAAAGGTTACATGTAGAATTTTATGAAACTTACCCACAGTATACAACACATAGTAAAGTATCAAATAACATAAGAAATTACCAGACAATTATGGTAGTATATAAATTACACATGTATAAAATGAACAAATCGAAGGTGTCAGTTTGCTATAGGAAACCTACCTTCAATATGGAATATGAACACCTTTAGAAGCAATACAGCGATGTGTGATGCTTTCAATTATGCGGTCTATCAGTTCCATAGGAAGCGAGAGCCATTGCTCTTGCAAAGCAGTTGCAAGGATCTAGGGGGGGGGCGATTGAGAGCAGCTAGATGTCTCCCTAAAGCATCCCAAACGTGCTCAATAGGATTCAAATCCGGGAATCGAGCTGGCCACTCCATGCCCACAATTGTTTCCTGTTGAAGATAATCATTTACGACGAGAGCCCTGTGTGGTCTTGCATTGTCGTCCTGTAACAGGAAAGCATCACCTATTGTCCCGGCATATAGGCGCACATAAGCATCAAGGATGTCCTCTCTATAAACCCGACCATTCACGATTCCCATAGGCAAGATATGTAGGTTTGTGCGTCCACCCAAAGAGATGACACCCCAAACACAGACACTGCCTCTTCCTTAAGCATCTCTTTCACGGATGATAAGGAGTTCCAGGTTCTCTACATATCAAGTAACGCTTACTATCGCTTTTTTGACTAAACCTGCACTCATCCGTAAGGAGAATAGCTCTCCATTGATGTCATGCCCACCGCAAACGGCCCCTCCTATGGCAAGACGTGAGCGGCGCGCAAATGGCTGGTCGCCTAGCATACAGGCCACCTTCATGAAGCCTTCTACGCACAGTTGACGTTGACACCAACCTTCCGGTGGCTGCAGCAAGGGAGGATCTAAGAAGAGTCGGAGTAGCGGTTCTATTCCTGCGTGCATATGATGTCAAATATCAGCCATCGGCGCTTGTTGTAGCAGTTGGCCGTCCTCGGCTGAACCTCCTAGATGCCGAATCTGTGGTTTGAAATTGCCTCCAAAGTCTATGAACCACAGACGGACTCACATTTAGCCATCTGGCCACTTCTGTTTGACTTTGTCCTGTTTGACTCTAGTCTCCCAATGGCTCTCCATCGTAGTTCGGCAGGCAAATGATGCCTGAAATTCATTGTTACGAATTGGCCATCTCAGATTATGATGTCACTATCACAGTGAAATATGTGGGCTTGCTCTCAAACATGAACTTTTATATTCCTCACATATTCCTCACACGTGTTATATGTTCCTCACACGTGTTAGGAGTTCAGCGCCACTAATTTGCATATTGCAGTTTTACTTAGCTACTTTTACTTGGCAACATATTCAAATTTTACACGGTTTGGCTTATTTGTGAGGGAGTTATCGCTATTTTCGTGATTTTTCCTTATGTTATGATAAACAGTGTAATTAATGTGAGCGTGCGCTTTGGTTATTTCCCTTCGCAATGGCAGCATGCCATCGCAATTACCTTCTTGAAACCTGGAAGGAACCCGAATGAGCCCTTCAGTTACACATCAATTAGACTACTTCCAAGTATGGATAAATTATATCAGATGATCCTCCATATTTGCCTGATTCGGCACCTTGAGGACATACGCATACTCAGCAAGATGCAGTACGGATTCAAAACACTATTCAGGTTGTTAATATTACTGGACATATAGCAGATGCCTTCATTAAAAAGACCGCTGTTGCGCATTCTTTCTTGTCTTGGCGAAAGCATTTGACTGCGTAGGGAATGCCAGGTATGCACATTAATTACACTGCCATTTCAGGTTCATATTGGAAATAGTCTCTAGAATAGGAAAAGGTTAAAAGCAGGAGTGCCGCAGAGGTTTATTCTTGGACTATACTCTTTACTATTGTTACGAATTTCACATTTATTTGGCTATTTATTTAGAATTGTAATTAGATTTGCTTCATGTTGCCTTAGCAACGCAGACGATTTTTGAAGAGAAAGCTACGTCGAAAAAACAATAACAATAAAAATAAAAGAGCGCGTGCATTTAATGCTTAATAAATAAATATCTCGTAATTACTGTTGCCATCCAGAAAAATCTAGAAAAATCGTGTTTGTTCTACTGATAATTAAAAAGCTTATAAAAGCCGAGGTGAAACACCTCATCTCAGTTGTTGTTGTTGTTGTTGTTGCTGTTATACTTGTAGCTGTAAAAAGCGAACTGCTGTCTGTTTACTTAATGCTGTATTGATTGTAGCAATTTCGCTGTGAGATAGAATTAGTTTACCTGCTTTGAACTGAGTTTTTGCTAAACGTTACAGATATTGTGATATTGTGCGAAGATCTGTGAAGAAATATTTCAACATTTTAATTTTATTTCTTGTGGAAAGAATAAATTTTTGTTAACTTTTTAACGACTTGTGCATTCAATATGTAACGAACTCGTACGCACGTAACAATTTTTGGTGTCAGGAGTGGGGTATTTTGAATGCCATTAACTAGAGCAATGGAAGAACAATTAAGGCAATTTATGGCAGCCTTTGCTGCATTTAAAGATGAGATGAAAGATTCTGTTAAAGAAGAGATGAAATCCGTTAAAGAAAAGATGGAAGCTTGTCAAGAAGAGATGAAAGCTGGTCAAGAATCTGTTAAAGACGAAATGAAGGCTGTTCAAGAATCTGTAAAAGATGAAATGAAGGCTGTTAAGGCAGAAATGAAAGTTGGTCAAGAGGAAATAAAAAGGGAAATCACCTGCATAATAGAAAACAAATTTGAAGGTATAGAAAACAGAATTGACACGGTTGAAAACAGAGTTGGAGAAATTGAAGAAAGAGTTTCTGCCGTTCAACACCAAATCGAACAACAAATTGAGGACAAAGTTTCTGCAGTTGCGAAAGAAGTTGATACTTTAAAGAAATTCGTAGCGACGGCAGGAAGCAATTCGGATAGTTTTAAATTTCTACCCATGAGTGCTCGTCCTTCTCTGAAGCTATCGACATATGATGGGAAGACCTCCTGGCAAGTGTATAAGACACAATTTTCTATAGTTGCGGAAGCAAATGGATGGGATTCCCAAGCTAAGGCCTGTCACCTTGCGGCTTCTCTGAGAGCAGACGCAGC
>KK115350.1:320385-338237 GCA_000611955.2 Stegodyphus mimosarum
AGTATTTGAATTGTATTTCGCGTTGGATAGAATTTAATTTGCTGAAAGTCACTTATTTTAATTATTGTTTATTTTGTTATTATAAAGTAATGTTTATTATAGCACTGATGCTTTAGTTGTAAGTTTGGCTTCCTGTCCAGGGATTGTACTGCCCGGGACGTGCAGTCCTTGGGAAGGGGGCAATGTTACGAATTTCACATTTATTTGGCTATTTATTTAGAATTGTAATTAGATTTGCTTCATGTTGCCTTAGCAACGCAGACGATTTTTGAAGAGAAAGCTACGTCGAAAAAAAAAAAAATAACAATAAAAATAAAAGAGCGCGTGCATTTAATGCTTAATAAATAAATATCTCGTAATTACTGTTGCCATCCAGAAAAATCTAGAAAAATCGTGTTTGTTCTACTGATAATTAAAAAGCTTATAAAAGCCGAGGTGAAACACCTCATCTCAGTTGTTGTTGTTGTTGTTGCTGTTATACTTGTAGGTGTAAAAAGCGAACTGCTGTTTGTTTACTTAATGCTGTATTGATTGTAGCAATTTCGCTGTGAGATAGAATTAGTTTATCTGCTTTGAACTGAGTTTTTGATAAACGTTAGAGATATTTTGATATTGTGCGAAGATCTGTGAAGAAATATTTCAGCATTTTAATTTTATTTCTTGTGGAAAGAATAAATTTTTGTTAACTTTTTAACGACTTGTGCATTCAATATATAACGAACTCGTATGCACGTAACACTATTTATATAAATGATCTGCTGAAGCCGCTTAACGCAAAATATGCAAATGATACGGTGATTCTCACCCAATCAATGCATTTACAAAAGGCTTTGCACTACCTTGAAATGACAGTAAGCAATGTGACGCTCTGATGTAGTCTGTGGAGAGTTGATATCAACCCTTTTAAAAGTAACGTTAGTAACATTACTTATTTAAATGTAACGCTAATTAGGCAACTCTTTAGATGTTACGAGAAAATTTTTATGTATGTTTGTTATGAACTGAATTAGCAAGTGTGTTTGTAGTTAGTTCTGATATGTTTATCTCAAGAATGTGATGTACTTTCTGTATTTTATTTTGCGACATCATTGCTCTAGGCTATGGAAATAAGAAAAAGAAGAAAAGAAGCAAGTGTTAGGAAAGAATAAAATTTTCACGCCATGAGCTTATTATGGCGACTTAGAAAGGGCCGTCTGTTAGTGAAAGTATAATGAAGAAAAACTGTACAGCAATACATATTTGCAGTATAAATCTTTCTAAAACATCCATATTTCTCCTTCTCTTATTTGAGGTTTCAGATAAAAATGTATTACCTTAAGAATATTTTTAGGGTGTAGACCAATCTAACATTTTTAACTAGACTGATAATGAAGTTAATTGGAATTTCATTTTCTTGTAAAATTTTAGTAAGAAGAAGAATTTCTTCTTGTGTGTTCAATTTCTGTGCATACTTTTTTAATTCTGGTAATCTGATTAAAAATTTTATTTGCAGTAAGGGTTTAGAGATGTTGGTATTCGAGTTTAGTAGTTTTATTGTTGAAAAACTGAATTCTCTTCTTTTATCACAAAGTCTTACTTCTTTAGGATCCAGATAATCTACAGTTAATTGATTCTTATTGGTCTTAACAGTTTTAAACAGTTTGGGTAGATGTTGCTTATTTCAGCAAGACTTATTGTTGACTGTTATACTATCATCAGTACGTCCGAATTTATGTGCAAATTCATTGAAATCATGTTCTGAAAGGCTTTTAAGAAACTTATACTCTTTAGAAAATAAATAGAGGTCACATAAGTGAGTCGAATAAGAACTTCTCTTAAGAATACCATTTGTTTGCAAGTTGTTATTGTTTTCATGCTTGATAAAGTTATTAAAAACGAGAAATAGAGATAATCTTTCCATTTTTAAGTTTAGTTAGTGTAAGCACTTCAGAAAAAAAAAAAATTGGAAGTTCGAGAAGACTTTCATAGATTTCTTTAAGTGGAAGAGAAGTGTAGCGATTTTCATACCAGTTGATATTGTAAACTTTTAGATTTTTGCAGTTATTTCCAAGTTGTTGTTAATAATAACCTAACAGTAGTGGTTATTAGTATTAGCTTTATCAACAATTAAGTTACGTATTGATTTAAGCAGATTTTTAACTATATTATCAAAATTCTTTTTATAGTTTCTATTACTCTTTGCTATAAATCTAAATTTGACAGGAGTTTTATGAAATTTTGGAATTGCACATAAATTGTTAAATCTATTGCTTGCAGTATAATGAGAAATTTTCCATTTTTTAAAGCATAAATTTTGTTGATTATTGACCTTTTTCTATTTTTGAAAATACAATAGGTTGTTGAATTATGCAGCTCTTTTTCAATAAGAGAACTATAAAACATTTTTCATAAAGTACTAAAATTGTTGATTGTTTTATCAATTTGGGTAATAGTAAATTGTTTTTTTAATTTATTATTTGTAATTTAATTTTTAATAAAGCTAATACTGATAAGCACTACTGTTGGATTATTAACGACAACCTGCAAATAACTGAAAAAGTTAAAACTAAAAGTTTACAATATCAACTGCTAAGTCTTTGCTAATCTCCACACTTCTTTCCACTTAAAAAAAATCCTATGAAAGTCTTCTTAAAATTCCAATTTTTTTTCCTGAAGACTTTACTATACTAGATTTACGAAAATGGAAAAATTATCGCTATTTCTCGCGTTTTAATAACTTTATCAAGCATACAAACAGTATTTACCTACAAGCAAATTGTATTCCAATGAGAAGTTCTTATTTGACTCCCATGTGTAACCTCTATTTATTTTCTAAAGAATATAAGTTTCTTAAAAATCTTTCAGAAGATGATTTTAACACATTTGTACATGCATTCAGATATATTGATGATATTATTACGTTCAACAACAATAATCTTATTGAAATAAGCAACATTTACCCAAACTGTTTAAAACTTAACGAGACCAACAGCAATAAATTAATTGTAGATTATCTGGATCTTAACATTTATAATCTTATAGAAGTAAGACTTTTTGATAAAAGAACAGAATTAAATTTTTCAACAATTAAACTACTAAACTTTTAATACTAACATCTCTAAAAAAAAGTTACTGCAAATAAAATTTTTAATCAGACTACCAGAATTAAAAAAAAGTATGCACAGAAATTGAACAGCAGGAAGAAATTCTTCTTATTAAAATTTTACAAGGAAATGAAATTCCAATTAACTTCAGTAGCATTCTGTTTGAAAAAGCTGGAGGGGTATACACACTAAAAATTTTTATAAAGTATTGAATTTTTATCTGAAACCTCAAATAAGAGAAGGATAAAGGAGGATATTTTAGATGGATTTATACTGTAATTTATAAATATGTATTGTTTTACAGTTTTACTTGGCTATAAATTCATTAACAGAGGGCCTGTTCTATTCTAAGTCGTGATGATAAGCCCGTGGCGTGAAAATTTTATTCTTTTCTAACACTTGTTCCCTTTTCTTACATTTATTACTTTTATGTTTTCCGAATCTAAAAATAAAATTAAAATTAAAATTCCTTACAATAAGTTCACTTCTTGGGAGATTTCAAACTATCCAGCATCAATTTGTATCACCAATAGCGTAAAACAGGAAACCATTAGCCTCTACTTTTTCCTTTGGTTTTACTGTACTTTGCTCTTTTTTTATTCCAATAATAAATCCAAAGTATTTGTTTTCAGTTGAGTTTTAATATATTTTGTAAATTATTACGTTTTAATTTGAATTTTAATATTAGTAAATAGTATATATTTTACTTTTGCTTTATTAGGAATTGAATTTAAATTTGTTTTCGTATATTTTTATTTCATTTGAAAAGATGGCTGCTGTGTCGAGGAGATGTTCAGAATTTTCGGGTGAACTATTATAATTAAATAACTTAAGATGGTTCATCTGCTGATTTTGGATGAACAGAAAGACAATGATTTTCCTGGGAAGAGGGTTTCAATTGAATCTGATCTATGTCCTCTTGATAACGTTAAATCAGATTTAATTTTATTTCTATTCGTATTTTATGGATTTTTATATATTTCTGTGGTTTTAGGGATTTCTTCTGATTTGAAAATATTGAGTTGATGTTTTTTAAATTTTTATTGGGAAATTTTTGGATTTTACTTGCTTTAATTTTTTTTCTTTCATGTCTTTCTGAATTTGGTTCTGAGTTTACTATTTTGTCTATAATTGATTAATCTTTCAGCAGCATATTGCGCGGAAATAATATTGGGATATTTTTGCTTTATAAAAATTTTCTGATACTGTAATATTTATAAAAGCCTACCAGCCTGGTAAATCTTTTGTTTAGATGAGCATAAACCTATTTTTAACATAGATCTTAGCTGAAACTTCAACACTGCCTGTCAAAAAGGATGTCGCTCAAGCTACTTCATGTAGTCTAGTTGTGTTACATTGATTATTCTGGAATAAACGTTCTAGGTGAGAATACATCATACTCTTTCGAATGGATTAGTTTGAGCTTTTTTCAGGCCATTATATACATCACCATTTAGGCTCTGAAACTATTCTAAAATCAGACCTGATACAGTATGCCTGCAGTGTTCTTCTAAAATTTCTATTTGGCTAAAGTTTCTCTTTATAAATTTAAACGTTCGCAAAGGTATCCTTTATACTTAAAAAATTATACTATCGAAGATTTGCATTAAATTTAGTTTCCACTATAATCTGATTTTCTATTCAAATTGTCACTGAATCTGGTTTTCCATGAGACCTTGAGGAGCAAAATCTTCTTTTGCTCTTGATGAAGCTTCTCAAGATGGGGCTGATATTCCCCAAAATGAACAGAGTTTATTCAAAATCTATGTCAGACTAAGGTTTTTTTTTTTTTTACCTAATTTTAAATTTTGCATTACGATGTTTCTCTTCCAATTTTGTCATAGATTGGTAATGTTGTTGTTTTGAATAGTTTGAAATGTTGTTCGTTAAGACCACTTTGATAGTATAAAAATAGCAGAGTCAGGACGTAAGAAATCTGGCAAATAAAATGGTTTCGGCAGACGAAGGATCTATTTTGGATGAAAGAAATGCAAACCTCTTTATTCAAAATGAGACACTGGGCCAAAGGTAGCAAGGTACTTTAATTACATTTGCACCACATCACAAACTACTCTATCTCGGTGATATTCTTTCATACTCGACTTCTACATAAATTAATTTAACCCCTGTGACAGCCGAATTCCGATACTGCAAATTAAACTCATACAACATGACTTTTCTGTAACAGCTTTGAACAGAAGAGTAATTTTTATCTTAGTTCGCTTCTTCTTGCAATAATCCTCAGCTTGTTTACAATAAAATTATGTTCGAAATCCATTAATCGGTTTCAAACATTTGCTATCTTTACAGAAGAATTAAGACGACATTAAAAGAAGCATTATATGAATCTTCGTCTCATTAAGCTGTTCTCCTTGAGGCCTTTTGGTAATATATTGAGCTGATGTTTCTCATCATTATTTAATATTACCGTTTCAATAAAAGATTATGTGAATTTGCTATCAGATAGAGCTTGAGTGCATATTTTTAGATCTCTGCATTTGTAACTGTGTAATTCTGCTTTTGCATTTTAAGTTATAACATATGCGTCTGTTTTTTATGTATCGGATAAGTACATTTAAGTAAGTAAGTACATTTGAGTCTCCAATTGCCTTTATAATATCTTCCATACTTCCGAGTTTATTGACATTTTTATTGACTTTTTCGAGTATCTCTGTAGATATATTTAAGACTGTACTGCGCACAGCCTATGCAGTTCACTGCATGGAAAGCGTACGCTGTCTTTACTCAGAACTTATTAGCTTATCACAATATTTACATAATTAAAATAAGGCTGTAATTCTTTCAGTGACGACTTACGATTACAGTTGGTATAGCTAACATACGGCTGAAAATAATTATTGATATTAATTCGAGAAATTAGCTGATTTTGCTGCAAAAGTGATCGATACTTCTTAGAACAGGACCAATAGGGGAATATGCTTTAGTTTGTGAATGATTGGTTACACTTCTCCTTCACTTGCGTCTTCTATTAAATAGCTCTTATTATATTAACTCGTGGAATTTGTTAGGCTACATGAAAAGAAACACAAATATGAAACCAACTAAATTCATTTAACTTGACTTAAGTTACAGCCGAAATAAATATCTAGGGCTTGGCATTTAACCGTCCAATGTGTTTACAAAAGATTCAATTAATTATTCAATGTGAAGGACAGAAAATCTCACTATCCTAAAAATCGTACAAACTCTCGAAGCTCACTTACTGTAAAAATTCAGTTATTCACCTCTTCAAATGAGAATTAGTTTCAAGAAATCGAAGTTCTGTAATGGGCATGCTTCAAATCAACGAGTAGAGATAGAATTGTTGGAGGTGACCGTGTAAGGCGTAGAGAAGGAAACGTAATATACTGCTAGCATGATCATTCAGTACAAGTTTTTTCATTTTATCATTTTTATCCTTGGTGCTATGCTATTTTATTTATAAACTTCCTTCTGCGACATGGTGTTTCCTATTCGTGTTTATTAGTGCTGAGAACACTGAAAAATATTAAGATAAAAAATTAAATCACTCTTTATTGAATCATTAGTTTTTACTATTTCAGTGAATTTTAATTCTATTTAGTAATGCTGTTCAGTGAAACACGTATTGGAGAGAACGCTATTTCAGTTTATCTACCATTGCCAGATGCAAAAAATATTCAGAAACGCATTTATTTAGGGTACAACTCAAGATGTAGTTTACTGAAAGGAATTTTTCATCATAACTTATGTTACCTAACATTATTTGTAGCCTTGATTGCGAAATATAGATTACCCCGTAAATTAGAATACCCGCTATACCGTTATAGTGAGAGCTTGTTGTCGCAGGTGTTGGCGAAAACTGCAAAGAATCGCCTGTACGTGAAATTTAGGTGTGAGAAACGGATTTCTTCGAAATCTTCTGATTGCTATAGTTATTGTGACATTTTGAACTTTTTGTAATGACTACGCCCTCATTCATGTATTTTATTCTGTCTGTCTCTGTCTTTCCATACTTTTTATTTTATTTTATTTTGTTTAGTCTGCTTTAGATTTCAGATATGGATGAAAAAAATCTTTTTTATGAGGATTTTATTCCTTAATATGGTATTTAAACTCAAATGACTGATGCTTCCAAATGATAAAAATTAGCAATTATCAGTCGTTTGTTTAAAAAAAATCTGATACGCATACAACATTGACTACTTTGAATGCTCTTGTAACAAAGTACAGGATATTAAAATGTTTGGTATGAAACTATTAAAATCATGCATGAATTTCAGTATATTTTCGCTGGAATTAGTAAGAAACCTTTCTAAATTCTGAAATAAAATTTTTTTAAATTTTATTTTCAGTATTTCTTATTTTATAAATTAAAAAAATCTAATGTGAACAACACCACATGACTTACTTGAACGGCCTATTAAATTATATACAGTTTTTTCCGCACTTCATTTAAACTTATTTCCTCGAATTATTCCAACTTAATTAATCGATCCTTCAAGGCAAGTTGAAAGTGACATCAAAAACTGCGAATTTTTAAATTAAATATTCCAGTCAATTTTTGTCGTACAGGAGTCAAACTTCTTATAATTTTATTTTTTCATAACGAGCGTAAAACTTTCTCAAATATAAGTATAGAACCGGCAGACTGCATTAAGAGTTAAATTCTGTTATTTGTCCAAAATTAATTTTTTTATACCTGGCGTTGCCAAAATATGAATATTTTCGTTATTTAAAACACTTTTGTAATTGGAAGTACATGACTAGAACCATCGATTGCGGAAATAAAGGTCGGGTGAGGAGATGGATGTATATATACACTTTTGGTACTGCTAATTGTAATAAAAAATGGAGATGCACAACTAGATGTTACAGCATCCTCATATACAAAATTTCAACGTTCTACGGGTAATCTTTTTTGAGTTATGCGAGATATATACGCACGCACGTATAGGCGTTACGGAAGAAACCATTTTGAATCAATTTTACAATTTGTTTTGGTAAAAGGATTCTATTATTCTGTCTGTACATATAGACGTCAAGAAAAAAAAGTCAAAATGGATTCGGGAACGGTCAAAATGGATACTTCCGTTGAAATATGATACCGGAAATTTTTCGCAATTACAATACTTTCTTCACCTCGAAGAAAGAAGCAAAAAGTGAAATTTTAAGTGAGTTAGCTGCTGATTATAATACGGAAAAATCAGCAATTAATAATATTAAAAAAAACAGAAGAACTTTACGGAAACTTTTATTATATTTAATGAAAACATTAAAGTAAAAGGTTTCCCATACAGCAGGACCAGTGCCAAGTGACGGGGGACGTGGGCACTGTACCTCTACTATACTGGTTAATCAGCACAGCCCACGTCCACCATTAACTAGAACAGTCCAGATGCCAAGAGGGGGAGGGGGCAAACTGGCGCCTCGCTAAATTAATATGCATTGATTATATATATATATATACAGTGTCTTATACATCGTTTAAGATACTTATTACATGATTTCCTACGGTGACCTTGATAACAAATTATAATTACGCGCACAATTATAGTTACACGCAGTTACACATATTGTTACATTGAATAATACTTTGACTACGTATGACTTCATTAAAGCATAAAACCGGAAGAAGGCAATAAGTTAGAAATGTAGTGTGCACCTACTTCGTTCAGCAAAGAAGAAAAGGCGAGCTATAGCTTCAAAGCCTATAGCTTTGAAATAGGTATTTTAATGAATCAAGAATAGAAAAGGATTCAAATTTTAGAATAACTTTAGATTGGCTTCGTATAAAATTAGCAAAGCAATAACCCAGTGTTTGGCGTAGATTTAATCAAGAACTCAATAAATTTCGAGGACAAACAGGTACAAAATATTTCTTGATGTATAATACAATGTGTGTGATGAATGTGAGATCCACCATAATGTTCTCTTTTTCTGCATTTAATGCCACAACACCTTTGTTTCTTCCCATAACTGAAGGAGTACCATCTGTAGCTATAGAAGTTGATTTTGACAAATTTAAATTATATTTTTGTAAAACTTCATAAACACAATCAAATATGTCTTGTCCTGTAGTAGTATTACCCATCGATACTACTTCCAGTAATTCCTCAAAAACGTTGAAATTTGTGTCGCAAGCACGAAAGAACACAGCTAATTGAACTACACCACCAACGTCCGTACTCTCGTTACATACATTTTAAAATCTTTCAAAACTATGCGATTTTGCTTTGATCTGATCAATTAAATTGACAGCCAAATCATGAATTCTTTCTGCAACTGTATTTCGAGACGAAGAAATTGCTTGAAAAGGCTTCACATTTTCCTTCACATCTCTGTAACTTTAATTAGACATTCCTTGACGAAATCACCTTCAGTGAAAGGTTTCGAGCGTTCAGCTACCATCTGTGACAAGACGTAACTTGCATGCACCCCCTCTTCATTTTCTTTTGATACTTTGCTAAACACCAAATGCTGTTTTTTTCAGTTCCAATTTCAGCTGTTTTAAATTTTGTCTCATTAATCCTTCGTAATGATTATATTTTGATTTAGGTTGCTTATAATGCCTGTTAATGTTATATGACTTTTGACACCGTTATATGACTTCAATGACATTATTACATATCAAACAGATTGTTTTATGTTTTCTTTCACAGCAAAAATATTCCAATTCTCACTTTTCTTGAACATTTCGATGTTCATCGGAAATTTTTCGTTTAGCTTTATTACAGCTTGGTTTTGATTAAGACACAAGTACTAAATATAAAAAACTGAATATCAATTGTTTGCATTTTCTCCTTAGGATAGGATTGCAACTACCAGCATCAATCGACAAAACATTAGCAAGACGCTTTCACAATCTGAGGAACCAGTAAAACAGTTATATAGACGTGGGCCACCTCCTCGGAGCATTTAAGCTGAACAAAGGAGAGGGAAGGTGCATTCAAATAAGACAGCTTCTTGTAAGACAATAAGAGAGCTTGAGGTAAGAATCCTACTTCCATGTGCTAACATGACAGGAAAAAGCAGTTGTAAAAAATGGACTCAGTCTTTCTGAATGCAGGAGGGCGTTACGGACGACTTTGGTTGTGAAAGGGAGCGGGCCGAGCCGCACATATATTCGTTGTGTGTCGTATGCTTGCGGGCCGCGAGTTTGACATCCTTGCTCTCGAGTCTTAAACTATATACACACGTGCGCAAGCACACACTAGCTGATACATAGTCTTTCCTTCAGACAGAGAGCCCTCACGTGCTTTGCCGTAATCAGAAAAAAAAAAAAAAGAAAAAACCAAAACAAGCTGATACATGGCAAACTATTCTAAAGATTAGTGCTCGAAATTAAGCTAAAATATTTCCAAGAGATTATCAGTATATTAAAAAAGCTTTGAAGCAATGCATTACACAGAAGAATCAGACTTCGGCCTATATTTACGCGTGGTCGATGAAGTAGTTATATCTGTTAAAAATAAAAACAGGAGTGAAACTAAATTAAAGGTGACGAACAACTTCTACAACAGCGGAAGCTTTTCATGCCCATAATGCTATCATTTTCCTTTGGACAGAGCGGTGCGCACCGGGCGGCAGAATTTAAGATAGTAAAATGTTGTTGTTGCTAATGCTCACTCGTCTGTCCTATAATCAGCATGAGCCCAAGAAATTCCTCGTGGCAATGAACACAAGTTTACGCCTGTCGTTGTTAACAAACTTGAGCACCCTTCAGGTGACAGTGCGAATTAGATCAGTTCCCCCCCCCCCCATTTTGATAGAGAGCACCCCGGTGGGATGGGTCCGAGGGTGTCCCAGCCCTCTTCCCCTACCACCAACTTCTCGAGAGGACTTTCGGCTCACCGCATATTTAGAGTGCCTCCATGCCGCACGGACGCTATACATTTACAAACATCCATACCTTCTCAGGGATTCGAACCCGGGCCTTTCGGCATTACAGTCAGCGTTGCTAACCACTATACCGGTTGGGCGGCGGTGGCAAAATTTTTAGACTTTAGCGAAGCACCGAGCAACAAAATTTAGAGATGGCAAGTTATTAACTGGCACTTTAACTGGAAGCATTTTTTTTTAAATTTAGGGATAGCAAAGATTAACATCCGCAGGTGTTGCACCAGGCTGCCAAATGCCTAGTGCAAGTCCTGCCGGTAGGTGGAGACACAAGAAAGGGTGGATGGCTGGTAATGGACTCAGTGACTTCACAAGAAATGTAGTGAAGAAACGTCTTTGTTCAATCGTTGGTAGGTTTTTAAAGGGAGAAGGAATTATTGACTTGAACTTTTGGAAGCCCTTCATTTTAAGACACAGAGTATATATAATTTTTTAAAATTAGTTAATTAAAATTAATTTTGGAGGCCCGTAACGACTGCGACTCCATAAATTCGCCTCTGCATTCAGTGAAATGGAAATCGGGCAAAGATTGCAGTCTTTTGCGGCGGTCTGTCGCTAGAGGGCACTACCTGCCGCAACCTCACTATGGCCGTTACTTTGCTATAACAAAGAATTTGTCGACCATTACTGTGCAGTCAGTCTACCACCGGATTTTTGAACGTACATGTGTGTGTGTTATTTAATAAATGGATATGTAAACAAATATCGTTGCTTTTTCAAACGTAATTTCGTATAAACCAGGGGTTCTTAACCACTTTTGCTCAATGCACCCATTTCACTATTGCTAGAAGATCACCTCCCCCCCCATTCCCAAACTCGAAAAATGCATAAACATTTATTTAAATTTAGAATAATTTTTACATATTTTTTTATAAAGCAAACAAGAAAAAGTATAGAAAATGCGAACAATAAAAGTAGTTTTTCCTATTCATAAAATAAAACTAAATATTTAACAGGAAAATTTAAGGCTAATCGCATTCCCCTCTGAGACTGGGAATTCCCCCCCCCCCCAGTTGAGAACCCTTGGTATAGACACTGAACCGATATTCATGGATACTTGTTTGGAAATTTTCTCTCAGCCTCACTACACTTTAAAGCAGTGGACAACATGAGCGAATTTTTTTTCTCTTCGCAATGTTGAAATACATAGCTTCATAAACTGCTCGACATTGAAAATGCAACACCAAGAAGGAGTGGTCAGATAGTGATGAAATTTGGAAAGAAGACAGAGACAGCAAGCAGTAATAAGTTATCTTTATTTCAAAACGATAGTCAGAATACAGAGCGAGAACGGCGTCGGTACAGTAGGATGTAGAACCACCGAGAACAGCGATGCAAGAAGAAAATCATCTAGGTATAGAGTCAATAAGAGTGTGGATGGTGTCCTGAGGGATAAGTCTCTATTCCCTTTCAACCATTTGCCTCAGTTCGTCTTCTGAACGAGGCAGAGTCTGCAAACGGCGTCCAATCACATCGCACACTTGTTCGATTTGTGACAGGTCAGGAGAGTACGGTGGCCACGGAAGCATCTGTATACCTTGCAGAGCATTTTGGCAGATGCGAGCAGTGTATGGTCGGGCCTTGTCCTGCTAAAAATTTGCATTAGGCAGCCCCTGAAGGTAGGGAATTGCTACCGGCCGCAGTACATTATCCAAGTATCGTTGAGCCGTCATAGCGTTCTGAATACGAACTAGGGGTGACCTGGAATTGTAGGCAATAGCGGCCCAAACCATTATGCAACGTTGTCGCGCGGTGGGGCGTTCCACAGTTACTGCCGGATTAGATCTGTCTCCCCGTCGACGCCACACACGTATGCGGCGACTGTCACTGGATAAACAGAAGCGTGACTCATCTGAGAACACTACGTTTCGCCATTCTGTCATCCACGTCGCTCCAGTCCGGCACCATTCTAAACATTGGTGTCTATGCTGTGGGGTCAATAGCAATCTTCTTAATGGACGTCGTGAGTGCAGGCCACGTTCAACCAATCGACGGGAAATGGTTCTCGTCGACACGGGAACATTCAGGAACATCCTTGCACATGCTGCAGAATCGCGGTACAAGTGACTTGCGGGACCGCCACAGCTTGTCGGCGGATTCGTCGATCCACGCGTGTTGACGTCACTCTGGCTGCACCTACACCCCTCCTTCTTCCCACATTCCCTTGTTCCAACCATGTTTGCCATAGCCGATGCACCTTGCTCGTATCCATGTGGGTATCAGCTGCGATTTGACGTAAGGACCAACCCGCCCTTCTCAGTCCGATTACCATACCCCTCGTAAAATCGTCTATCTGCTGGAAGTGCCTTTGTTGACGGCGGCCTGGCATTCTCTCCTATTACACGTATCCTCTGGGACAAAAACCAACTTTCTTCGATAATTCGTCTGGCAGAAATAACGACACGAATATTGCCCATTCTGCACGTTCCTTTCCTTATATCTTACTTCACGTGCGTCAGAGAGCTGCGCATTTCACATCATTCGCATAACTCAGTGACGTGCGTCTACTCTAAAATTTGCATAAATTTCTGACCACTCCTCCTTGGTGTTGCATTTTCAATGTCGAGCAGTGTATATTAATATTTCAGGCTGGGATTTATTTCAAATAATTCTAATATGTTTAATTGATTATTAAATAACTTATCTCTAATTTAAAAAATAAACAAATTATGAAAACTTCCTACGTTTTCAGAGAAACTTTCCGAGTGGAATAAAGCCTGAGAATAAATAATGACTACCTAATCTTTTTCTTTTATCTACTAACTTTTTCTTCTACACATAAATTTATATACATAAGTAAATAATTATAAATTGCGTACGTACATACAAAATTTATAATACAAATGTTATATATAAATTCAAAATTTGTTTGTGTAATGTCCGTACACTGGAGAAATATTAAATTAAAATTATCTTCAACATTAATTGTGGGTGCTCAGCTCGTAAAGTCAATCTAATTCTTTTCTTTCCACTTTTCAGATGTGAAAATGCTGGAAATAATATAAATATAAATATATTCCCAAACAAAGCGATTATTCTTACTGCAAAAATGTGTAACCGAGTGTACTTATTTTTGACAAATACGAATAAGATTTATATCACACTGTAAATTAATTAGCTCAATTTATATATATTTTTACGTGTTAATTACGCTTGTTTTTAATGGTAATGAAAATAATGTAAACTTGGATTTTAAATAATTAAAATTTTGCAATCCTTGTTACATCGTATTTGCTACAAACATATAACTGAAATATGTTCGCGGGACGTATAAATTTGCTTTGGGACCGCCAGTCTGAGACCACTGCACTATGTAGTAATAAAATTTTTGTGTAAATGCTCGAAGACCATTAAGTTTCAGAACTCACAAATATATCCTAATTAATTAAGATACAATAACACGCCGAATAAATATTAATTAGAAGTCAAACAACAAAATCAGCGCTATATTTTTAAATTTTCACAGGACTAGTTTCGTTGGTTTTACCGAACCACCGTCCTCAGCTGCAAAAGCGCAAAATGCAGCTGAGGATGGTGGTTAGATAAAGCTATCGAAACTAGTCCTGTGAAAATGTTAAAATATAATGCTGATTTTTGTTGTTTGACTTCTAAATTAATATCCTAATTATTAAGAACATAAGAATTTATAGTTCGAAATTTTGCTTTTGTTGTTGCTAATCTCACTTGTCGGACCTAATCTGAACAAGTCCACGAATTTTATCGTAGCAAGGAGCTCATGATTGCGAAATTTTACCTACAGTTTATAAGTAATGCTGAGATTTATCGATACGTATTGGTAAAAGCTAGTTCAAACCAGTATAGTCTAGTCTCAATTCAAGCATCTTTCCTTCTTTTTTTCTTTTTCTTTTTTTAAAAAAAATTTATTTCGATTTTGATTACATCAACACGAATATACTACGGTCTGTCGAAAGAAAAATGAATAACAAAAAAAGACTTTAGACTACAGTTTTATTTATTAAAATGCAACATTCTTCTGAATAATGCGAAGGTTGCAGAACTGCAGCCATAAACAGTCTTTTTACAAAGAAGTTCGATTGGATCATTTAACGAAAGCTTAAGTCACCTCAATAAAAAACAAAAAGGAACCCATCGGACACTAAATTTTCGTTCCTTCAAAACTTTTCTCAAAATACGGTACACTAATGGTAAGGAAATCATTTCAACCTGAGGTATCTGTTTGCATGTTGTGTGGAGAACTTCATCATTTTCAGTCCATTTTATATATCATTGTTTCCTTCGTTTGTTGATGTTTGTAGTCTTCCTGGGTTTCTCTTATCTTGTACGTCTGACACTTTCTTCGAGAAAGTAGGTAGGTCAACGGAAGAGTGTACTACGATCCACTTCCTGATTACTACAGGCCTAAAGTAATACAAGTAGAATTCTTTTGGAGTTTTAGCATGTGAACTTTGAATATTGATATACGATCTTT
Source organism: Stegodyphus mimosarum (assembly GCA_000611955.2). Classification (NCBI taxonomy): domain Eukaryota; kingdom Metazoa; phylum Arthropoda; class Arachnida; order Araneae; family Eresidae; genus Stegodyphus; species Stegodyphus mimosarum. Next base: position 335,797 of record KK115350.1, read on the forward strand.
GATTTTCTCAGTTCCTTGGTACTTGCTAACTCCATTTTAAACAAATACGATTGTTTGAAACAATTAACATTTCAAAATCCCATGCTCTAGAAATCTCAAGCGGGCTCTTACTTTTATAGCTATCCTTCGACTCCACAAATATAAGTGCATACAAATTACATGTTTCAAAACTGATTGAAAGATTTGAAGTGCAGCCTTCTAATCTGGAACTCAACTAGCCCAAAATCAAACAAACGTACAACGAAAGATGTAGTATGATATATGAAAACGACATAAGAAAAAAAAATCATGTACATTACTTTCAAATATCACATTTCTTATATCATCAACTAATGTGAACAATCGGTGTATTTAACTGTATTAGAGATCCTTCTTGTTTAGTACACACTTAAAAATTTATTAAGATCCTTAGTTGACAGCTTCTCTGAAGTTCTGAAGCGGAGTGAATTCCAGAATAATATTAGTAATATCGGATCTGACCTACAACACGGAGATGCACACAATATATAAAATCTTCCATTATGTAACAAAAAATGTCTTTCGTTAGTAAGTATCACATTTTCTATAAGATGTTTTGGCAGGAATATCGATGTCAATCTTCAGCTGCAAATATTGCAAATGCATACAACTTGTCCCGCCATTAAGGATTATCGGGAATTCATTTAAGACTTCTATAGATATCCACAATTGATCGAACCGCATCCAAAATTGATTAGAAGATTAGCGGCGGCGTTTTCAGATCTTGGACTGATTTGATGCAACGTCAAATAAGTTTATAAACAAAGATATGGCATAACTTATGAAACATGCCAAAAAAAAATTGAAAATATAGAAAAAAATTATATGTATTATGTGCAAACAGCAGAATTTTCTCTTCTTCAACTGATATGTAATATTCATGATAGTTGATTGCACTAAATATTCTTCTTCTAAAACTTGTTTAGTTCACAGTCAAACGTTTCTTAGAATTATTAGTTGAGATTTTCTCCATATGCTTTGAAGCACAGTGGATTCAAGAATAAGCTTATTAATATCGCTTCCATTCTACAATATGGAATGCATACCTTGCGTCAAAGAGAATGGGGCAGTTCTACATCTTCCGTTCTAACTTGGTCGATTGACGAAATTCAATCTGCGTTTTTCATGTCTTGAAAACGCGACTTAGGATATGTATTGGATTTATATATAGCATTGTTATAACATAAGTATTTCGACACAAACTGGACTTTTTTTAAAATGACATATCGATTTTTTTTCCACGTTTTAATTCTACGGCTCAGATTATGCCAAAGTACTAAGATTTGTAAAAATCACACGCATGGTTTTAGAAAAAATTTAGCTCCTCAATGTTAAATGAATTTGGTATATATTTATTAATATCTCTCTTTTTTTATTAAACTTACTTGATTCCTTCTTTCACAGTTCGAAATTTAGGTTGAATCGAAATAAAATTTGCAGATATTTTTTGATTTATTTCTAAAATTTATATTTTTTAGTAATTTTTATAATTTTTTCGAAACACGTTTTGAATTACAATTTATGAAATTTTTGCCATCAGCTTAAAGTATATCTGTTTCTAGGCATACCTGCAAAAAATTAAGAGTTTTTTATTCAAAATTTTCCAGGATATAAGGGAACTTATAAATTGGCGCAATTTGAAGTATGGCATATTTGTTAAAAGCGATTAATAACTCCAAATGTGCTTTACAGACTTTGTTAAAATTATTTGAAAGCATGAACGATGGACTTTTTTTTTCTTTCGTGTGCAATGAAAGGGAAAGGGAAACAGATTATTATAAATGAAGAATTTCGCCAAATGAATTATTCTTTGGGCAAAGTGAAAAAAATGCGCCAAGATAAATTTTTTATCAAATTTTATAACATTTAATAGTTGGATATATTTTGAGTCGTAGAATCGGAGTATGGAAAAGATTAGTACATCATTTCAGATAAAGTTCAATTTTGTGTTGAAATACTGATGCTAGAACAATGCTAGATATAAATACTATACACTGGTGTGCAAAAATTAAGGACGAAGTCGAAAAATTAGCATATCAGCTGAACGAAGAGGCAGAGCGGACCGAAAGACCAATCAGGAGATTAAATAAGGTGATGTACGGTAGCACATGCGCAGATATGCAGGTAGACGTAATGGGGGAGTGTCTGAGTAGTATAAAGCATGTTGTCGGTGCAAGATCAGTATTTCTGGCAAAGAGATTGCACGCCGTATAGCAGTTAAAAGCACACCGAGTTGCTGCCTCAGCGAGAAATGGCGAATAATCAATCTGTTAGACGACATCTGGATGCTTTTACCCGAGGTCGAAACATTGGGAAGTTGGAGGAAGGCCGCAGTGGGACAAGGTGTGGCTGCAGAGTTTGGAATTGCTCACAGCATCGTTTCACGACTTTCGAGACAATTTCAAACTACAGGAACAGCTATC
>KL814995.1:0-20492 GCA_000611955.2 Stegodyphus mimosarum
TATTTTTAATCAGTTCATAAAGCTTGTCAATAATAGGCATTATGGTTATTTTCCCAAACCATTGGTTATGTTTTTCCAAATACAAAAATTCTCTAAAGAATCTAGCTATCCCAAAGAACGGTGCAACACCATGGTACTTATTGAGTGCACAAACAAGTTTTGAGACGTTTACTTTAATTATTTTTTGTAACTTTGTACCTTTATTCAGAAAAATTGGAAGAATGTATTTTGTTCTCCTTTTTAGAAAGTATTGTTCATCATTAGCTATGACTTTTCCCCATCTTTCAGGTAGCATACGGATTCCGCGTTTAAAAAATCCCTCGTCTTTTGAGACGATCCAAGAACCGACCCAATTTTTGGCTTCGTCGTAAGAAATGCTGCTCGGCCAAGTCATGAGTCATCGACCGGAACAAGTGGAAGTCGAAAGGAGCAATGTCTGGTGAATACGGCGGGTTGGGTAGGACATCTCATTGAAGTGCCTCCAAAGTTTCCTTGACTTGCAGCACGTGGGCTAGCGCTGTCGTGCTGAAACATCACTTTGTCTTTTGGTATATTGGGGGCGTCTGAGCTTTAATGCTCGGCTCAGTTGCATAATCCACTGGAGATATATTGTTTGTAACATTCCCCAGTGATGGTTTCGTAAGGCTGGAGGCTTTGTAAGGCTCATATTAGATCACTCCGAGCTGATCGCACCAGATGCACTGCATTAGCTTCTTGTCATGAATATTCGATTTGGCCGTTGATGCATGGCCGGACTTGCCCTATGATAAAAGCTGACGATCTGCAAAAAAAATGCTGTAATCTCTCTACACCCACTTCCACTGATTTATGCCCAACTCAAATTCATTCCTATTACAAAAATAAAACTAATGTGGAATGGAAAATTTCACCTGTTCATCAATGATATTTCGCTGAACAACCAGGTCTGTCACTTCTGAGTAAAAGATCTAGGCCTATGCAAACCGCCATGGCCAGATTCAGAAGTGAGCATCTTCGATGCATGAAATTCAAAGAGGGAGAAAAGACCTTCTTGTTTTCCTGTTCCCTCCCTGCCTCTCCCACTCACCTACTAGATTGTATCAGCGTCTCCCTTAAACTGCTGTCGCCTGAGCAGGACGACGTCAGCGATTTACTTGTGCGACAAGGTCTCTTGGACTTTGTGTTGGCTTTCCTGCCCCAAGGGGATTTGAAGTAACAACAATAATATGTATTGGGACTTCAGCTGAAACTACAGTTTCTAACTAAGAAACAGGAACTAAAAAACAAGACAACGAGACTGTGGCTGAATTTTAAGTCCTTAATGTACGGTATAATGAACTAGCTCAAAAGATTATAAAAATACCTACGATTCTTCTTCCAGCACACCAATGAAAAAAAAAAGGTAAAAGGGTTAAATCGTCACTATTGAGAACAGACAGAATACTAGAAACAATATGAAAACATGAAAGGAAACTTTTAACAGATATGTATAGGTATAAAAACAGAGAAGAATCAAGCATTTTCTGAACATAATCCCCTCTGATACATCTCTAGTTCTCAAGCAAAATGCAACAAGATAAGAAAATTTCCCCACAATCCAAAAGTTGATATGTAAGCTGACAACAAAGATGAAGTTTTGCAGAAATGACAGTTTTCATTCTCTGTATTTGGTCACACTGTTGCAAAAAGTTTACAGATACCCTTTTTCCTGGGAAGTCATTGACGTTCAATGCACGAGACAGGTGATTATTTCTAGTACTTTCAGGAATGAAAAATTTACTCATTCCCATCAGTTTATTTCCTGAAGAATAAACCTTTGACATGTGGGTGGGTGTTCATCTTTTCATTAAAGGTCTCAACTTCTGTCAAAGTGATTGCTTCCCAGAAAAGCACTATGCATGCATTCAAAAGTTAGAATAATATTTTAAAAGTTATTTAGTAGGAAAATTATATTTTTAATGCCAAAAGAATTTTCTGCTAAAAATGTGGTTTAGTTAGATAAAGAAGCCACCAGAGCTCCCATATTTAATGTTAAGCTGCACTACAGCTAGAATTACAATTAATCTCAAAAACTAAAATGTACTGGAGCTGGACCACAGCAGAATTTAAGTTCTGGTTGTCTCTCAAGTCCACATTTAATGTTTTCCCCTTGTAAACTCATACTATATTTACAAGTAGCAAGCCTTCAAGGAAATAAATGTGAAACATCCAACTCTGCCCTTGCTGGAATTCGGCAGCAAGGGCAAAGTTTGTTGACAACAAATCTTCTAAATGTCAAATGGATGTGTTAAAGACTTATACCCAGTGGCGGCTTGTAATAAGCACTGTGGAACTGCAGCACACCCTATTTCTACCTATTATTATTTTTAATATTTAATATACCATTTCCCTCTTTCTTTATACTTCTACAATATATAATCCTTAAACTTAATGTCAGTAGCCATCTTCCAGTTCAAGAAAAAGGCACGAAAGTTTTTGTATAAAACAACGAGCTTCACAGTTCCAGCGGCCTGGTGTTTGGTGCTCTGCGCATGCGCACACAGAACGCAGGACAGAGTAGAGCACTGTCGCTCTTGCAGTGCCGAAATTCTGGAAAGGTGATTTCTTTCTATTTTACTCCATGCGTGTGGTATTTGGCTGTTCTGCGCTTGCGCACTTAGGAAGCAGCGCACAAGGCCGAAAGGAAGAGCATTTTCGCTCTTGCAGTGCTGTTTGTTGGGAGACGTTTCTTTTTTTTTTCCTTTACTCGGCGTGTGCTGTTTTTAAAAATCATACACCATATTCTTGGTTAGATTATTTTTCAGCTATTCTATTTGAGTAATTTTTTTCAGTTCTTTTACTTTACAGAAAACTTTTACCATGTCCTTGCATCCTCAAGTAATAAATTATGTGACTGTTATAGCACTTCACGAGCTTTCGTTTTCACAGCTCTCTCTTCATGAGAAAATTACAATTAAGGAAAGAGGTCGTTAACACCTGATATTCTAATATGTCTGCCAGGCATAAGCAACACGGAAGAAATATATTCGTAGTTTCAATTCTGAATGGTACCAACGGAAAAGTTGGCTTTGCGGTTGTGAAGCAAAAAATGCCCTGTTTTGCTTCCCGCGCTTGCTGTTTGGAGGTGATGCAATGTGGACAAAAGATGGTTTCAGAAATATAAACAAACTGAAAGAAAAAACTGAAAAGCATGAGAAGTCAAAGAAGCATGTTGATAATGTAGTTTCACTGTCACTTTTAGGAACCGTTAGTATTAAGGAGAAACTTAGTGAGGGATCCAGACTTTCAGTCAATGAGCATAACATAAAGGTTAAAAAGAACCGTGCAATTTTTTTCAAAATAATAGACTGCATTTTCTTTTGTGGAAACTTTGAAACTCCCTTACGTGGACATGATGAAAAAGACGATTCAGTAAATCCAGGGGTATTTAGAGTATTAGTAAATTTTGCATCTAAATTAGATTCAGGTTTGAAGAATCACTTAGAAACTAGTGCAGTCTTCAAATGTGTTTCAAAAACCATTCAGAATGAAATACTTGACTGCCTATTTCAAATATACCATGAGGAGGTAAGGACGGAAATTAGAAAAGCTTCTTTTTTAGCTTTAATGGCTGATGACACAACAGATGTTTCGGAACACACTCAGATGGTCATTGTTCTACGGTATGTATTGAATAGAAATATTTGAGCGTTTCTGGGGATTCTTTATTCCAGAAAATCAAACTGCAGATGGAATATCAAAATGTATTTTAGAACAATTGGACATAATCCTTCTAGGAAATGAACAAAAAATAATAGCTCAGACATTTGATGGTGCAAATGTCATGAAAGGCAAAAAAAGCTGGAGTTCAAGCAAAAATAAAAGCAGTATATACTAATGCACATTTCATTCACTGTTATGCACATCAACTTAATTTAATAATGAGAAATGCAGCGAGTATTTCCCAAAACGCAAAAATATTTTCTTCTAACATTCTGGCTATTCCAACATTCTTTTCAAGATCACCGCAACGTGTGTCCATTCTAAAGAAGCATATGGAAGTTAGCCTTCCACGTCCTTCCTCCACAAGGTGGAACTTCAACATACGGACCATAAACAGAGTTAATGAAAATTTGCAACCTTTAAAATATTGCCTTACTGAAATTCAGTAAACATCAAATGCAGATCAAACTATTGCAGAGGCAACAGGAATTTTAAAATATCTAAATGATGATAATTTCAAGTTTTGGTTAGAGCTTTTTTATCAGATTATGCCTCATGTTGAAATAATATGCAACCAAATGCATTCCAGAGAAATTAGTGCGTTTAAAGTTAACGAATATATAACAAATTTCAAAACTGCTATTTTAGAATTAAGAAATTCAAAGTACTGTGAGAATTCTTCAAAGACACTGATGGCTGAAGCTAAGGAAATATGCGACTTTATACGTATTGATATAATGGACAGATAGTCTTCCACTAAACACTTAGCAGCTGCTAAATTGTTCAACAAGAAATGCTTCGCTAGTTTTAGGAATGAACATCCTGCAGAAAAAATAGACTGAAGCATATCCAATGATTGACAAAAAAAAGCTTGAAATTGAACTAAAAGTATTCTATTGTAGGTCTGACATTCATGAATACTGCAATTTAATTGAGCTACTGAAGTTTATCTTGGAAAATAATCTAGATGATGTTCTTAGTGAAATTACGAACTGATAAAAATTCTCTTGACAATTCCCATGACTACATCAGAGGTAGAACGCTGCTTTTCAACATTGAAAAGAATGAAAACTTTTCTAAGAAGCACTATGAATTCGGAAAGACTAAATGCGCTTGCAGTGCTTTCTATAGAGAAAAATTTCCTAAGTTTTCATCCAGAGATCAAGGAGAAAATTATTGATCTTTTAGCGCAAATTAAAACGAGAAGAATGGATTTCATTTTTAAATGAATGGATAAAGATTTGACTGTAACAATTTAGGTTAAAGTAATTAAAAAATGTTTAATTTTTCTCTTGTAAGATTTCTTGGAAGTTTCAAAATAAATTTTCTTTTTATACATGTTTGTTTCCGTTTACACAATTTTAAAACAAAGGTTAAAATTTTTTGGAACAGCAGCCCCACTAATTTTAACTACGAGCCGCCACTGCTTATACCATGACAGCACTGACAGATGGCTCTTCTCAGCTAATAAAGGGTATAACTGGGATCTGACCATCTTCAGCACATTCTCAGCATGAAGACATCAAATTCATTTTGAATTTGAAGTACAACCAAAGTATGTATATAAAAGAATTTCACCAGAGAATGTAATCATTGTAAAACTTTAAATTAATGATAGGGTACAGGAGAGAGGATCATAAAAAGATCATGACAGCAAATTTAGAGATTTTCATTTTAATTTTTCATGTAATAAGTCAAGGCTCAAAACTAAAAAATCTATGAATTTTAGGACCAGAAAATAGTCTTTTATGTTGAGCAAGTTGGCCATGTTATAGAGTGATACTAAATAATTTGAGCATGTCATTAATGAAAATATTGCACAAATAAAGGCTTAATAAAGAAATCTGGGGCATTATATTGGACAGGAATTCAAAATGACAGTATTAACTTCAACAGAGAAAGATCTGTTACTGAGGTACGAGTTAATAATATGAAAAAAAATGGGCCAAAAAATCAAGTCACACAAGCTTGATTTATGATCCCTATCAGATGCTTTGACTATATCAAGTACACCAGTATACATTTTATTACAAAAGCCTTCAGAAATGTACTCCTTAATCCATAGAACCTGGTGGGTAGCAGAAATGTACTCCTTAGTCCATAGAACCTGGTGGTGGGTAGCATAGTTTTTTTTGGGGGGGGATTCAAACTGTTTATAAATTGAGATATTTTGGTTCCAGAGAAAAACATTTAGGCATTCAAGCAATATACATTCATATTTGAGCACAAACAAATTAAAAAAACAACATACGAAAGGAAGCTTTTTAAAGTTAGCCACACATAAATTGAAAAGTGAAATATTGGCAATTTACCTCTAGTAACTAATATTTAATATTAGAAAAAGTGTTAACATTTTTATGTTTTGAAGAATGATAAATTAATACCTTATGTACACATAAATCAAAATTCCACGTCACTGTATCATTTTAAAATGTTTTATTTTACAAACCATATATGAGTGAATTTTTAAAAATTCTTAGAGAGATGAGAGATTTTCACTGATAAAATGATACTGTAAAATGACTGGCTAGCACAAAGGAAAAAATTAATACTAGAATACAAAATTTTTAGAGAAAGTCTAGAAACAGTTTACCATACATGAATATAAGTTTCACATACTCCAAAAATTAAGATACATTTTTTTTTTCTACCCACAGTTTACAAACTTCAAATTCATAAAATGATACTTAGAAAAGAATAGCTGGATGAAACAGAAATTAAGAATGAAGAAAAAGACATTTTTTGATCCTACAGTTCACAAACTTCAAATTCATAAAATTATACTTAGAATAGCTATATAATACAAATGACTAAAAATAAAAAATTGATAGAAATAACTGAATTATTTTAATAACACTTCACATATTATCAGAAATATATTTTTAACTACATAGCCTCCGAAGTTGAGATTCACAAGATAATACTGATACAGGAACAGCTGGATAGCAAAAAATGTTCAGTGACAACAACCAAAAGGACTACAGATAAATAAATAAAATTTTACATACTATATTTGAATATATTTAATATACTTCTAACATATACACACTTCTTTGTTCCACAATTACAGACTTATAACAACAAGATAAAACTAACTAAAGACAATTTCATAAAAAATATGAGACAAAAATATATAATTTTATAAAAGTGTCAAACTAATTTGCATTAAAATGCATTCAAACGTACCTAAAAATTTATAATAAAACAATTATTTAGTCTGAAACTAATTTATTTCTCATTTTTAGAATTCTTGCTGAGTACACAGACAATGAAACAAAACCAAGGGCAAGCTAAAACAAACATATGAAAGAAATACTTCTGGAAACTGTGTTACGTGTATTTTCCAACTAATAGCTGAAACTGTAAAGAAATGACAATTATTGAACAGTACTTCATTCAAAGAAAAACCGCTGTACAATGACACCACAATGCATTTATGTACCTACATAGATTATTAACCTATAGATAAGCTGTAATCCTGCAAGACCAGCAAAAATTTGGACTCAATGGCTGCCATGTTCTAACTTTAAAAAACTACCATATTTGGAAATACTACTTTTAAGCAAAGATAAAAATAATATTTAAGTAAAAATGCATCAAATGAATGGGAAAAGTACAGCTGAATATAACAAAAACTGCTTCATTAAAATATTTGTTCATTTATACATTAAAAAGTAATCAAAATCATATTTCTACAGTGTTTATAAAAAATATATAACCCATTTTGTGACAAGTAATGATCATCTCAGTTTCATTAAATGACATTGACATAAAATGATATAGGACATTTGCTAATATTAAATTGCATAATCTTAAATTAAAAAGTATGCAAATGAAGACGAATATTAATAATTTATACTCTATATTTGATTTTTATTTATATATAACTTTTAGAATTGCTTCTAAAAATTACATATGAATAAATCTTAATTTTTGCATTAAAATTATAAGCAAATATTTAAAAATTTCTTTTACATAAGCTTATTATATATTTAAAAATAAAATATATAGTTTTATAATATAACAATCCTTAAATAAGAAATGCTGTACAGTTCCTTACAATAACAATCCTTAAATAAAAATGTCATATTTCATATAACTACTTTTATTCATATATTCCAGTAAAAATAGCTTCGAGACTTATATCATACGGAGGTTTAACCAACCAAGAATCACTGGATATTCGACACATTTTAAAGTCTTTTTCAAGTTCTATAAAATTGCTAACATTAATTTTTCCATCATGTGTATCTAATTCATTCAATTGGCACTCTAATGCCTTCTGTATTTCCCAAAGATTAAAACTCTGCTCTTCACTCTCAGCAAGAAGAATGAAACTGCAAGGATTAATGATGGTGATGCCATCTACCATTTGTTTTTCAGCAGTTTTGCTGGGAACAGAAAGTTTCTCATCAAACTTGATAGTTTTGCAACACTGAGCTAGCTTTCTTTTCAGAGAAAGTGAACTAAGAGCTGAATTTATGTCATCAATATTCTTCAACTTAGACTTTTTTGAATCTTTAGGCTTGTGAATAAGTGTTTCCATTGCTTCATTCAATGAGACTATGGCCAAAGCATAAGCTGGCATCATCATAAATGCTTGGATACTGAGCTTGTATACTCTACCATAACAATCTTTAACCTATGCAAAGGAATAAAAATATTATATAAATTAAAAATCAAAATGGACAAAAGGCATTAACTCAAGAGATAACACATCAAACTAACAAACATGAAAAGACATGCCAGGTGTCTCTTATCCAAACGCATTTACTGCATGTTAAGCAGCTTAAATTATTTATATATTATATGCTGTCCTGTTTGGCATGATTGTAAGGGAGCAGCCATAGTCCTGGGCTGGGTTCAAATCCTAGAGAAGGCATGGATGTTTTAAGCATGTATTATCTTTGAATCGTGGGGTCCTCTGCAATACTGTCAAACTGGAAAAACAATCTGGAGATGTTCCTGGAATGGTAAAGAAAACCCTAGGATCTATCCTCCTGAAGATTCCCTTTTCAAAATGGGATGCAGCTGGGTGAATTCTCGTGATAACCTATAAGGTACTCAATGGCACGTAAAATTCTTGCCCTCATGACTATGACAAAATTCATGAACTTGATCTGATGCTATTATCAAAAATGAAAGGTAAATCACAACAGAAACAATATGCATTAATTGTTCCACTAATTAAAATCAAAGTGCAATAATTCAGATTCAGTTGAAGCATACTAGAAGAAATTACAGATGTGGATAGATTAAAATATTCCCTTTTTTATGCTCGACACATATTTTTCTTTAATTTAGCACAAATAAAATGGGTGCCATAACATCTTTTCTTAAAAGAATATTTTACATTTTTTTATATTGTTATTTTTAAGGAAAGAAGCAGAATGACAACATTTACCTAGCAAGAAAAGTAGAAATCAAATGTGACGTGTTCAAGACAAAATCCGAGTTTAGAAGGATTTAGTTTCAATTTAGGTACCTTTTATTGGCTAATTAATAAATTAAATTATTATTGGCTGAGGGCTTAAGCAATTTATTTGCATCAGAACCTTATGCAAAAATCAGACGAAAGCAACTAATTTTGAAATGAGGCAGTTTAGAAAGGTTTATTATAAGCAGTCAGGGTTCGTACACATTTCTGCACAAGGAAATTAAGTACTTTTAAGGACCATTAATGAAAAAAATTAAGGATCTATGAGCAAATGGGAACTGAATAAATTCAATTAAAATTATTATCTATGCCTGAACTTCATTTTTGTAATACCATCCTAAAAAGAAAATAGATCCGTAAGTAAGATGAATTATTATTAAACATGAATTAATTAACAAAATTATTAATAAGTTTGAGAATAAAATAAACTTTATAAAATATATCAAATAGCATTAAATATTTTACATTTATAATAGTTGGACGTATTTGAAAGAAGGTAAGTGACATTTCATTTCTGTTTTGCTAACAGTTAACTTTATGTTGATTTTTTTGTCACATATTTGCTCAGTCTAGAAGTTTCGTAAATAGCAAGAAGATTTTATGTCAAGCGGCATAGATTAAAACAGAAATAAAATCATAATCAGCATGATTCATAGCAAAAGATCGCCCTGTCACCGCTAATGCTTGCCTAGAGAGCTCTGCTGATTAGAACAAACCTAAAAGGCCTGATGTAGGCACGGTCAGCAAGATTTGAAAGTTAGTTGGGCTCTGTCTGTCGCAGTTTGTGTCGTAGTTTCGTGTAGGTCTAATAAGCCACTAAAGCACCACAGGTGATAAGTTGTTTTGTACTGCTTTAAGTCTCACTAGATGCAAAGAATAAGTTTTACATGAATTTTACATTTTGGTGTCTTATTTTGTGACCACGGTAAGGACTAATGAAAAGAATAACTCACTTTAATATGAAGAGCTAATTTTTAAGGGTAAGCAGTCAGTTATAAATAATTAAATTAGGTAGTTACATAACCTTAGTCATTACGGATTTACATGGCCAATATAAAATTTTATTTATTTTTTAACAATATTTGCTAAAAAAGCCCTATTAAAATCACAATCTAATAAAATTTCACATTTAAAATACATATAATTTATGACATTGATTCTTAAACGATATTAGATAATTACACATTAAAAGTTACAAAACATGTTTTATAACAACAAAACTCAACAAAATATTTATGCGTCTTTTTAATTTGAAGCCATCCCAGACATTTTGTCTAATTTAAATCGATATCCTTCTCTTTAAGCATCTTTTCTAACAATTAGAAAATTGTCTCAATATGCAAATCAGTGTTCTCACTAGTTTCTGTGTGCTTTATCTCCTAACTTGTCAACCTCTCTACAATATAGCTATGAGGGTTTTACTTGATCTGGTAAAACTGAAATACACTGGTGTGCAAAAATTAAGGACGAGACGGTTTTTTCAATATAACTTTGTACAAAAGCATTCCAAATCAACACATTTAATACCATAAGATCCCCAATACGTAAGGACATGAGTAATGTAAGCAACACATGCTAAAAGAGAAATCAGAGGGATAAAAAGAAGCTTTATTGAAAAAGTAGCATGGAGCGCAATGCGACTGAAGGCCGAAACATCCGTGATGGGTGTCCAGCAAGAAATATCTGGTCCTTAATAGGGGATATGATCTCCTGATTGCTAGGCAGGTTTCACATCATTTGTGCATGCTGGATATGTGGTTGTTAATGAGCTGTTGAGACACTGCTGCTCGTTCATCTTGTAGCACCAATCGCAGTTTCGGAATCATTACTGGCGATAAGTTAAGTGCTGCCACGGGTCTCCCTAGTAAGTTCCGTACATGCTTGATGGGATTTAGATCCAGAGACCTTGCCGACCAATCCATGTATTCAATATCTTCACTCTCCAACGGCTCTTCGACAGTAACTGTGCGATGAGGTGGAGCGTTGTCGTCCATGAAGAGGAACTGAGGACCCATAGCCCTTGTGAAAAGACGCATGTAAGGAAGAAGAACCTCGTTACAATAGCAGTCCCAGGTGACCAACCTCCTTGGGAGATATGAATGTCGGTCCGGCTACCAAGCATTATGTCTGCTCGAACGAGAACTCCGCGACCTCCAAAACAGTCCCTTTTGATGATGTTGAAGGGGTTATTGCGTGTTCCCCGCTCTGTCCAGATGTGTATGTGTCTAGAATCGCAACTCAGACTAAATCTGCTCTCATCTGTAAAGAGTACTCGTCCCCATTCATTGTCTCTCCAATTCCGGTGTTCCCGGCACCACAGAGAACGCCTTCTCCGATGGGCAGGCGTTAGAGGTACACACCGTACAGGGCGTCGTGCAAACAGACCACCACCGTGCAGTCTTCTGGCCACGGTAAAACGCGATATCGGTCGTCCAGTCGCCTGTGTCGTGTGTCTAGCGATTTCTCCCGCTGTCTGCCACCTGTTTCTTCTGGCCTGTAAGGCAATATACCGGTCATCTGCGGGTGTTGTTCCTCGTGGACGACCACTACTAACCCCCCGGATAGCTGTTAATGTAGTTTGAAATTGTCTCCAAAGTCGTGAACCGATGCTGTGAGCAATTCCGAACTCTGCAGCCACACTTGTCACACTGTGGCCTTCCTCCAACTTCCCAATGATTCGACCTCGGGTAAAAGCATCCAGATGTCGTCTAACAGATTGATTATTCGCAATTTTTCGCTGAGGCAGCAACTTGGTGTGATTTTAACTGCTATACGGTGTGCAAACTCTTTGCCAGAAATACTGATCTTACACCGACAACATGCTTTATACTACTCAGACACTCCCCCATTACGTCTACCTGCATATCTGCCCGTGTGCTACCGTACATCACCTTACTTAATCTCCTGATTGGTCTTTCTGTCCGCTCTGCCTCTTCGTTCAGCTGATTCGCTAATTTTTCGACTTCGTCCTTAATTTTTGCACACCAGTGTAGTCTAAAACCTTCTGACAGACGTGAAGCAAATTTTAGCTAATTCTAAAAGTAACTACAATGTCAGACAATCGTTTAAATAAGTCTCTTATTTAAAAAGAACTTAGAACATAAAGCCTGTTCTGATGCTAACAAAATTAATTACAGGTCGAGGTGATGTAATTAAACAAGAACAGTCAAATTCAAACTAAAAATGTGGACTAGGGGTCAAAGACTATACAATTTAAATTTAGGTAGGCTTAGAAACTCTATCATATGAGGAAATAGAAATGGGAAACTATAGTAAAGGCTGAAATCATAATTTAATTTATGGTAATTTACATAATAATAACTGTACATATCTTTGAACAATAATTTTCATTATGTATTCAGTTTCTTTCTTCAACACATTTCCCTTTCATTTTAGAATTTTTGGATTTAATTCAGGATTTCTGTTATTCTAAAAAAACTAAATGCATTTAGAATGCATAGAAAAAGCTGTTAATGAAATATATATAGTAAGGGCTGATTATAGAGCTGATGTGGCAGAAATTTTAGAATTTAGTGACAAACTGAACAAAAAAATCTTGAAATGTCATAACTTTTAGAATTTAGAGCGAGCACTGGAAGCAGAATTTAGAAAGGCACTAGGCAGCAGAATTTAGGTTTCACAGAGATTGCATCAGGTGAGAAAATGCCTAGCACCAGTTCTGTATGATGCATTAAGGCATATTATATGAATCTTTTAAATTGACAGTTTTCAATTTCTTTATTAATAAAAAAATGCATTTCTATAACGCTTGTCCATGTGATAAGATTAGAAGCATTTTTGATATTTTCCATGCTTGTGTCCAGTGAAAAGTAGAGAAAATAAAGGGAAGATAAACATGTTAAGAAAAAGATTCTAGTATTAGAAGTAAAGCATTCAAATATTATGTTTTCATTGTTCTTCCAGACGTTCTCCAAAAAGTAAGAAATTCATCACAAACTTTCTGTAAAATACATACATTATGTGTTAATACCATGGAGACATTTTTCATTTTGTTACATATTACTAGAATCTTCTAGAATCGTGGGTCTATAAATCTTGCCTTCAAATCCTTCTAAACTTTCCAAGCTGCACTGTCTAAAATGCTAAAGAAAAATTATCCCTACCGATTCTGTAATAGCCAACAGCCAGAACGTTTTGAAAAAAAAAAATGTGGACTAGGGGTCAAAGACTATACAATTTAAATTTAGGTAGGCTTAGAAACTCTATCATATGAGGAAATAGAAATGGGAAACTATAGTAAAGGCTGAAATCATAATTTAATTTATGGTAATTTACATAATAATAACTGTACATATCTTTGAACAATAATTTTCTTTATGTATTCAGTTTCTTTCTTCAACACATTTCCTTTTCATTTTAGAATTTTTGGATTTAATTCAGGATTTCTGTTATTCTAAAAAAACTAAATGCATTTAGAATGCATAGAAAAAGCTGTTAATGAAATATATATAGTAAGGGCTGATTATAGAGCTGATGTGGCAGAAATTTTAGAATTTAGTGACAAACTGAACAAAAAAATCTTGAAATGTCATAACTTTTAGAATTTAGAGCGAGCACTGGAAGCAGAATTTAGAAAGGCACTAGGCAGCAGAATTTAGGTTTCACAGAGATTGCATCAGGTGAGAAAATGCCTAGCACCAGTTCTGTATGATGCATTAAGGCATATTATATGAATCTTTTAAATTGACAGTTTTCAATTTCTTTATTAATAAAAAAATGCATTTCTATAACGCTTGTCCATGTGATAAGATTAGAAGCATTTTTGATATTTTCCATGCTTGTGTCCAGTGAAAAGTAGAGAAAATAAAGGGAAGATAAACATGTTAAGAAAAAGATTCTAGTATTAGAAGTAAAGCATTCAAATATTATGTTTTCATTGTTCTTCCAGACGTTCTCCAAAAAGTAAGAAATTCATCACAAACTTTCTGTAAAATACATCCATTATGTGTTAATACCATGGAGAAATTTTTCATTTTGTTACATATTACTGGAATCTTCTAGAATCGTGGATCTATAAATCTTGCCTTCAAATCCTTTAAAACTTTCCAAGCTGCACTGTCTAAAATGCTAAAGAAAAATGATCCCTACCGATTCTGTAATAGCCAAAAGCCAGAATGTTTTGAAAAAAAAAATAGGAATAGTGTAAAATTAATTTTACAGAGAAAACTGATACATATTCTGAGAATTCTAAATATTCTAAGACAAGTATATGGAAAAAACTCTTACTATGAAAAAATTAAAAAGAAGACATTTTAAATTAATTACATAGCTAGTTTTGCTTTTAGTAAGAACTGTTTCGTAAATTGAGTTTTATAGCATTATACCTTGTTTATTTCTCAGATTCAAAATATTGTATAATAAGTTGTTAAAATGAAACTTTAAAATAAAATATTTTTATTTTTCGCTGTCATATTATAACGTTATTTTTTAATATAATTTCAATATATTACCATTATTTTAATGAAATGTATCAATGTTACAATGTATTAAAAAAAATTCCCAAATCTCGGAATTAAAAATTTTCTATAAAAACCGATCTTAAAGTCGCCAAAATGTCGATAAGTCGCAAATTTAGAACAGTTAAATAAAAAAATTCACATCACCAAAAACGAAAAGTTGTTTAAGAACAATTCTTCATTAGAAAAAATGAATTTCGAAATGCTTATGTTTCACTTCTTGCTTCCTCGAGTATCCCACTAATTATATTAGAAATAGGTACAAATTATAACACATGAATCCATTCACCCATTCAAAAGATAACCATATATGTCAGTATGTCAGTGAATCGCCAAAAAATATACCTCCAAAATGCTAATTCACACTCAAAATGGCAGTATTAAAAACAGACAAAAATTTCAGGTGATTCTGAGTTACTATTTTTAAGACAGAAAAGGAAAATACCCAAATTAAAATGAGTTTGGAGATTACTGCAAAATAAAGTTAGTTCTTTGATTTACATATATTTTTTTATCTTACATACATACTTTAAAAAATTTTAAAATGTAGTTTATTGTGTTAACATTTAGCTTGGTTAGTACAAACAGACTGAATGTCATGCACATGTGCATATTTTTCATTACATCTTTCAAACCGAAGCAGAATAATATTACTTTTGTTCCATAAGCATTTTGTACACCTTTTATAAATTGTTTCGGTGTCTTTGGAGTCTGAATGAAAAAAATAAACATTTTTAAATCTACTTCCTTGGAAAGAGCTGTGATCATAATATCTGTTTTGAAAATGGAAAGTTTGCATATTTTCAACTGTAAATTATTTCATCAACTAACGTCCCCACAGGTCCTGTCTAGCTGTTTTAGTCAAATTATTCTGTCACTTCAAGTTTCATTTACTGTTTTTGATAAACTATAAAATGACACGATTTCAGGGCTTTCTGGAATTTTTTTTTTTTTAAAAACCTACTTTTCCTGTTTTTGCATATAACAGACAGCCAGGCAATACTTAAGTCTACATATGAGATGGATACAAAACTAGAAAAGTAAAATGACTGCCCTCTTCTTTGATTCACAATAATCTGTTTCATTAATACGAGGGGTGATCCAAAAAAAAGTTTACAAGGCAAATGAAAAAATATTTATTAGCAATAGAAACAAGATACAAATGGTAATCAAGAGAAACATCTGGCCTTCACTTTTCCACATAGTCGCCAAACCTGTTTAGGCATTTGTCAGAACTTTCGACCGACTTGTTTATCCCGTCTTGGTAGTAATCAGGGCGCTGCTCATTGAGCCATTTCTCGGCAGCTGTTTTCACTGCATCGTCTGAGGTGAACCATGTTCTGGATAAGTATCGCTTCAACGCCAGAAAAATGAAATAGTCACTTGGAGCCAAATCGGGCTGTATGGGGGGTGATTCCAGACCTCCCACTTGAACCTTTTCAACAATTCCTGAGTCTGGCGAGCTGTATGGGGCCTGGCATTGTCATGCAGAAGGATGATGCCTTTGCTCAGTAATCCAGTCCGTTTGCGTCAGATGGCTTTACCCAATTTCGTTAAGGTGGCACAATAACGATCGGCCTTAATGGTACAGCCACGCTCCAAATACTCGATTAGGATAACACCAGTTGTATACCAGAAAACGGTTGCCATCACTTTACCGGCAGAGGGTGTGACCTTAAACTTCTTCCTCGTCGGTGATCCAGCGTGTTTCCACTCCATTGTGGCTCTTTTGGATGTGGAGGTGAAGTGATGAAGCCATGTTTTATCACCGTTAACGATGCGATCAATGAAGTATTGGCCGTCTGAATAGTATTGCTGAAGAAATGTGAGGCTGCACATTATTCGAGTGGCCTTATGCTCCGCGGACAACACACGTGGAACGCAGCGGGCACAAACTTTGGAATATCGCAACTCATCGGTTACGATACGCTGAACGTTACCATAACTCAGGTCCAACTCTGAGGCAATCTCACGCACGGTTACTCGTCGATCCCCTTGGATGATTTCTTCCAACACGTGCCGTGTTTATATCCGTCCTTGAAGAACTTGGACGGACGCTCGCTTCCATATTGCGGTTTTCCACATCCTCCCTGCCCGCTTGATAAGAACGAGTCCATTTCGCTACTTGTTGTCTACTCATTGCTTTGTCCCCGTATACCTCAACGATTTGTCTGCGAATTTCGGATGCGGCCACATTCTTGGCCCATAAGAATCGAATTACGGCTCGCACCTCTATGTGAGACCACTTTTCTAGACGTCGTGCCATTACTGTCGCTCTTAAGTGTCTGCATACTGACGCTACTTACTCTTAGAACCGCTCTAGGACAACTAGCGCCTTCACAACCACCGGTGGAAATATTCGCTCCACAATTATTACGTTTCAAATGCTTCTGCTTGTAAGCTTTTTTTTGGATCAACCTACGTATATTAATAACATAATTTCATGACTCTTGGGTGTGTTTTTTTGCTTATAAGAGCTTTTGAGATAGTTTTATCTTGTAACTAAGATTTGCAGCGAATTACATAACGGTTCCATAACACATTTTACAATAGTATTAACTTTTACCATTTTGGGGTGCATAACAAATGCTGCAATCAACAACAAGATGCACCTTTATGTTGTATTGGAACACTAAATTTGAGTCATGCGAAAAGGAACATTAGTATCTAATATCTAGCAGATACATTTTAAAGGAATGTATTCTACTGTTTGCTCCAAAAATTTAACTCCTAATCAAAGTTTAATAATTGCTAATTATAAACTTGAAGAGTTTTCAAACTTACTTAAACATTTAACTTCAAGCTCAATAAATTAACCTTTCAAACAATATTCCCTAAATTAAATAAAAGGTTTCTTCCAAAGAAAAAGGTTAAACAACAATGAAAGCATATACGCACATGACACACCCAGAACATGTTTTCGTAAGTTAAAAGGAAAAATTAAATTTACCATAAATAAGAGTAAAGAAGCAGTTATCTTTATATTTCAAACATATTACTAATTTGACATTTGATTTTTATTTTTGATGTACACTTTTACTTGCTGCTGACAAATTTACCTGTTACAAGTAACCCCAATATTTAAATATTTTACTTTAAGACAAGTAATCAATATGGGTCATTTATAAAGTGACAATTTCAAGTATATGTCACACTAGAACTGAATGAGGTATATGTCACACTACCACTGAACGAGGATTCATGCCTTTTTGTGATACATTTCATTTTCCAAAAATTGTACTCTCGTGCATTTATTATTTCATAAGTTATGGGATCTATTAATCGATAGCCTTTTCTATGCTAATAGTATCCAACAAGCATTAATTCCTTTGCTTTTACATCCCACTTTTCACATTTTTGTTTTGGAATGTGAGCAAATGCACATCTCTCAAATATTCTAAATTTGGCTTATCACCATACCATTTTTCATACGGAGTCATATCTGCAACTGCAATATTTGGAGATATATTTTTACAGTGATCTGCAGATTGCACTGCTTCAGCCCAATAATTTTGATCATGGTGAGCATCCACCAACATTGATCGTGCTCACTCAACAAGAATTCTATTATTATGTTCAGCTACACCCATTTGTTCTGGTGTAAATGGAATAGATTTTTGATGCTGAATTCCATTTGATGCTAAATAGTTATCCATCTCATTGTTTACATACTCAGTACCATTATCTGAATGTAAGATTTTGATTGATTTGCCAGTTTGCCTTTCAACAAGTGCTTGGAATATTCTGAATTTTTCAAAAAATAAACAAAAGTAATTCATGATAAATCATCAATAAAACTAATAAAGTAGCGAGAACCACCAATTGATGCAACATTGATAGGCCCACACAGGTCACTGTGTATTATGCCTAATAACTCTTTTGCTTAGCTTTTTTTCTGATGAAATGGTTGTCTATGCATTTTGCCTTTAATGCATGACACACGATTTTACAATTTTCCATTAAATGTAAAACCTTTGACCATATCTTTTAATCTGATCATTCCTCTTTCACTTAAATGGCCCACTCTTTTATGTAATAATTCATTTTAAATATTTTTAGCAGTAATTAAAGCCCACTCATTACAAAAATCAAGAGAATACAAATTATCTCCACTAGCAACTAAATGTTAAAGAATTATATTTCTATTAACATAATTCTTGATGATTATTTTTGCCGACAGATGGCGTTGCCTCTTCGCGCGTTGTTCTACCCGAGATTATAAAAAGCCGTTACTCAGCTTTCTTTCCCTTTCTAGATATTTTGTTCTCCTGATGAGGAGGGACCTGTAGCTGCCCTCGAAATCGATTGAGTGTTTTTTTGTAAATGTACGCCAAATACAAGGTTGTTTCAGCGAATTTGAAATTCACAACATACCTGTTGGGAGTTTGGAACACAAGTAAAGTTTTATTAGATTCAGTGAATTATAGTAGTTTAGAGTCTTCAGCCTGATGGCCTTTACGCAATTAGTTACCCTGCTGGGTGGTCTTAGTAGAACTTAATCTTCCAACAATTATTTTCTTCCTTGGTGAAGATGAGCACATGTGGCACCATCTTGAAGCCAGTGTAGAAGTTGTTGAGATGGGCGATGATTGTTGAGATGGTGAATGCCAATTAATTAAAAGCAATAAGCACGACAGCAATATCTTTTGTGAAATTGGTGAAGTTGAACACTTGTTGGGCTAGGAATAACTATTGAAGGCTTTGTAAAACATGGATAAATTACTAAATAAAATAAAATTCTACCGAGATTGGCTGCATCGACTGATAAGAAATTTCTTTCAGTCACATGAGTGTAAAATGTTATTTACAGCAAAATAAATTTGTAAAATAAAATAATTCTTGAAATAATAAAATATCTGGCTTAAATACTGATGATAATAATATACGAAATAACAATACTAAGTCTTGGTTAAATAAAATAAGCAATTCATGAAGAAAAAGGAGTAATGTGCAATTTTTAGCTTTAACAGGCATAGTAGTACACTTAATAATCAAGAAAAACTCGTGAAGTCCAATTTTTAGCTTTACCAGGCATAGTTAACAATATATACAATTATTTACATGATGCAGATTTATTTCCAGTTATTGTTATAGAAGATATTTCTTTTAAAAGGTTGGATTATTGTATTGTCGTAATTTCCAAGATGACTAATCACTCCACAGTTGAGCGAATCACATTTTAAATGAAACTGTTTGCAGATTTTGATGATTTCTTTGTTAACAGTATTGATTTTGATGCTATTTCGGATGACAGTGTTCCGTAATATGAAGATAATATTTTGTTGATGCTGGAATGTTAGCCTGTGGATGTTTGCAGTAGCTGCCCAGGCGGGTGCTGCATATAGAACAATTGGTTAGATGGATAGCAGATAAATTAATCTTTTAGTGGCTATTTGTAATTTAGAATACCTTCCTAATGTTTTATTGGATTGCACAGATATACAAATATATAAAAACAGTGGTGCCATCTATGGGCCAAGAACATATTTAAAGCTAACCTTTTTCCTTTTTACAATACTACTCAAATGACATTGTTTCCCACAGATTACAATATGCTTCTTGTCTTTCATGTGTCTCATCCACGAAAAAATAAAAGTAGCAATAAATTAAAAGTTGCTAAGAGAACTAAATATATTAAGGAAGCAAAAATAAATATTGCTGAATAGCCAAGCGCTGACATAACACACTGGACGCCTCCCTTTTCCCATGTCTGTGAATATAGGTACATGCTTAATCATCATTTATTCATTAGCATCTATTAAACGTACATTATAATAAGACCGGCCCTATAACATAAAAGACTAGTTCACATTCAGGATGAACTTATAAAATTTAATAATACAGCTAAAAGTTATAAACATTAAATTATCTCATTACTCCAGTTAGTTTAGTAGTAA